>JAVJIX010000100.1:2315000-2762500 GCA_036785185.1 Paratrypauchen microcephalus | reverse complement strand
TTTGATTCCAAAGGGGCCGGATCACAAAATTCATGGCAAATATACCACAGAAATAGCAATAAGTCCAAATATTTGTGCAGAAAAACCCAAATCTATTACAGAAGTCTTTTTTATTTGATGAACTCTTTCTTTTACAAAATATTATAATATTATGAACAACCTGAAACTTGCAAAATGCAATTTCAACACAAGCGTACAGGTTTGCCATTCACCTCCGTGAACAAATAGGAGTTAGTCTATTTTTCTTGGAAAATCCTGCACTCGGCGTCCACTTTTCTCATTTTTGACATTTTGCTGATGAGGGTGTCACGGTCGACAGTCAAAACGATGGTTCTAGCGGGCAGCCACGCACAGAGACGCTGCTATGCTACGCTGCACAGAAAAGTGACATAGAAAATTACCAATATTTTAATAGAAAATTTTAATATAATTAAAATATTGTAATAGAAAATCAGTTGAGGGCCAGATTAAAGGTGTTGGAGGGCCGGATCTGGCCCCCGGGCCGCATGTTTGACACCCTTGCTCTAGACACTTTAAAAACTGCTGCTAAGAACTACTGTTGCACATTTACTACTGAAACTACTACTGTTGGACATTTATTTTTTTGATCTTTGCACATTCTATTGCATATTAATGCACATTTCACTGCTGCATCTTCCAATGCACATTTTGATGCACACTGCACATTTTGGACATCTGTTATTTATTCTTTGCACTGCTTTAGATTTTAGACTTTAGATTTTGTCTTACTTAGTTTTTGTTTTGTCTTTATATTGTATTTTGTACACTGTCTTTTTGCACTGCTGACCAGAGAGAAACTAAATTTCGATTCACTGTATGTCGAACACAGCAGAATTTACAATAAAGCTGACTTTGAACTTTGAGGTCCCAATTCAATTGAAAAACAATTCCCGATTCTACAGTAATTCTTCATTAAAAATGCAGCTATTCTTCACTCAAAAAAACATTTATTTTATAGAGTTCAAGTTCCTTGTTGTAGCTGTCTTTTGATATTGTTCTTAGATCAGGTAAGAATCTGAAAGGTTCCCTGAAATAGTATTGTCACAATACTAAAATTTCAAAACTAAGGAATAGACTCAATAAATAACACCTATTCTGAGACCACAATGGTAATAAAAAACACTCTTTCTTTAGACAATAGAATGTGATTTTCAACATTATATATATTTTCTATGCCCACGTGGTCTTATATCTGTGTACTCCCTCAGTGGTCCTGTAGGTTCTACAGTGGTCCATGGGCGTATACTAGTCTATGTGCTCTTATACTTGTTCTGATACAGCTCAACATCATTCTAAAACTATTCAGGAAAGGTTCAGTGTGACTTTTTTTTAGTATTGATACTTGTTCAAATCAGTTCTAGTTTTGATACTAGTATTAGCATAGAGTAGTATCTGACTTTGGATACTTTGGACAACCATACTCTGAAATACATGTTTAGCTGATCATTCAAAAAAACAAAAAAAAACAAAAACAAAGACCTTCTCAGTATTATCTAGGCCCAGTTAATACCATACTGCAGTGATGAAGTGAATGCAGGTGTAGAATATATAAGAATATATATGGGCTGAGTCGTCTCCTGATGCTGACGTCAGAGCTCACCTGTATCCTAATATAGCCTTCTATTTTTACAGTGTCACACTGTAAATACAGCAGACACAGTAAAGATTTGATGGGGAAACTGATAGTACATGTAATTGCTTCACTTAACTAAGTTAAGTAAGATTTATGTTTCATAATTGCATTATCCATGACTCATTGTTCTAACAAACATAATAACATAACATGAACATAACATATGAACATAACATGTGTGCTTTGCATATGCTAGTAGTAATATAGACTAATGGCATCACATCCCACATCCTAACAGGATATTTCTTATAGGCCTGCAATCTTTACTATTTGTGATGACAGCATTTGAATACACTGTCTGCACATTAAAGCCTGAGTAACATTTTAGGCAAAAAAAAAAAAAAAAAAAAAAAAAACAGACTAAAATAAAAATGTGCTTTTCTTCACTTTGGTTGTTTATTGCACTGAAAGGCCAGGAGAAGGGCCTGCTTGTTCCCATGGAAATGTTCCTTTGGCTATACTCTTCCACAGTATGGTGTAAAACACAGTATGGTGTAAAACATATCTATCCCCATGGAGAATGTCCCAAAGTATGGCTTTAACTTTCTATTTCCATGGCATCATAGAGATGATGTGCCACCTCCAGAAATGTACATATGTACCTTTAAATGCATTAATACTTTTGATATCTCATACAGTTTTACAGTTAGGCTACATCTATTCACTGTACACTAGTGAGACACTTAATACAGGGAAAACCAGGATTTGATCTGGCAACCTGACAGCTCTGCTGTCATTTCAAAACCTCACTGCTTCATATCCACTCAAGTCCCAGTCTTCTCCAATAGCCTTTACTTGCAGTACCTCATATAACCCATCCCATCCCACACATTATTACCTAACTCTAGTGCTGTGAGTGGGAACATACCGACAGCCATCATGTAGTCCCAGCGGTCCAGCAGACACATGCTGAACTGCAGTCTCTCAGGGGTATAGCCCACGTCGATGAGGGCCCACGTCCTCTCGGGGCTCTGGCACACAGCCGAGGTCCAGGCCACCAGGAACCACAGCACCACCAGTAGGATGATGGCCAGCAGACGCATCACCCGCCAGCTCGTCATGTACGGGATCCTCTGGGCCGTGCGTGACAGGAACACCTTCAGCACCCTGACCAAGACAGAGGTCAAGCATTAAGATAACATGATAACAAGTATTTGTCCCACATTGGGGAAATGTCTGCATTGCAACGCACAGCTTTCATTCAGACTTTATTAAAGTATGCTCCATATGATGAATTATATATTATTATTATTATTTTATTTTAAATTCCATAAACATGAAGTGTCCCCCAGATACAAATTAGACATGTTCAGATCAAATATTCCACAATTATAATCCTGAACATGATGTGCATGATGTTTTTGTTATCATTTCTCAACATAATTATCCAATCAGAAAGCAGAATGAGCCTCACAAAAGTCTCTCATTTGGGTTGCCAGTTTCAGTGTTGAAATCCAGTTGTTTTAAACCTGAAATACTCTGATCTGATTTGAATGGTCACTGCCTAAACCATGAGCCAATCACGAGTCAGTGCTAGTGCAGTCCATACTGAGACTGGATGTCATCCACAGGGTGTCAGACACGTTTAAAGGAGAATTAACGTTTTTTACAATCTGAGCCTTATTTCGGTTATAAAACAAGTCACCCATAGCACTTTGGTGTCATATGGAGCACTTCCAGAGATGTTTTAGATTAGCGATAGCCGTAGCGCGAGTTCTCGGGGCATATAATATATGCCCGGAGCATGTAATATATGCCCCGTGCGGTCTCCAAATAACACAAACTTTAGCACTTTTTAAATCATAGAAGCTCGATGTCTTAGTTTACGCTTTCGTTTGAGTCAAAAGTGGCCTGTAATCCAAGATTTAGCCATAGTTTCGAGTAGATGAGGAGGCCAGTGCGCATATGTGGAGTCACAGTTTATTTCGCTCTCAGCTCCCGGGACCCAAACATGAAACGCAAAGCTGTAAATTATGGATAAATCTCGGATTACAGGCCACTTTTGACTCAAACGAAAGCGTAAACTAAGACATCGAGCTTCTATGATTTGAAAAGTGCTAAAGTTTGTGTTATTTGGAGACCGCTCGGGGCATATATTACATGCTCGGGGCATATATTAGAACTCGCGGTACGGTTATCGCTAATCTAAAACATCTCTGGAAGTGTTCCATATGACACCAAAGTGCTATGGGTGAGTAAAACAACTTGTTTTATTACCAAAATAAGGCTCAGATTGTAAAAAACGTTAATTCTCCTTTAATGTATCTTGCATTTATTCCGGAACATTACATAGTGCACCTTTAAAATGATGACACCAGAAAAAACATAATTCAGATTAAAAACAACGAGAGTCACATTTTGACATGTAAGCAGTTGTCTGTGCTGTCTAAACTACGGTTTTTCATGTTTGAGTCTAATCTTACATTCCACATTGTAAAAGCTCATTATAAGGTCATTAATCCAGCTCCATTTTATAGGAACAGGACACTATTATTAGGCCACATTTGTCAGACGCATTAGTACATGTCCTCTCTGCTAATGAGGGCCTATCAACTATGTATTATTCCCATAAGTTCAGTAACCCTCCAGCTTACACAATCTCAAAATGGATGTCAGGAAGACTCTTTTTTCCACATATATTTTTCTATATTGCAGATGTTAATATTTAAAGCTCCTATATTACACAAAATTGACTCTTGTAAGCTTTAAGTCATGTTATAAAGTTGTTACCTCCTCAAAAACATGCCTGGAGTTGTGTTTTGTTTCATTCACACACCCTTTATTATTAGTCTCTCTACATCTCCAAAGCTCAAAATGCTCTGTTCCACCCTGTGATGTCATGAAATGGTAGCTTTCAAGTTACCAGCTCTTTTTACCTTTAGTTCAGTAGAGCTGGGCAATTCCAGGGCTGAAATTATCTAAATAATTCTAGTGAAGGTGGATGGAGTTTAAAAACACAGTGGAGCACTTCCCGTATTACCACATTCACTGAGTGTTTTCTGTTTAAAGGAAAAGTAAAGTTTTTTTTTACAATCTGAGCCTTCTTTCGGCAATAAAACAAGTAGTTTTACTCACCCATAGCAGTTTGGTGTCAATTGGAGCAGTATCGCAGAACTTATGTTGAGCCGTTCTGTTCTACTAATGATCCCGTATCCGTTAGCGTGAGTGCTCGGGGCACTGATTTGCGGTGTCCAAATAACACAAACTTTAGCATTTTTCAAATCACAGAAGATCGCTGTGTCAGGGTAGATTTTTAGTGGATTCCAAAACTGCCTGAAACCCGATATGCAGCTATAGTTTCATTTGATGACGTCATCAGAGAGGACAGTGCGCATGCGTGAACTCAGCTGTTTTGTAAACACAGCTAGTCCGAAAGAAGCTAACACCGCTCTGAACTTTACTTTTCTGTTGCGATATCGGGTTTCAGGCCGTTTTGGAATCTACTAAAAGTCTACCCTGACACAGCGATCTTCTGTGATTTGAAAAGTGCTAAAGTTTGTGTTATTTGGACACCGCAAATCAGTGCCCCGAGCACTCACGCTAACGGATACGGGATCATTAGTAGAACAGAACGGCTCAACATAAGTTCTGCGATACTGCTCCAATTGACACCAAACTGCTATGGGTGAGTAAAACTACTTGTTTTATTGCCGAAAGAAGGCTCAGATTGTAAAAAAAACTTTACTTTTCCTTTAAGAGAAGAACACAGCCTAACTTTGCAGGATTTGTGTGTTAAACATGTGTGAATTAAACAAAACATAACTCCAGTGTAGATAAATAGATTAGAAAACAGGGTAATATGTGCCCTTGAAGGATTTCAGTATTTTTACAGTGTCAGAAATAGTAAGAAACATACAGTTCCCTATATCTCCTCAAAATAGTCCAACTATAACAGTCATTCTCTTCAGCATTAAGCAAAGCACTAAAACTGCCCTAGCCAGTTCAGTCTAATGACAAACTGTCTACTTAGAGCATTACAAGCAGTGAAGATGTAAGGCCTGTTGTAATTACACTAAAATGGGTCAATGAAATGTGCAGTTGGAACAGGCCCTGGTGGATGGATGGGGCTGGTGCTGTTACCTGTACAGTTTCAGAGTCAGCGTCCCGTAGACTGTAGCGAAGCCCAGCAGACGGACCCATCGGAGCAGGATACAGCGGAACACACTGGGCTGGAAGTACAGGATACCCACCTGGGAAAAGAGCAGAGGAATAACGTGAGCTGGGAAATAGTACAAATAGGCAATATATTCGAGATGAAGTATCAGTGCAATTTCTGTGTTTCGTTCCCAGGTTGTCCAGTGCATCACATGTGTCTTTTTACACAGAGTGAGTGACAATAGAAATAGAAGAGCAAAGAAGGTGGGCAGGTGGCAGCATCACCATTAAAAAATGTGTGTAGAATCCCTCAGTCGTCATGGCAAAAGGAGAAATTCAATTTGTCAACTGGACAAAAGTTTATTTGGTCGAAGTTTCGCAGCTCATCCAAGCTGCTTCGTGTGAGGTCTTGGGTGGGGTTATGCTAACAAGACCCCACACTCCACCCCCACTGCATATTTAATCTATCTATCTATCTATCTATATACAAAGGCTGTGTCCCACCATAGTGGGGTAGCCTAGACAGGGCATACATTTTTGTTCCTTTCCCTCCTTCCTTCCTTTCCCCAAACCCTCCTTCCGTGACTTTTTTTTGTAAAAAAAAAAAAAAAAAAAAAAAAGCATATTTAATAGGCCCACCTAACTAACAGAAACTGTAAACAAGTAGGTGTGGTAGTTTCAAAGTAATTTCATTATAGTTAGCTTCTCCCTTCGGATGGATATAAGCAGTGTCCTCCAGCGTCTGACCAGAACTTGGATGAGCTGCGAAATGTATTCGACCAAATAAACCTTTGTCCAGTTAACAAATTGAATTTCTCCTTTTGCCATTCATTCTTTAAGATATTCAAGATAAAAAAATATATGATGTATAAGTTAATTTATGGACTGATTTAAGAAAATACAGCATTAGTACAGAAAAGTTCTTGATGAGGTGCATCAAGGCATTCAAATCGGAAGTGAACCACACTGGAGTTTATTTGGAACCTTTTGGTTCTTTAGTGTTCACCAAATCAAACTGGTGCTTTCACAGCAGCCCAAACCATATGGGATATCGTATTGCAAGAACTAAAAAAATTATAATTGTAAGAAGCAAAAAGTAAGTACCGTATTTTCCACACTATAAGGCGCATCGGATTATAAGGTGCACCTTCAATGAATGGCCTATTTTAAAACTGTTTTCATATATAAGGCGCACCATAGAACAGAAGCTACAGTAGTGGCTGACTACGGCAGCCATGATTAACCAATATTGATCCATATATAAGGCGCACTGTCAGCTTTTGAGAAAATTGAAGGCTTTTAGCTGCGCCTTATAGTGCCGAAAATACGGTAATTTCAATTGCAGCTATGCTACACTCCAGAAAAGTCAATGTAAAATGCTTTTTGTGTCTGTTTATGTCACATTAACATCACTTTTTAAAGTAAAACAAAGTTTAAATATAAAGCTGGTTACATACTACTGTATAGGAGTGGTGATCTATTAGACCATGTGAATTAATTAAGGATTTGAGTCATTGTAAAAACATTTCTTCTCACAATAAACACTAAAATTACACCTACTTAAGACATAATTAAAGATTCTTAAAGAGCTTTGTATTCATTTCACTATTTACTAATTCACTTTGAGCCTAATCAAAAGCACTGTACCATATCTAATAACTAAAACTCCAAATCTCATTCCAATCTTGGCCTATACCACAACTAAATATCCCATGACCAGTGTCCTCCACAAATGTGACTTCTCCAGCACAAAGATTTAGAAATTTCCCAAATTAAGGGAAAAAAAACAAAGTGCAAAGCAAAACATGTGTCCCAACGTAAGTTATCATTGAGTGGCAGATTTACCCTGTGGGATTGTTAATGTTAATCGGATTAGTTCAGACATTAATACTTTCCCTGAGGTGGTGGGTGCAGTAGATATTTTTGCCTGCTAGGTCTGAGTCAGGGAAGGATGAGAAACACCCAAGGGAGACAGTGTGGCCGGCAGCCGAGACTCAGTAAACGCTGATGACCACAACTTTGGAGAAATTCACACATTTTGAACCACTTTGCAGCATTGAAAGATACAGGAGCTAAAATGAGGGTAAATAGACTAATCCAGTGGAGCCTTCTAGGAGTGATGTGTTTAGAATTGTTGTGGACACGGCCTGGAACTGATAAGAAAATTCTGTCCCAGACACCGATATGTGTCCCACCACGGAAGCTGAGGGCACATGTCGGCATTAGAGATTCACAGGAAATGCGTTTTTTGTGTTTTTTTGTGATTTTCGTTTTTTTGCATAATGTGCTAGTTGAGATCATGAAGAAGCCTCTCCATGTTTCAGATAACAGCATTAGTGACGTTAAAAACATACATTTTTAATTTCAAAAACGCTTGTTAGGCAAGGAGGGCTGAAGAGACCAAACTTCGAGAAGGATTTTCTCGGATTTAGAAAATGTGGTATGGCTGCTTTCAAATAAAGACAACTTTTTAAAATATGGTCCAATTTTCACATGTAAGACATCATTGGAAATCTTAGAACCTGTACTTTCAGAATCTGTGAATAACTCAAAACGCCTCCGAGACAACTTGCGGGCTCAGATTCCGTAGGGGGACACATATGGGTTTTTTCACGACTAATGGTGATACAAGTTGTTTAGAATCCAGAGCAAACCAATGGTCGATAAGCTCTGACGATCCTTTTTGCCAGATACTTGGTTTTTATTATTTCCCTTAAATTCTGTGATTTAAATCCATTATAAACCTATAAGAAAGTTGCGTAGTCATGTTTTGCATTAAAGTCTTTCAATAGATGTGGTTTCCTTAGGCAGCAAGTCAGCCAAAACAAAAGATTGGCCTCTGCTGGAGATTCAGTGCTGATAGTGATACATAAAGTGCAAATGCAAATATCGTCCCGATATATCAGTTAGCCGTCTATCTCTAGGCCAGCAAAATAAAAACATGAATTTTGATGTTTGTAGACAGTGCAAACAAATGCTTGTTTATATGTTTGGTACATTTGCCAATGAGTAATACCAGCCAATATCTAACTTTCAGCTTCTGTTTCGAAAGTTCACTAACGTCTGTAGGATTTGTGTTGGTTGATGAAATAAAAATAATATTTTACCATCAAACTGTTGTAAGCCTCTGTTTTTCTGTGAATTACTGTCTTGCATGATATTAGATTCAAAAAATCGTTTACATGCTTGTTAGCATGTATGTTAATTTTGGCACTAGTCGCTAACATTAACAATCTAAAGGTGATGGCAAAAGGAGAAATTAAATTTGTCACCTGCACAAAAGTTTATTTGGTCGAATATATTTCTTAGCTCATCCAAGCTGCTTCTTCAGTTCTGGTCAGACGCTGAGGCACACTACTTATGTCTGTCTGCAGGGAGGAGCTAAGTACAATGAAATTACTTTGAAACTACCACACCTACTTGTTTACAGTTTCTGTTAGTTAGGTGAGCCTCTTAGATCTGCAGTGGGAGTGGAGTGTGGGTCTTGTTATCAGAACCATTCAGGGCCATAATGGTGTTTTCACACCTCTGGACCTGACCTGGCTACCCTATTTGTTTTCTTTGTTTGTTTTGATTTAGGTTTGAGGATAAAGTTATAAATGGGAGAAAGATGATGTCTGAGACCTCTATTTCTGTTCAAGGAAGGATTCTCTTTCTTGACCAAAATACCCCCTTTAACTCCCCTCTCAAACCAGTTCTTTTCTCTGGCCAAGATCTGTACCTCACTGTCCTCAAAGGAGTGGCCCGTGGCTTTTAGGTGGAGATGTACGGCAGATGAAGGTCCACTCTGACTCACCCGTCTGTGTTGGTACATCCTCTTGTGAAGTGGCTGTTCTGTTTCTCCAGTGTAGCGCTCACTGCAGTCTTCACTACACTGAATGGAGTAGATCACATTGCTTTGTTTGTGGCTCGGTGTTTTGTCCTTTGGGTGGACCAGTTTCTGTCTTAAAGTGTTTGTCGGTTTGAAATAGGCTGGGATTTCTAGTTTTTCAGAAGCACCAGCCAGCACCAACCAGCCAGAAACGCCGGCCAGTCAAGGAATAGTTACACCCTTTCTCCTGGGTTCTAATTCTCTGCTATCTTTCTTCAGCAGCTTGGATGAGCTGCGAGACGTATTCGACCAAATAAACTTTTGTCCAGTTCTTCTTTTGCCATTACCTGGCCAGCCAAATGATATCTCTCTGTATTTCCTATACAGCGCGATACCATTTGGACACCCTCCATCCACCCTCGCTCCTCCGGTTACAAACGGACTCCGCGATTCTGATTCGTTCAAAGATGCTGACGTCAGTGCACCCGCCTTTGCCCGCAATGTCACTCTTAGGCAGCGGAAGTTCCGCCTCAGTTTTGAATCAAGATGGCGCAATCTCTGATTGGTTCACTTAGCTGTCTGTCTACGCGCAAACGCAGCGCATTCTGTGGATCAAGCGTTACCAGACTCACTCGCTGGTACAGCGATGAGTCATGGAGTCTTCCAGGCAACTTTTGCCATGGATTCTAGCTGGACGACTGAGGGATTCTACACAAATCTAAAGGTGACCTTTTCTAATGACTCATGAGATACCAATACCATTTAATCTGGTTTTATATTAAAACATGATTAATAGATCCACACTAACTTTTAAATGGTGTAATTAACATCCACTAAATATACGCGGAGACAAATGGGACTTAGTGTTGAGTACCTCCCAACTGTCCAGACCCTGTCGTCTCTATCTGACCCCTTCGTTTTGTCCTGACCCCACCCACAGAGAACCCTTCCTATTTGTATTGACCCCGCCCCCTCTGTCTGACCCCAACTTGGAGATAACAGAGTAGAAAAAGATGCAGTACAATCAATATTCACACACATATTACGACAAAAACAATGGGACAGGTAACACACGGCGTCTTTTTGTTTGGTAAACAAACGGTATGGTGGGGAGGGGGAGCAGAACAGAATATTGATGAAATTGATTGAAAACTGAAGCTGAGGCAAACATTACTAAATAGGCAGGGCAGAGTGTTTACAGACTACATGTTCAAAGTGTTTCAGCTGAATTGATATGTCCTTTGTTTAAAGTGTGCCGTGATAAAACTGCAGCTGTAACCTTGGGAGAGTGTTGATCTGTGCAGATGAGCTATGACAAGCAGAGCCGTTCTCCTGAGGTTCTGCTCTAAATGATTTAAAGTTTTTCATCCAATTTAACGCTCGAGACTTTTGGTAATGGTGTGATCGCGCTTAGCTTGTTTTACACTCGTCCAAACAGATCAGGGGAAGAGGCTAATTTTAAAGCTGTGAGAAGGGCAGATAGGGACGAGAAGACTTGGGGAACACCTTACCAAAGAGAATACCATGGAAATTGTTACTTAAACTTAAACGTAGGTCGTTTTTACACCAGGAAAGTCCGATAGTTTACTTGCTTTGGTCCGGACCAAATGTGTCCAACCGCAGGAAAACCAATACCAAGTCGTCGCGGAGGCGTTTTGAGATATTCACAGATTCTGAAAGTACAGGTTCTAAGCTTTCCAATGATGTCTTACATGTGAAAATCTGACCATATTTTAAAAAGTTATCTCTATTTGAAAGCAGCCATAGCAGATCCCAGAAATTCCAGAAACAGCCTCTCAAAGTTTTTTCTCTTCAGCCTTTTAAATTAGCTAACGTTAGCGTATCAGCCTGTTCACCTTTAGCGGAAGTGCACGGCAGATGCGGTCCGCCGCAAGCGGAAGTTTACAAGTGAACAGGCCGATACGCTAACGTGAGCGCAGTGATACGAGTCGGCAGACACAATACGTGATTGCTAAGTTCGCTGCTGGATGTTTCATTGACATTTCATTGACATGTTTCAAATATATCACCTTTCGGACAAATGTTTTGTTTTGAGAAGAAAAACAAGCTTTATTTCATGTTCCAGGGAAGTTACCGGACCTACTTATGTGGGCTCCAGAAAGTGAGCCAAACCGGGATCAGCTGAGAGTGTCAGAGGTAAGCCGGTGTCAACACACGGAACTTTTAGAAGGAAACCCATACAGATTAACATAAAAAAAACGCACTATCCCTTTAAATAGCTCTATCTTACATTTATTTAATTACAGTTGATTTTATAGCTCGAAAAAACCTAGAAAAACAGGCATTCTGACGGTGAGTGAGGTCACCTCTCCATAGATCTGACCTGTAGCTTGATTTGGTCTCCATGAAGGTAGAAAGGTTTAATACCATACTGTGAAACATTCCAGACAAAGTAATAACATCTCCAACGAGAAAAGCATTTGATGGACTCTTTACTAGAAAAGTTACACAATGCACCTTTACATTAAAAAGCATTGGACATGATGGCCAAGTTGTTTATCTTATAATCTGGTGTTTTATCCAATCATTTGGGTTACCAGGTTCAATACTGAAATCTGCTGGTTTAAACCTAAAATGTCTCTCTCTGATCTGAACAGTCACTACCTAAACCCCAGCATCTGCACCTGCACTCAGCGCTAGTGCAGCCTCTGCAGCTATCTGCAGGTTAAGGCACTGACAAGCCAGGTTTAATTGTGATTATAACACCTTTTTAAAGGGAGAAAACTAGGTTCCAACAAAACCAGACTCAACATTGCGATAACTAAACCAGGATTAAGCTGGACTAAAACCAGAAACAGAACCAAAACCAAACCACAACCTTACCCATGACTAAAACAGGACTTGAGACCAAACTGGGACCAAACTGAGAATAAAAAGGATGAAGCGTGTAATAAATTACTGTAGAACAAAATCTAAAGTACAACATCCTGTCAACATAGCCAGGACTAAAACAGGCAAAGCATATAAAAACAGGACTAAACAGGGACTAGAGTCAGTTCCCTTGGTTGTAATTTAGTTAATCTGTCACAAAATCATGTAATAAGGCACTTTATCTGATTTTCTTTAAAAAGTGAAAGGTTTATAAGTACGTTTCACAGCTTTTAACAATGCACCAGCTTTATAATTAGATGCAGAGGAGCTGCTTTTACAATATATCTGTACTGGGACCAAACACATTTTACTATATTACTGCATTTGAGTTAAGGCAGTTTTTGGAACCAGAATCTTTCGAATAGACAATTTAATTACAGCCAGTCTTAATGATGTTTCATTTACGCCACATAATGTTAGCACAGGTTAGCATGTTAGATTCTGACTTACTGATTGGGAAGAAATTGCAACTGCTATAAAGAGCCAGAGCTATTACCAAGAAGACTGGTTTTCCATGAAAACGTCTCTTTTTTTGAATCACCTTTGTTGAATTTTGTGCAATGCTAATTTTAACCAACCTCATCTGCTTCAATTAGGGTTCAGGAAACAGTTGAGATACAACAGACCAAAATGACAGAAGGAGCTTTAAACGACTAGCCTCACCACACCTTCTCCAACACAGAAGATGAATAAACTTGCTTTTTTTTTTTTTTTTAGATAAACATAGAATTCAGAGGGTAGAGAGATGAAACTCCCATTGTACTTCCGTTGCTGTGTGAAAAAGAAAAACGCCAATGTTGATTATGACAGACAAGTTAACCTGCAGAGGCCAGACTGAGGCAGCACTGACTGGAGTTATAAAAAATCTTTTTGAAAGTGATGAAGAAAAGGAAGAACTTCAGTCGAGTACTTCAATCTGTCATTACTGAAACTTTTACTAATGTACATCCTTCAGATTCTTGGTGTTTGTTTTGGTTCTTTTGGGCAATCTTCTCATAACCACACTGCTGTTGTGATTCACCAATGAATCTGAGCCCAAATCATGGATCTATACATCAACTGGATAAGGCACTGCTCCCTTTGTCCTGAAGCGAGTTTGATTAGTGGCCTCTCCACAGCCACTGCATCTCTGACATAGAAAGAATTTTGCGAAATGTTTTGTGAAATAAAACTGCTGGTGTTTGACTATAGTGTCTTGTTTATAGCATTCACCAAAGTCTGATTTTGTACAGAGTTCTTTGTCAGATTTAGGCTGCTTCCCATTACTCTGTCTTACCCCTTCCTCTACCCCTCTTTGTCTTGCCCCTCGATACCGAGCTGAAAGGGCTCAGGGTACAAATGTTCCCCTAAGAAATGGGACACCACTCGATTACCATTTGCGTCATCATCTCTTGCCTTGTCAAGGATTATCGGGAACCTCAGCTCGACAAAAGACTAGCTTGTTTATACATGAAAGTTCGATGAAAACAATAACGTCGGCTAAACAGACGCCGCAACAACAGTTCGCTAAAAGTAACGTAGAACATAAGCGTCATAATTGTAAACGTGCTAAACTGTTAATTGATCATTACAACTGCTGAAAATACTTTTACATTTATGAGACTCCTTGGCTGGTCGATGTGACGCTGCCATCCTGATCCCAAAACCTGCCTGAGCTTGTAGGCGTGCCCCTTCATTTCAAGTTTGGTCGAGAGCTTACTTCATTTCAAGGGGTATGTAGCCCGAGGTCGTGGCCCTAGCCCTTGATCAAAATTAGAATCAAGACACCCTTGCTCTCACATGCACGCGAAAGACCAAGGGATAGGAGTAAGACGAAGGGGTAAAACAGGGTAATGGCTTTAGCCTCGCCTCACTCTGAGCCCTCACTAGCTCTGCTCTCGCCACTGTTTGATCATAAATGATGATGATGTGCACGTCCCTGTCATCACACTGTTGGTGCTGCTCGCTTGTATTGAGGAAATAATGCTGAAGACAAACATTCCTGGCTACATGTAACAATGAGCATGAGCTCTGAAACCAATACAGCACCATCTTTGATTTATCTTCCAGATCTTTTCATACTTTCATGTAGGGCTGGGCGATATGGAGAAAAAAAATTATCTCGATATGTTTTTGCTATATCTCGATATACGATATATATCTCGATATCTATGCAGGGGAAAAAAAACAAAAAACAAAAAAAACAAACGCGCCAAATTCAGCAAGGATTTTTTTTTTTTAAATTGAAGTGCAAACAGGCAGCCAAGTGCCTAAAGGTAGACAGGTACTAGTAACAAAGTGCTGTGCTTGTGTACCAATTTTAACATTATCAAACCAAGGAAGTAGTATATTGCCTTATTTAATTGTAAACATAAAATCTGATAATCTGATATCTGATAAAAAACAAAAAATTTAAGATGAGACAAAAAAATCCCTCATTTCGTAATTAATTAAAAAAGGTACAGACAGCACATCCTACCTTTCCTTACCCCGTGACACTAACCTTTTATTGGTGTTGTTATTACATATACTTGCTTGTTTGTTTGTTTTTAATTTTTTTATTTCGTTTTTATTTTTTAGATATTTTTTTTTGAGTTGTAGTCCAAGATCTATAGCTTGCTTTTTTATTTTGTGTTTTTTTTTGTGCTGTAGTTTAACTAAAGCTTTTTATTTCTTTTTTATTTTGTTGTGCTATAGTGGGCAAACTATAGCTTTTTATTTATTTATTTATTTTTTTTGGTGCTAAAGAACTAGCTTTTTAAAAAACTTTTCTGTGCTGTACAACTAGCTTTTTAAGCTTTTGTGTCGCCAAAAGGAAAAAGAAAACAAATCAGAGCGCATAGGCATACACTTATTGAGAATCAGAGCCTATGGCAGAGGAATGACCAGACTCCGAGGCGATCTGACGAGATGGGAGGGAGCAGAGGAGAGACTGGTGAGTGTGTGTGTGTGCCTGTGAGTGAAGCGACAGTCCACGCTGTTCTCAACTCCGCCCCCGCCCCTCTCTGCCTGTGTCTCTCTTCCACTGCCCCTCTCTGTCTCTCTGTCTCTCTGTCTCTTTCTCTGAACGGGGAAAGAGAGAAAACGGCGCAATTATTTTTTCCCCCTCCCGCGATCTTGGAGCCTCTGATCACCAAAAAAACTCGCTAGATTTGTCGCTAGTCGCTTTTGTCTAGTTTTCTCGCTAGGGGGGTCCAGAAAGTAGCTAAAAATAGCGACAAAGTCGCTAAGTTGGCAACACTGGTTATCAACAAACACACGCGGTGTGCGTACGGGGAGGGGAGGGGAGGGGGAACCACGGCAGTGAAACACAAACGCAAGAAGGAGGCGGGGCGGACAGCTCCACAAACAGTTGAGGAAAATAAGCAGTGGCGAAATCTTATTCATTTAGCGCATTATCTCGAGTTTTTCAATATGCCAAAATCTTTCTCGATTTCATAAAACATCTCGAGATATCGCAAATCTCGATTAATCGCCCAGCCCTACTTTCATGGCTCAAACACAGCAAGGAGAACAGACTAGGGATGTCAACAATTAATCGACTTACAATTAATTGTCGATCAAGACGTTGGCCGAACAAAATGCATTAATTGTAACTAATCTCTAGAGGGCGCTACTCTGGAATGTGAACACGAGATGTGAACCCACTCGCGAGAAAGACCATAGCGTTACATCATGTAACCCTTTCCTCTCTGGATGTTGCCGTACAACTCACAGTAGAGCTGGACCTAGAACCATATATTTTTGAAATGATAAAAGCATGTCACTTACATGCTTTTATAATTTCTTGATTGTTCTGGTTTGAGGCCCTGTAATGTTTTATGCTGTGTCCAGGGGCCCTGTGAAATGTATATTTTGTACTGTAATCCTTCACAGATTAAGGGAGAGAAATATTGTTGATGCCTTAGTTCAAAATAAATGTTGAGAATGTCCTAAAAATAGCCTGGATTCACTGGTTTCATCATAATATGTAGACTAAATAACATTCTGTTATTTAATTTCTTCTGTTCCTTTTAATTTCAAGATTTCCATGCTGCAAGTGCAACAACTGAGCCAGTCCTCAATTTATTTTCAATAAAGAATGTATTTTGTTATTCAGCATCAATAATTTGTCTGCTTTTTACTAAGGAATAATTAATTGAGGAATATACATATAGGAATATAATACACATAGGAATATAATAATACTATGATATATTTTTGACTCAGTGTTATGTTACTATAGCTTATATTCTTAAAGACCCTATTGAAACACTCAAATTCAGGTGAAAAACACCGCTTATCAGTGAATCGTAAGTCGATCGATAAGGTCAATCAACTATAGATTAATGAATTAATCGATAATTTGCATCCCTAGAACAGATAATATGTATTCTTGTGAGGCTGTAACTCAAATTTTGGTTCTTCCACAGGATCTGCTGTGTTTACCTGACAAACCCTGCTGTTAAACTGCACTGAGACCTTTGACTGAGAAACAAAGGCAACTGAGACGCACAGTGGAAATGTTGCAGCAAAACCTTCCCTTGGGATCAATAAAGTATCCCCCTCTCTCTCTCGCTATCAAATATTGCAAAGGTAAAGAGAATCTGGACTCAAAGAATTTGCAAAAGCTGCAATGTTTGAAGTACCATCATTTCCTCCACAAAATATGATGTCTTATTCAGCATAAAACTGCCAACCCTGCATTTTAGATCTGTACAAGCATATTCTGAAATGGGTTTATTGTATTAGTTTGTCAGTTCATACTTTAGTCAGAAAAAATGCAATTAGATTTTATTCCCAAAGCTGCAGCTCTAGACCAAACTGAGATTAAAGAGGATTAAATCAGTAATAAACAAAAACAAAACTGAAACATCAGGATTCAAACAATATCAAATAAACACACCTAGCTACGACTCTCCCCAGAGCTAAAAATAAAAAACAAAACATCCTTTAATACACGGAAAAGTGTCACCGTCAGCAGACACAACTATGACTTTCACTGTTCACGTAACATTGAGCTGAACATGATTACACTATCTCCACTATCTCCACTCAGCTTCTGGGAAACAACTGGCCCTGACCCATAGTCCGATGCACTCTTTAAGACCCGCATCGAGATCAGATTCTACCTCCACCCCCACTTTTTAAAACTTCCATTAATAATCGATGCTAAGTGCTAGGAATCTGACATTGGGCTCAGTGCGAAGCTAAAGGGATCGGGTTATATTCACCGAAGTATGTGCGTGTGTGTTTGTATATGTGTGTGTATGTGTGTGTGTGTTTTGAGGAAGGGGGGTTAATGGACATCGATACAGAGGAGGAGATCATTATCGACAGCCTAACGCACTACTCTTGAGTTACAGTCGAGATTGAAGGCTACAGGAAGTGCTGATCTCAAGGTTAACTCTATCGCAGTGAGGTCGTGGTCACTGGGAGAGGCATGGGGCAGGTTGGCAAAGCTATTCATTTAACATTACCCGTGACTAATAATAATTTGTATTGAATTTTGCTTCGTCTGTTGCTTAAGTTTTGGGCGACTAAAAAAAAAAGATGCACATAGCACAAGTCTTAAGTTGGGGCTCGTCCAACACACTAATGGACTGAAATGGACTCTTTACAATGCCACCCTTCAGTGAGGCTTAAGTATATTATAAGATCTGACACACAGAATTTTGTCTGTTCCCATTAAAGGTGCACTGTGGGTCCGCCACCTGCTTGATTCCATGTAAGATCATGTTTTTTCCCCGGAATGTTCAACAGAATGGCATTTAATTTAACTACAGACGCTCCTCAACTTACGAACGAGTTACGTTCCGGACACCCGTTCGTTAGTTGAATTTGTTCGTAAGTTTAAGGCTTGTATAAGTTATCTATATGGATTTGTACTGCATTTAAATAACACTAATATCACTAATAACACAATAACACTAATAAATAACACTAAATAATACTAATATGCTTTTTAAAAATATGGAAAACTGATGAGATAAAAAGAAGAGAGGGACACAGAGGCAAACGCAATCAGCTGAGAGAGAGAGAGAGCGAGTGTGTGTGAATGTATGTGTGAGACTGTGTGTGTGTGTATTTACCTCCTATTTTCCTTGAGCTCTTAGGGAAAGATTTGCCCTCTTCTTAAAACGTGCAAACCAGCCATGGCTGGCAGAAAAGGTTTCTTCCGCAGCACTTTCTCCTGCCTTAGCCTTAAGGTCATTAAAAAGCGATATGGCCTTCTCACTGATCAGCATAAGGCTCAAAGGAACACGCCGCTGCCGCTGATTTTCGAGCCAAATACCAAGAAGTTTCTCCATCTCTTCCATGAGTTTCCCTCTCTTCTTGCTTATGATGGTGGATTGCATACCCGCTGCACTTTTCACATGCTCCATAATGCGGTCCTTTTGTTTATATATCGTACCAATTGTCGAACGGTTCACGTTGTACGTGTGTGCCACATTCATCATCTTCTCACCAGCATCAAGTTTCTTTATTATCGCCACCTTCTTTTCAAATGAGATGGCTGCTGCTTTTTCACAGAAGCTTCACTAGAAGCTTTTCGCTTTTCACCAACCATATTGGATTACTGTACGCATGCAAGAAAAACAACAAAGTTCATAACACCGCACCGTAGTAACACTGTAGTACGCCCACTCAGTTGAAGTTCTGAACACTTCTCCTGAGTGGGTGTGACGCTTGGGGGATGCTGCACAGCGCCCTGCTTGTGCGTCAGCGGCGGAAATACGCACTACGTACTGTACCCGGAAGTCGGAATAGGCGCTAAATACAAAAACTCAAAGATTTAACTTTTTTTTTTTTAATTTTCGACCCTGTTCGTAACTCCGAATGTTCGTAAATCGAATGTTCGTATGTCGAGGAGCGTCTGTATCCATTACTCAGTGGTCCCCAACCACCGGGCCATGGACAGGTACCGGGCCGTGAGCCGTTTGGTACTGGGCTACGGCGGCTCATTCCCCCACTCATTTTGAGTGGCCTGTCCATGTTCCGAAAAGAGCACGTCGACTTCCATGTGCGCACGAGGCTTGTCTTATGTATTACATCGTTTTCACTCAGCGCTCCGTTTTCGTCTGGACGCAATTATTTACTGACAATACCAGGAGACCTACTTAAAATATGGATTTATCACACCCGGTGATTCCCATGCACCAAGCCCGCTCTGCATAACATGCAGCGACCAGCTCTCCAATGAGGCGGCCTTAAAAGTATGTTCGAAACATCAACTCTGCCGGTATTCTGGATAAAAGTTACGGAGTAGACTGGACATAAGCAACACACTTTGGGTGTCATTGTCTCCCATTACGCCGAGATGTGACCATCTCGTAGCAGAGAAACAAGCTCAGGGCTCTCATTGATTCAGCGTTATGGTGAGCTGTATTTTTCATGTACTTTATATTTGTTTTGTGATGTATCTTATTTTGAAGGCATGTTTAGCATTACCATAGCGACCAGAGAGTGTAGGGGCAGAGAGGATGTTGTGACTCTTGTTATGTTGCTGGCACATGTCATGAGGACGCTGTTATTAAAGTTACATACAAGTACACAGTGGATTCACATTTATTGTTATATTTACAACATGCCACAATATACTTGTGTTGTTTGTATAATTTTATTTTGTGGTATTTATCCACCGATATCCACGTGCCCCACACCCCTCCACCTCCCACCGGTCCATGAAAATTTTGGGTGACATTAACCGGTCCGTGGCGCAGCAAAGGTTGGGGACCACTGCATTACATTACATTACAGTGCCAAGTTGCAGGTCAGATCTGTGGAGAAGTGGACCCGTTCACTGTAATAATGCATGTTTTAACTGTAAAAACACCTGTAATTGAATAAATACAAGATATATTTGTTTAATGCCATACTGTGGAACGTCCCAGGTAAAGCAATAATATATCCATAGAGACAAGCTGATGGCAGATCCTCAATCAGAAATTTTTAGTTAGTTAGTTTTTCCTCAAATGTTTTCATCTAAATAATTATAGCTGAATTCATACATTCTCTATTAGAGAGAGGAGCAGCTGAGCTGACGTCTGTTCCAGTTGGACTCCTGGACACCTCCCTGGAGAGGTATCCAACACAGTGGAGGGACCAGGTCTCTAGCTAGCCAAGGATCTTCCCAGAGGAGCTGGAAGAAGTGTCCGGGGTGACCAAAGTCTGGGAGTCCCTGCTTAGACTGCAGACCCTCTGACCAGGCCCCGGATAAAGGGGAAAAAGATGGATGAATGGATAATGGATAATAAACGTCGAGATGTTTACTTCGGTTGAAATCCTTCCAAAAGGTCCTCAACCTGTCCCACTTTCTGATGTAATCCTTTCAGGAGATCTCCCATGGCTTCACAGTGGCTCGAAATTGCTGCAGCAATGAAGGACTTGGAGGACTCTTTACTTGCTGCCAGCTTACACATTTTGCGATAGATCATGGACAATCCCAGGCCAATTAACAGATGTCCAGCTATCAGAAATCCAAATACGTAAATATCCTCCACATCCTCCAGGTACATTGGTGCCAAACATACCACTTGCCACGCACGATACGAGTCCCTCGCATATCCAGCAGAAAAAGTACCATCCGGACACGCCGCTTCTCCCGGAGTGGCACTCCTCCGTGAAAAATTAGTATCAATCGTGCTGAGGGTCCAGCTTCAGCACGATTGATACCTCAATCGTGCTGACCCTCAATCGTGCTGAGGGTCCATATTTGAGGAATTTGGAAAATCTGCTTCAAAAAGCGAGAAAATTATGAAAAACAAGAGAGGCACGCAGACAACGGAGCAATAGATAAGGAGGAAAGAGAAACACGTCCGCTCTCTCTCACGGTCAGAACAGAACAGAAGCCAATGTAACATACCTGAGGAAAAACCTTCACCTTCAATCTTTATTTTTGATATTCGTTAAGAATTTTGAGGGCTCATTCAGGACGACATATTATTACAACAAAAAGCAACTTTTAACCAATTCATTATTTGTATTTTATGACTTATACGATATCTTTCCTCCGAAGACATTGGCTTCGTAGGAAATAGGAAATCATTGCAATTCAATTATTCATCTTGCACAATGTCAATTTATATGCAAGGACCAGACAAGTATTCACACATTCACCCACTTTATTTATTCAGCCAACACTTAGCTCGCTGTGATGTCCCTGTCCTTAATCATCTGTCATTTCAGCGCATGGACACATCTCAGCACGCAAACATTTTGGCTCGACACTAGCTAGCGTGGGGCGGGCTGGCCGTTAAAGTGTGTGGATGTGGAGGGATACGTGATGCGAGTGAGCCAGCTGTGGTGTTAGCGGCAGAGTTCCAGAGAGCGGGGAAGTGTGCTCCCTGCCTGTTATGCTGCTATGAGCTTAGCAAGTGTCACTTTGGATGAAAATGTAGTGAAAAGGTGTGATTTTATGTAGTAACTTTGTTTACTCTTCAAAATGTATGCAGCTTTTTCTAAAAAACGTTGAGGGCTAAAAAGTTACATACTGCAGCCTTAAAGGAAAAGTAACATTTTTTTTTACAATCTGAGCCTTCTTTCGGTAATAAAACAAGTTGTTTTACTCACCCATAGCACTTTGGTGTCATATGGAGCACTTCCAGAGATGTTTTAGATTTGCGGTTAGCCTAGCGCAACTTCTAGCCATAGCTCGGGGCATATAATATATTCCCCAAGCATGTAATATGCCCCGTGCGGGCTCCAAATAGCACAAACTTCAGCACTTTTCAAATCATAGAACCCCGATATCTTAGTCTACGATTTCGTTTGAAGCAAAAGTGGCCTGTAATCCGAGATTTATCCATAGTTTACAGCTTTGCGTTTCATGTTTGGGTCCCGGGAGCTGAGAGCACAGTCCGCACATGCGCACTGGCCTCCTCATTTACTCGAAACTATGGCTAAATCTCGGATTACAGGCCACTTTTGCTTCAAACGAAATCGTAGATTAAGATATCGGGCTTCTATGATTTGAAAAGTGCTAAAGTTTGTGTTATTTGGAGACCGCAAAGAAATGCCCCGAGCACTAAATTTAACGGATACGCTACAACATAACTTCTACGAAACTGCTCAAATTGACACCAAACTGCTATGGGTGAGTAAAACTACTTGTTTTATTGCCGAAAGAAGGCTCAGATTGTAAAAAAAAATGTTACTTTTCCTTTAAGGAGAAACAGTTCCTGGCTAAAGACTGCAAAATATGGCATATCAAAAAGAAGCATTCATTAGTTTACATAAAGATTTTCACTTATCATGTCTTTCTTAAACTAAACTTTTACTATGCTCTCAAACTAAAGCTTGATGGTTTGGCAGATTTGTGTAAAGCTAAAAACTAGAACTAGATAGGTCTACTTCCTCCTTTCACAGTTTGAATGCAATGCCAGGTTTAGTACATGCTGTTGTTAATGTTATTTTGTTGGTTTTAATAGTTTCACGTTTAGAAAAGTTAATGTAGAAGTATAGTGTACTATTTACTTTTAGTATTTTATTCAAACTCCTCTTACATAATCATAAAATGTGGCACTTCATTTCCTAAAGCTGCATGATTGGCTGAAGATTTGATAAATGTACCATCCAGTTTTAAAGTCTATGCAGTGTGATCGTTTATAATTTAATACCATTTGGCAGAGGTGGCCACAGCTACCACAGGCCCATGCAAATAAGGCTCTCACTGAGATGAAAATGCTCAAATCAAATCATAAATTAGTGTGCAGTCAACAGAGCAACATAAGTCATCATTCATGCTCGGCTCAGATGTGACGCGAGCTTCTGAGTTCAGCAAAGGACAGCCATCCCATTGTGTTTCTCTCATTTTTAGTGCATCTTCTCAAGCATTCTACCATGTCACATAGATTACTCAAGTAGAAGTGAAATTATGGTGTGATTAAGTACTCTAGAGGTACAATTTCTTAAAGGTCCCATGGCATGAAATTTTCACTTTCTGAGGTTTTTGAACGTTAATGTGAGCTCCCCTACCCTGTTTAGCCCCCCCCCCCATGGTTAAAAGTTGCGAAATGTCTAAACTGAGCATTTGCGATCCTTTTCTGCATTACAAAAAATCGGACCTCAAACGGGCGATTTTGAACAAGACACCTTATTGACGTCAGATGGAAAAAAGAAATGCAAATGCAGTTCCACCCCCGTCTGTCTGTACTCAGCGTCTCTGTAAATCACGCCCAGAGAGTTTGGACTGCGAATGCGCTAGGCAATGCGAAATGCGTTTTTTTATTTGCCTGGAGGCACGTCCGAGTGTTTCTAGGCTCGGAAGTCCTTTATCTGAGCCTCTGGACCTTTGAACAGCAGTGGTTTAATTTTATTTTCTGTGGAAATGTTTTTATTTTTCAATGGAACGCTTCAAATCTCTCCCCCCGTGCAAAAACACGGAAATGGATCAGCTGTGGGCTCTGAGCCAGAGCGGAGAGTTTGGCCACGCCCCCACCCTCTAATATAGGCCATCTCTTTTCTCCTCATTTGCATTCAAGCAACAACGCCCAGAATGGCCTGTTCAGAGAGAGAAAAATTACTCTTTCTCATCTTATCTCTGTTTCTCATGCACTGAGTGTTGATTTTGAAGAAGGATTCATTTACAGTATTAGGGAACCATTAAGGAGCCATATAAAAGCATCAACAAGTTTGCCTGGAAGAATCCATGACTCATCGCTGTACCAGCGAGTGAGTCTGGTCACGCTTGATCCACAGAATGCGCTGCGGTTGCGCGTAGACAGACAGCTAAGTGAACCAATCAGAGATTGCGCCATCTTGATTCAAAACTGAGGCGGAACTTCCGCTGCCTAAGAGTGACTTTGCGGACAAAGGCGGGGGCACTGACGTCACCATCTTTGAACGAATCAGAATCGCGAAGTCCGTTTGGAACCGGAGGAGCGAGGGTGGATGGAGGGTGTCCAAATGGTATCGCGCTGTATAGGAAATACAGAGAGATATCATTTGGCTGGCCAGGTAATCAACAAGTACCATGTCATGGGATCTTTAAATAGAAACAGTTAATATACAGAGATCCTGATTTTCCACAGTTTGACCTCCTCTTCATAGTGGCATTTCAGTGTAGCATGAAGCAGATTTTCATTTTATTTACGTGGAGACAGGTGGTAGGTGAAAACAGACATTTTCTAAACACTCAACCCCTGAATGCAGGACAATAGCAACATGTATGGACCAAGCGAATTACAACTCTGAGTAAGTTAATGATGACGAAACACTGTTATAACAAATCATAAAACACCCATTTTACAGAACATGCCCCCTTTGTGTACAATGTTTAGCTGCTATAGCACCTCTGACACTAGTACCACTGTTCCCTTTTGAAAACCCTCTTCACAATAACGGACAGGCTGGTGATTGACATGATGGTTTGTGACTGGATACTTCCTTGGGACAATCACACCGTCCCAGAACAAACTGGTGGTGCAACCCAGGGACTGCTGCTGTCACAACACATGTCTGAGGCCGGTCTCAATGTTCTGATGCCTTACACAGCCTCCAGATTATACAAGCTTTATTTCTCATTCCTGGGGTGGATGAAGTATGCAAAAGTAGCAAGTAAAAATACAGCTAATACAGGTTTAAACTGGCCCTATTCTGCAAAATTGACTTTTCAAAAGTTTTAACCATGTTTTAGTTTCCCCTTCTCATTTACCCTGTTAAAGCTGTATATCAGGGGTGTCCAAACTTTTTTCATCAAAGGCCACATATCTAAACACAGACGAAGCAGACGGCCGATCGAGGGCCACAGACTGGTGCTCAGTACAGTGAATAACTGAAATATAGTTTTTGTGTTTTGTGATTTTTTTTTTATTTCTGCGTGGAAAATAAAATATTGTAAGCACCCAAAATAAAACTAGGATGTCTACAAAAGCTGTGGTTTTTTTTGTTGTTGTTGTTGCTCTGGTTAAAAGCACTTTTGAAATACTTTTAAAACAATGACTATTTTGTATGGGGCTAATAATTTTGTCCTCAACTGTATGCAAGTTTAACACGTTAGAATGAGCTATCAGTCCTATATTCATGCTAAGATCCTCAAAATCACACAATAAATATTAAATATTGTCTTATCAAGGTAGATTTTCAAAAAACTTGCAGTCAAAAGTTCTGCTCAAGGTAATTTGGGCCAAATCACCTGGAAACCTGAGGGCCAAGAAAAATTTGTCTGAGGGCCACATTTGGCCCACGGGCCATAGTTTGGACATGCCTGCTGTATATGGAGTGTCTCATGCATGTGTGAATAATCTTTTTCATTGCCACTGGTACACGCCCGCTGCTCTGTACATATGTCGTTGTCCAAGTTTATTTTCCTAATCAGCGATACTCATAGGATTCGGCAGCAGTGCAGTCTTTTTGGTACAGATGGAAAAAAAAAAAAATAACAAAAAAAACAAAACAAAACGATTACTTGCAAGCGTGCATGATCTGATGACACTTAATGTGATGTCAGCTCCCATTGGGCACTGCAGTTTGTGGAAATCAGCAGACTTGTTTCTTTTATTAAGTTGTTTTAGATGAATATTGCGATTTAAATAACCATAATAGCAGACACAAGTACAACACGTAATCTTTAAAGAGACTGCATATGATTTTTGAGTAGTTTTTAAGTCGTTTTTAAAGGTCCCATGGCATGAAATTTTCACTTTCTGAGGCTTTTGAATGTTAATGTGAGCTCCCCTACCCTGTTTACGGCCCCCAATGGCTAAAAGTTGCGAAATGTCTAAACTGAGCATTTGCGATCCTTTTCTGCGTTTGAAAAAAACACAGCTCCAACGGGCGATTCTGAACAAGGCAACTTTGTTACGTAACATCGAAAAAAGAAATGCAAATGCAGTTCCACCACCGTCTGGATCTCCACCTCCTGTCTCTGGAAATCACGCCCAGAGAGTTTGGACTGCGGAGGAATGCGAAATGCGTTTTTTTTTTTATTTGCCTGGAGGCACGTGCGAGTGTTTCTAGGCTCGGAAGTCCTTTACCCGACCCTCTGCACCTCTGAAACAGCAGTGGTTTAATTTTATTTTCTGTGAAAATGTGTTTTTTTCACTGAAATGCCTCTCATTTCTTCCCCCGCGCTTAAAACGCGGAAGTGGGAGACAGCGCACAGCGCAGCGAAACAGGGGCGCATTTGGCCCCCCCCCCCACCCGCTCCTCTAACCTATCTGTGTCCTTCTCATTTGCATTCAAGCAACAAGGCCCAGAATGAGTCGTTCAGAGAGAGATTTTCTGACTCTGACTGTGTACATGTGTCTTTCTCATGCACTGAGTGTTGATTTTGAAGAAGGATTCATTTACAGTATTAGGGAACCATTAAGGCACCATATAAAAGCATCAAGAAGTACCATGTCATGGGACCTTTAAGTAAAGTTTTAAATGAAAATAGTTTTTGCCCCATGACCGATATATTGTAAAAGCAGCTCTTATGGTCAAAATGTGACTGCTGTGACTGTCTCCATGTGCAAACCAGGAAGTATTATTTTTACTATTGACCTATTATCTTTCTTTTTTGGCATCTGCTACAACAATTGCTACATATGAATGCATACATACTTGGTTACTTGGAACCCAGATTTATCCTGATGTAGGCTTGGTTTGGTCCTGTTCTATTTCTGGTGATCCAGGTTTAGTTTGGGGTTTACTACTATTGCTGCTGCTACTACTACTACTACTACTACTACTACTACTACTACTACTAATACTACTGCTGCTACTACTACTACTACTACTACTACTACTACTACTACTACTACTACTACTGCTGCTGCTACTACTACTACTACTACTACTACTACTACTACTACTACTACTACTACTACAACTACTGACAAACCTGTTCCTTGCCAAACCTTTTTACTAGAACCACTATAGACACCACAATTTTTAATGCTGTTACTAAACTAAACATTCCATGGACTATTTCCGGTAACAGAGCAAAGAATCATGGTTTACATAGTTCTCACATGTTTTTTTCTGCAACAAAACAATACATTTTGATCATTTGGAGCACAATTTGATTTGATATATAAGAATATACAATAATGCTAAGAGGTTTTTTGTTATTATGACATTGACAATTTTGCCCCACCCTCACAAATGGCATGTTTACTCTTTTTGTCCTGACAGTTGCTTGGCTTAGCTGGGGGCGGTAATATCGATGGAGTTCTTTCTCTATGAAAGCTGACACTGCGGACCACATGGGACCACTGTGCAGGTAATGGGTCCTCTGCCTTCCTGGGCTCCCGGAGGTGGGCTGGCTGTAAATTACATCCAACATGGCCGACATACACGGGTGACTGGCAGGAAGGATCAAAAGGAACTATCAACAGGAACAAAAGGAACCACCAACAGGAAGAACCAACAGAACTGCCAACAGGAACAAAAGGAATGACCAACAGGAACCACCAACGGGAGCCAACCACAGGAACCATCAACAGGAACAAAAGGAACCACCAACAGGAACCATCAACAAGAACAAAAGGAACCACCAACAGGAAGAACCAACAGAACTGCCAACAGGAAAAAAAAGGAATGACCAAGAGGAACCACCAACAGGAACCATCAACAAGAACGAAAGGAACCACCAACAGGAAGAACCAACAGAACTGCCATCAGGAACAAAAGGAATGACCAACAGGAACCACCAACAAGAGCCAACAACAGGAACCACCAACAGGAACCATCAACAGGAACAAAAGGAACTACCAACAGGAAGAACCAACAGAAGTGCCAACAGGAACAAAAGGAATGACCAACAGGAACCACCAACAAGAGCCAACAACAGGAACCACCAACAAGAACCATCAACAAGAACAAAAGGAAACAGCAACAGGAAGAAACAACAGAACTGCCAACAGAAACAAAAGGAATGACCAAGAGGAACCACCAACAGGAGCCAACAGCAGGAACCACCAACAGGAACCATCAACAGGAACAAAAGGAACCACCAACAGGAAGAGCCAACAGAACTGCCAACAGGAACAAAAGGAATGACCAACAGGAACCACCAACAGGAGCAAAAGGAATGACCAACAGGAAC
This sequence comes from Paratrypauchen microcephalus, assembly GCA_036785185.1. Taxonomy (NCBI): domain Eukaryota; kingdom Metazoa; phylum Chordata; class Actinopteri; order Gobiiformes; family Gobiidae; genus Paratrypauchen; species Paratrypauchen microcephalus. The sequence continues at coordinate 2,734,057 of JAVJIX010000100.1, read as the reverse complement.
CACCAACAGGAACCATCAACAAGAACAAAAGGAACCACCAACAGGAAGAACCAACAGAACTGCCATTAGGAACAAAAGGAATGACCAACAGGAACCATCAACAGGAGCCACCAACAAGAACCATCAACAAGAACAAAAGGAAACAGCAACAGGAAGAAACAACAGAACTGCCAACAGAAACAAAAGGAATGACCAAGAGGAACCACCAACAGGAGCCAACAACAGGAACCAACAACAGGAACCACCAACAGGAACCATCAACAGGAACAAAAGGAACCACCAACAGGAAGAGCCAACAGAACTGCCAACAGGAACAAAAGGAATGACCAACAGGAACCACCAACAGGAGCAAAAGGAATGACCAACAGGAACCACCAACAGGAACCATCAACAAGAACAAAAGGAACCACCAACAGGAAGAACCAACAGAAGTGCCATCAGGAACAAAAATAATGTGGAACAGGAACCACCAACAAGAACCATGAACAAGAACAAAAGGAACCACCAACAGGAAGAACCAACAGAACTGCCATCAGGAACAAAAGGAATGACCAACAGGAACCACCAACAGGAGCCAACAACTGGAACCACCAACAAGAACCATCAACAAGAACAAAAGGAAACAGCAACAGGAAGAAACAACAGAACTGCCAACAGAAACAAAAGGAATGACCAACAGGAACCACCAAGAGGAACCATCAACAAGAACAAAAGGAACCACCAAGAGGAAAAAACAACAGAACTGCCAACAGGAACAAAAGGAATGACCAACAGGAACCACCAACAGGAGCCAACAACAGGAACCACCAACAAGAACCATCACCAAGAACAAAAGGAAACAGCAACAGGAAAAAACAACAGAACTGCCAACAGAAACAAAAGGAATGACCAAGAGGAACCACCAACAGGAGCCAACAACAAGAACAAAAGGAATGACCAACAGGAACCACCAACAGGAGCCAACAACAGGAACCTCCAACAGGAGCCATCAACATGAACAAAAGGAACCACCAACAGGAAGAACCAACAGAACAGGAACAAAAGGAATGACCAACAGGAACAAACGGAATAACCAACAGGAACCAACAACAGGAACAAAAGGAATGACCAATAGGAACCAACAACAGGCACCACCAGCAGGAACCAACAACAAGAACAAAAGGAACCACCAACAGGAAGAACCAACAGAACTGCCAACAGAAACAAAAGGAATAACCAACAGGAACAAACGAAATAACCAACAGGAACCACCAACAGGAACAAAAGGAATAACCAATAGGAACCAACAACAGGCATCACCAGCAGGAACCAACAACAAGAACAAAAGGAACCACCAACAGGAAGAACCAACAGAACTGCCAACAGAAACAAAAGGAATAACCAACAGGAACCAACAACAGGAACAAAAGGAATGACCAACAGGAACCAATAACAGGAACAAAAGGAACCACCAACAGGAAGAACCAACAAAGCTGCCAAAAGGAAAAAAGGAATGAACAACAGGAACTACCAACAGGAACCAAGAACAGGAACCACCAAGAGGAACACAGGAACCAATGTCAGATTCGCACAGCAGCCTATAAAATCTGAGGCTTACTTGGTTCATATCAGACAAGAGACATCCCTGCTTTATATACAACATGAAGGTCTGGACGATATGACGATAAAGATGGAATTGTGATCTCAGCTGATATTTTGGTCAAATTGCCATATTGTGCGCCGCAATTTGGATTGTCACGATACATGTGATTTCACAAGCTCATGAGAATCATTCTGGCCGGGCTTCTGCTGGTGGGCTGGAGACTGGACCAATCACACTGAGGTTTGTGCGGAAATCAAAGGTGAAGCTGCCAAGTGAACCACAACAAACATGATGACACCGACAGACGTAATTTGGATCATTTTTTATTAAAATGTGATTTGGTTTGTAAAAGAAATGTGGAGAAGACATCTGTGCTTTTCTCTCAACTGGATGAACAAAAGTTTGATTATTTGGTTTGTTCCGCTGTTGTGACGCTTGAACCAATCAGCCTGGAGTTTTTGTTTGAATGGGTCCCGATTACTTTCAGCGAGAGCCATCCCAAATAAATCATGCGTAAAATTTAATTCAGAGAGCGATCAGTCCACCAGGAAAGTTACAAGTTACTGTAGGTCTCTTATTTTTTGTCTGAAACAGGCAGTTTTAAGCATTTTAAGGGTTTTAAGCATTTTGATTACAATACAAATTTAAATTGATCAAAATTGCTGTGGGAAAAAAACAACTTTGAAATACATTTTTACAGGAGGTACTGTCCAGTTTCCTGGTTCATGTTTTGTAGTCATTGTTGTTGCATATTTTGGTGTATTTTATTCCTTTAGTGTAGTGTGCCCTTGGTCTTTTATTTTGACATTTGTCCTGTCAGCTTGTTACTTTTAGTTTACTTCCTGTCTGTTGATCGTTTTCCCCGCTGTAATGTGTTACCTGTGTCTGTGTTCTCCTTAGGGATGCAAATTATCGATTAATTCATTAATCTATAGTTGATTGACCTTATCGATCAACTTACGATTAACTGATATGAATTTGAGTGTTTCAATAGGGTCTTTAAGAATATAAGCTATAGTATAAATAACACTGAGTCAAAAATATATCATAGTATTATTATATTGTATATTCCTCAATTAATTATTCCTTAGTAAAAAGCAGACAAATGTATTGATGTTGAATAACAAAATACATTCTTTATTGAAAATAAATTGAGGACTGGCTCAGTTGTTGCACTTGCAGCATGGAAATCTTGAAATTAAAAGGAACAGAAGAAATTAAATAACAGAATGTTATTTATGATGAAACCAGTGAATCCAGGCTATTTTTAGGACATCCTCAACATTTATTTTGAACTAAGGCATCAACAATATTTCTCTCCCTTAATCTGTGAAGGGTTACAGTACAAAATATACATTTCACAGGGCCCCTGGACACAGCATAAAACATTACAGGGCCTCAAACCAGAACAATCAAGAAATGATAAAAGCATGTAAGTTACATGCTTTTATAATTTCAAAAATATATGGTTCTAGGTCCAGCTCTACTGTGAGTTGTACGGCAACATCCAGAGAGGAAAGGGTTACATGATGTAACCAATGTTCCCCCTAATTTTTAATGTGTCTGAGCAAACACACTAACTCCCTGAGCGCTCCTTGGACCCCTGTGCGCAACATCCGACATGCACCCCCGGTACACGCTGTTGCGAAAGAGCTGCGCGCACACCGGTAGAAGTTTAATACGAGACACGTAGTTTTGTTTCTGAATCTGGGACGATTCCTCCGTATTCAGATGACCCCGCGGTTGAAAAAAAAAAGCGGCACTCTTTCATCCCTGCGCTGCATAGGTTTTCTTGTGGGCAGGCGCGCAGCTTAGAGGGAATGTTTAATGTAACCCTTTCTTTCTTTCCCGGAATTAACTAGCTTGAAGTGGTCCCATACCGCACTTCTGCTTCATGTTTAGTTTTCACCTAGCACGCTATGGTCTTTCTCGCGAGTGGGTTCGCATCTCGTGTTCACATTCCAGAGTAGCGCCCTCTAGCAATTAGTTACAATTAATGCATTTTGTTCGGCCAATGTCTTGATCGACAATTAATTGTAAGTCGATTCATTGTTGACATCTCTAGTTCTCCTCTGCTCTTTGTCGGTCCTTTGTCATTATCAGGGACTCGTCATGTCATGACAGTTGCGATTTTTGGTCCTTCTTTGTTCGTTATTAAAGAACAGCAGTCCTGCATTTTGGGTCCTCCCTCTGTTTCTACATGACAGGTACGTACCTCTTGGGGTCGTTGTTGCTAAGTTGTGTGACTCAGATTTTAGCATTTACCCCCCAGCTGTACGCTCAGGTCCACTGGCTGTGCACTACACAAGTGAGAGTCCAACTTCAGCTTAAGGGATTCAGTGTGGCTTTGTGAGGTTCACAGGGGAGACAGAGGGACAGGCAGAATGAGAGAGACAAGTGAGGGGGGACTGCAAACGCACAGCAAGCCCGAGATCTACTTAAGCCAGATTGGAAGTGTCAGGAATGCTTGGATGGAAGACAGAGCAGAGGAGAGGAGAGGGGGAAGAAACAGAGGGGGCAGAAAGAGAGGAGTGGTAGAGGGAGAGAGAGAAGAGGGAGCAGAGGAGAAGGAAAGTAGAAAAGGTGGAAGGAGGAGGAGAGGAGGACGAAAGAACGAATGAGAGGAAAACGGGGCAGGAGAGGCGGACAGAGAGAATTTCTTAACCTGTCACGTCCTGATATACTACTTAAGCTACGCAATGTGCTGAGAAGGCCGACAGCAATGACTCCCAGCACCCGCCAGAACATCAGTCAGGAGCGGGTGACACCTAGCACATATGAGGGGCACCCGCTAGGAGAGCCCTGACATCTAGAGCCAGTACTAAAATGAAGAGACAACTGGAGCATACTGACTGCAACTTTTCAGGTGGAAAGTCTGCCACCTGCTTACCGTCATGGAGATGTCATTGCTTTACCTGGAATGTTCCATTACATGGAATTAAAGGGGCCAGTAAAGATATAGTGGAAGTTACTGTATGTAGTGGACATAGTGGATAGTAAGCAGTTCTTAGGTTCAAAGTGCAACCGCGGATCAGGAAGTAAGCCGTTAACATGCTAATTTTGTTAGCTTTAGTATGATGACTAATTTTCACCTTTTTAAGATGGTAAAAATCAGGTACAGCGCTTTTAAACATAACTATCTCCATGGAGACAAGCAGGTAACCTCACCAGGCCAAGAACAATAAAAAACACCATGTGATTCAATGCTAGATAGGTTGTGTAATGCCATACTGTGGAACATTCCAGACAAATCGATAAGCAAAGGTGGCAGACTCCCCATCAAAAATGTTCAATAGTAACTCAGTTGGTATAGCGTTTGTCCACTGATCCCAAGGTTAGCGGTTCAAATTCTGCTCTCACCATAAACACCGTCAGTCACCCACACACTGTAAAAATGACAACTTGAATTTGTTCAGATTACTAGGATTTTAGCGTTCATAGACAATCAAACTGTCAGTTGCATCGTCCACTGTCTCAAATGAGTAATTTCAACTCACTTTTGTAAGTTTCTGTTAAAAAGTTGATCTTAATTAATATTTTGAGTTGACATGATATACAAATTCAAGTGGACGGTAGTTTGGACCAGGCCAACTAATCTGCGCATGCTCATTTGGAATAATCTGCCGTTGGGATCTGCTGCAACAGGGTAACCAGAGGACCGGAGGAGTTTATCAGGGGTTTTCCTTGGGTTTGGCTTTGGAAAAGAAACGTCCACCATTTTTCCCCTCAGAACTAGACCAGGTGATAAAGTTTTCTGCAAAGACACACTTCACTATTAATAATTTTGTTGAAAATCTATGAAAGTTTGAGTGTTTAAACGAGAGACAAATGTGAGAAAAGTTTAAATCCAGTCGGAAAAAAGCGTATAATTCTTAACTTGAATTTTCTTTCGTATTTAGAGACAAAAATTTACCGTGAAGGCGTTTCGTAACTTGAAATTTTCGTTTGTTGGGTCATTCGTAAGGTGAGGTACCACTGTATGACCATTTACCTTCGTGCACCTTCTAGGTATACACTGACATATTGTTCATGTTCCATAGAGAACAAATATTGCTTGAAATTTTGCAAACCACTGCATTTTTTAACCATTACATTTTATTATTAATTCATATTATTTATTATTATGTGTTTATTTATTTCCCTATTTATTTCTATTATATTTTATTTTTGTTACATGAACAAAAATCAATACATTTGATGGCCACAATCCAAAACACACAGACACTTTCTTCTGTGTTTCCGACTGTTGACATTCTAGCATAGTGTTCTTGTTTTGACTGGAAGAAAAACAACATTGTCTACCAGCCCAAACCTCCACAGCAGCTAATCCAGGCATTCCATTCAAACCCACCAAAGCATGTCCAAATCTATTCTCCTCTTCTATAAAAAGAAAACCAAAATAACCGTTTTAGAGCACTTCGACTTCATTCTTTATATAAGTCGTGGCAGGAGACGTTCAGGGGTAAGGACAGAAAATTGAAAAAAACTGCATTAGGTACAAAGCAATAGCACACTGGATGCTCGGTAACAAAGGAATTATTTAAAATAGAAGCGTCACGTGGGACAATGTGTGGAGTTATTTTTAGATCTGAATAGCATGGGGAGGGGGACAGTAGCATGCAGTAGATGCAGCAAATATGGATATGTCAGTATGTTCCCTGTTGGATTTGTCGTTTTTAGATAGAAAAAAGGAAAAAAAGAAAAAGAAAACATGAGGAATTTGACAAAAACTGAAATACTGTTTAAAATAAGGGTCATAACATAGACCGTATATATAAATGAACAGCCGCTATTCGCCGTGTTCCAAATAGGAAGTGAGCATGGGTGCGCTTCTGGCTTCTTCCATTCTGGTTCCAATTGACTTTACATTGAAAAATGATCACCCCTCTCTCTGTGACTGCTGCAGTGAGCCCCGTCATTTTGGTCTTAAAATGTTCATATTAACCCACTCTATATGACATGATCCTGCTGTTTTTATTTTGCTGTTTTGTCCGTAAATAAATTCCTATTCGCTATGTGGACCTGGCTCCAAATTTGATCCTATAGCCGCTAGCCTTGTGAGCTTCATTTGACTGGAGCCCAACGCTACAGGCAGAGGTGTGGACTCGAGTTATGTGACTTCGACTCGAGTCAGACTCGAGTCACGAATTTGATAACTTTAGACTCGACTCGACAAAATGTACAAACACTTGCAACTCGACTTGGACTTCAATATCAATAACTCGTGACTTCACTTGGACTTAGGCCTTTTGACTTGACTTGCTACGTCCAATGAAAAAAAAACAACTCTAAAAGTATGTTGATAAGGACCGCACTCGTTGTACTTGTGAATCTGCGAAAATGTATGCAAACAGCATGTGCACGCGGCTTGCACATCATCCAATTACAGTAGATCTACGTTGCTTTCATTCGACCGCATCCAAGGCAAATTGCACAACAAATGATGCGGAAACAAGCATCCACGCGCCAGTTTGCAAAATGATGCCGAAGGTAAAGGGGACTCGAAATGACTCGAAACTAAAATGCTAGGACTTTGGACTCGACTTGAGACTTGTGAGCTTTGACTTCGGACTTGACTCGGCACTTGGATACTCTTGACTCGGGACTTCACTCGGACTTGAGTGCAAAAGACTTAGACTTACTTGGGACTTGCCCAGCAATGACTTTGTCCCACCTCTGGCTACAGGATATGTCACACTCACTCAGTCCACTTGGTTATACAGTCTATGGGTCAAACAAATGTATAAGACCACAAAAATACACAATAAAAAATATATTTTGAAATAAACTTGTATGAAAACAGGCAATGCAGTAGCTGTATACAGTGCAGTAATAATAGTATTGGTTGTACAGTTGTTTTTTTTTTGCAGCAAGACTCAGAGATGTACTAGTAGTAGGCCTGTAGTAGTAGTAGTATTAGTGGGATTCATAGGCTAAGAAGTAATAGTAGTAGTGGTGGAGGTAGTTATGGTAGAAGTTGTAGTGGTACTGTTACTAGCTCTCATATTAGTATTACAGGTAGTGCTATCAGCGGTAGACTAAAGCTACGTTTATACGGCGACGATCAAAACAGAAGACGCAAAAGTGGCGTCTCGTCTTCAATTTTTTATCCGCGTTTAGACGAGCATTCTCAACAGGAAATGTTTGTTTATACGAAGATGCAAAAGTGGGCGAATTCGATTGAATATGCATATGCCAGGCCGCTAATATAATGTCAGAGCTACCTTTTTCAGGACACCGACAGGGGCTCTCATCACGGTTGTTTCGCCCTCGATGTCGGGTCGGAGCTCTTCGCTTAATGCGACAAGAGCTTGTTTAGTCATTCTGAAGGTTTCCACCCAAGCACTGTCATCAACTAATCCATTCTCAAAATTGTCCAAACTCCCCGTCTGTCGCCTGTGACGTACTGTTATTGTTTTTACCGGCTTGGCGCAGGTGTATGCGACGTGAACATGTTTTGCGCTTCTTGCCGTTTAGACGGAGACGTTTCCAGACTCCACACTCTAGAAGGAGTCTTCAGATTTTTGCGGTTTCAGAGCCCGACGGCGCCGCTGCCATGTAAACGAAAGACACTTCCGATAGAATAGTTTGTCGTTTTCAGTTGCAATCGTCCTCGTCTAAACAGCCCCTAAGTACTAATATTTGCAGCAAAAAAGTGGTAGTCAGAGTAGAAGTAGTGGTAGTATTAGTTGTAGTAGTAGTTTAAAGTATAACTTATGTTGCAATGAGTATTCCTTTGTCTCGTAATATCACTTCTCCTATTTCAGTACATCAATACAATCCCAATGTATTTGAAGAGCAATGGATGTGTGTGCGCTCTCTCTCTCCCTCTTTCTCCCTCCCTCTCTTTCCCTCTCTCTCCACCAGCACAGGGGAGCTAATTTTAGCCTTGATGTCATCACTACCCCAGCTGGATACAGCCGCAATAACCTGACACCACTTTCCTCGCTCTCTCTTTCCTTGCTTTTCTCTCTTTTCTTTTTTTTGAACTCATCTGTCCATTCTCTGACATCATTACATTCCTGCACCTTGTCGCGGCAAATTGCATTGATTAGGGCGCTCTGAATCAGTTGGCTTTAATTACAGCGGGCCCTCACTGCTGGGCCAAGGCAAACAGGCTGACGTGATTGCAACTAAACCGCAATTACCCAATGCCCTGAGCGAGGGAGGGTGGAGAGGGAGGGAGGGATAGAAAAGAGAGGGAGAAAGAGGGAGGTTGGCGTCTTGGATCAATAAGTTGTAGGTGGGCGAGGAGTGTCAGGTGGGCAGACTTTAATGGTAACAATAGTTCAGCAGCAGTTTGACCCAAGGAGTGTTAAATGAGATGTGGATTAGCCACTCGAGGTTTGTGGACAGACTGGTGGAAGTGAAACTCCCAGTGTTTGCCGTCAGTGCACTCACACCACTTTCATCGTAGACAATGTGGGTGAACTGCCTTGCCTAAGGACACAACAACAGTTTTTGCATCACAAGGTGTTCCTGAGGAGATCAAGCTTTGACAAGGAGGTTTTTATCATCAGTTTTACTCATGTTTTAGTTATTACATGGGAAATATTATGCACGATCAACTTTTAAAAGCTTTTAACCATGTTATAATGGTGTTTCCTCATCATTAGTTTGCAGTTTGAGTTTGTAACGTCCTGCATTTGAGGTATGAGTGCCTCACATGCGCATGTTATCATTATTAATATTTTTATTTTCTATTTTGAGCCAAATGAGCACCTTAGCATTTACATTTTGTTAATTTTATTTTATTCATAATGTTGTAACATGTCCTCTGTAATGGACTGTAATGGTGTTAAATCCATGTGAAGTTAAAGGAGAAGTAACGTTTTTTACAATCTGACAATCTTATTTCAGTAATAAAACAAGTTGTTTTACTCACCCATAGCACTTTGGTGTCATAGGGAGCACTTCCAGAGATGTTTTAGATTAGCGATCTCTGTAATGTGAGTTCTCGGGGCAAATGTTTGCGGTCTCCAAATAACACAAACCTTATCACTTTTCAAATCATAGAAGCTCGATGTCTTAGTCTACGCTTTCGTTTGAGTCAAAAGTGGCCTGTAATCCGAGATTTATCCATAGTTTCGAGTAGATGAGGAGGCCAGTGCGCATGTGCGGACTGTGCTCTCAGCTCCCGGGACCCAAACATGAAACGCAAAGCTGTAAACTATGGATAAATCTCGGATTACAGGCCACTTTTGACCAAACTAAATCGTAGACTAAGACATCGAGCTTCTATGATTTGAAAAGTGCAAAAGTTTGTGTTATTTGGAGCCCGCACGGGGCATATTACATGCTCGGGGAATATATTATATGCCCCGAGCTATGGCTAGAAGTCGCGCTAGGCTAACCGCAAATCTAAAACATCTCTGGAAGTGCTCCATATGACACCAAAGTGCTATGGGTGAGTAAAACAACTTGTTTTATTACCAAAATAAGGCTCAAATTGTAAAAAACGTTACTTCTCCTTTAAAGGGACAGTGTGTAAGATTTTTACCCGTTAATTACTGAAATTGAAGATACCCATTCAAAAATACAATGTTTTCCAAGCCTTTTCACTTCCATCATGAAATCAAAGTATTCTTTTGGACTTAGATATAGTCACATAAAAGGGGGATCTTCCCCATGCAGAGGCAGCCATTTTGAATACGAGAGCCGCAGAAGGACATTTGGGCTCCGCCTTCGCCTTCGGCAAGGCTCGTGGTTTTGGGTAAACAACACAAGCATGCTGCCGGATCAGACGTCGTAATGGATCTAACACGTGTTTTGGACTAAATTGTTTTACTGGATTTTATTCGCTGGATCCTTACGGACAAATTGAGAGCAAGTTTATGGTGAAATACAGAGTTTGACCTGTGCAAAGCATTCTAAGGTAAGCTAAAATCGTTTTGTGCTTTTCCGTATAAAAGCCCCATGTGCTCGGGGAGTGATTGTTGTGCAGGGAAATGAATTGCATAGTCAAAAAGAGGAGACTGTAAGGTTTCATTTGATGTGTAGAGTGTCATGGTACATGATCGGGAATGTGTGTTTTCATGAGAAAAGAAAAAAAAAACAGTGAACGGGAGACCGCGTTTTATTAATACCGTAGTTGTCGGCGAGAGCTCGCACAGCGCCGGGTGCGCGCCGGTACGCGAGCTGTCCGCGTTACGGCGCGCCCGGGTGACCCTCGAGGTCTGCCGTAGCCAAAAGAGGAAGTGCATGGTACCTACACCACCTATGCGCCACGAATCCTACACACTGTACCTTTAACAACCTAACAAACACATTTTTTTGGTCGGTTCTACAGTCGCCTCAAAAAGTTTTTAGACTCCCTTTTAATTTCTTATTTATTTATTTATGTTTTTTTTCATGTTTTTTTTCTTATGTATTATTTATTTACTTATTTATGTATTATTATTATTCATTCATTCATCTACTTTTTCCATTTTCTGGGTCGCAGGGGCAGCAGTCCAAGCAGTGTTCTACTGCCCAGAACACAATGCAACAGCCTCCCGCGGGTGGTGGGTCCACAGGAGGACGGCTCACATCACAACGGATTGATTTATCTTCTGCCATGGGGGCTACCAGTGTCCGCAGACACGAGGTGGGGTTAAGTGTCTTGCCCAAGGACACAACGGCAGCGCTCATCTGTGGGAGCTGGGATCATATGCGGTCAACCCGTCAAGAGCGGGATTCGAACCGCTAACCCCTGGATCACGAGACATATGCTCTACCAACTGAGCCCCCAATATTATTATTATTAATAATAATAATAACAATAATAACAACAACAACAACAACAACAACAACAACAACAACAACAATAATAATAATAATAATAATAATAATAATAATTATTATTATTATTATTATTATTATTATTATTTTATTTATTTATTTTCTTCTTCTTTTTTTTATCATAGTGCAGCCACTAACTAGAGTCTGTCTCAAAACTTAAGATGTCCACTATAAAGGACACAAATGAATGGTTGTGTCTCAGGAGGATATACACCCTATCTCCACCCACTTGTCTGTATTCACTACGCCACATAAGGCAAAAAAGGAGAAATCCAATTTGTCAACTGGACATAAGTTTATCTGATCGAATACGTTTCGCAGCTCATCCAAGCTGCTTCTTCAGTTCTGGTCAGACGCTGGTGGACACTGCCTATATCTGCCTGAAGGGAGGAGCTAACTACACTGAAATTATTCTGAAATTACCACGCCTACTTGTTTACAGTTTCTGTTAGTACCTCTGACCAGAACTGAAGAAGCAACTTGGATGAGCTGCGAAACGTATTCGATCAGATAAACTTATGTCCAGTTGACAAATTGAATTTCTCCTTTAGCCATGGATTCTACCTGGACGACTGAGGGATTCTACATACACCACGTAAGGTTGAAAAATGTGCTGGTGCAATAAGGCTTCAGATTTCCCTCCATAATAAAATTCTCTATCCCATAAGTTTACACCCCCAGCAAACCCGCTGTAAAAATATGAATGCAGTTTCTATGGTGATAATGGAAGTGTTTCAGTCTCACAGCACCCTGCACCTACCCCTAGCCTCTATGTATGTTTTCCTAATAATACAAAAAAAAATAGTATTCTGCAAATTGCTATGCTTCATGCTATTTCAGATTGTCTAAGCTCACTAAAACCTGGCTCCATCCTCATCCATGGGAAAGAGAGAGCACCGATAGCGGAAGGCTTTTTATTGATTACTCATGTTGCAATAATGAGACATTCTGTAGCTCTGGTTTTATGCTCACTCACACTTTACCCTGTCCTCCGCCTACTCCTTTGCCTCCGGGAATGTGCTGTCTCTTCTACTAACAGTCCTGCATTTCAATGTAGTATCCGAGCCGCTGAATGAAGTTTTGTTGAAGATTTGTTGGAAAATGCATCTGAAGCTGTATTAAAGGGCCCTTATTATGCTGTTTTCTGATCTAATGTCTGATGTAATATTGTTTCCTCATCACAAACACACCTGGAGTTGTTTTGTTTCATTCACACACAAACCCTGCGTATTTAGGCTGAGTTCTTCTCTCGAAATAGAGAACGCTCTTTTGCAGCTTGTGATGTCATGTGGTAATGCAGGAAGTGCTCCACTGTGTTTTTAAACTCCATACACCTTCATTAGAATTATATGGACAATTTCAGCCCTGGAATTGCCAATCTCTACTGAACTGAAGGTAAAAGGAGCTATAAACTTGAAAACTACCACTTTGGAGATGTAGGCAGTTTAATAATGAAGGATTACTCAAACATTAATAAAATAAAACACAACTCCAGGTATGTTTCTGAGGAGGTAATTATAACAAGGCTTAAAGCTCACAAGAGTCAATTTTGCATAATATAAGACCTTTAAGAATAGTAATATTACTAATAATATACAACTTATTCGTAGTTACTAGCAAGCACATAGCGGTAGCTGTTTAATTATTGACATGTAAGATACACCAACCAATAACAAATTATGAATTGGATAAAGCTGGTCCCTATGCTTTTTTTTTTTTTTCCACGGAGGAGCGCCGGTCTGGAGAGCTGGTCAGCCCTACGGGAACGTGCTGCCTGATACACGAAGGACACGTCGTGTGCCTGGCACTGCTGTTACTGGAGGACACGGAGTGATTACTATTGGAATTTTGATGGCAGGACATCTGGATTGGCCTGGGGGATGTTTTCTGACCCATCACTAATTGGAGCCGAGCGGATAAAAGAGCCCCGATCCGCCGCTCAGTACGGGGAACTGCGAACTCGGGGGGGCAACATCAGAAGGAAAAACACAGGTGAACGTTTCATCCCATCTGTGGGATTCACCTGGCGCTAGATAACATTGCAGATAAATGGATTTGGAACTGTGGGGAACAGCGGCTCAGTCCATATTCATTATCGTTTGTGCCAGGGGGAGGATTGCGAGTCGCACAGACCTGCATGAAGTGGGGACCTGACAGAAACCAGAGTTCTGGCAAATTGTCTGTTCGCCTGGGTTCTAAAATGTATCGATTATGTTAAATTCCCCTTTTGTAATCAATTCTCATGGAAAAATGTGATTCAACTGGACTTCACTTTGTTTTGACTGCATCTTCTGCACAAACACGTCCAAGGCCGCCAGCTGCCGCTTATCTCACACTCTACAAAAACATTGCCACACACTATTGGACTCACACTCACATGTATTAAGTAATACTGCCCTGTCTATTTTTAGGATGTCTGCTTCTTTTTCAGTTTTCAATCAATTTCATTGATTTCTGATCTTTTCCCTTGCCCCACACCCTTCCCTCTTGTCACCAAAGAAAAAGACACCGTATGTTACCTGTCCAATTATTTTTCTGTCATTACATGTTGTGTATAATTGTCATTGATTGTATTGCATCTTTTCTACTCTGCATCTCCCAGTCGGCGGTGCGCGCATGTGCAGCGGCCCCTCCCCTACCCACTCTATACTGTCCTGCCTGGTTAGTGGGGAAACTAAATTTCAAATTCACTCTATGTACATGTACATATGATTGTTTTTCGACAATAAAGCAAACTATGACTATGACTATGAACAACTACCCTTGTACCTAGGCCTTGTACATGATGTTTTTCAATGTATCTGAATAAAATGTGTCTTGCCCCAGTACAGATATATTGTAAGCAGCTCTTGAGTTCAAAATAAGTCTGCTATGTGCTGTCTGCCTCTAATTATAAAGTGTTTTACTGTCTCAAAATCAGGAAGTAAGCATTAGCATACTAGTTGTTGTTGTTGTTAGCTTTACAGTCACAGCCAAAAAAATGTATAAAAATAAATCAGGGACAGCACCTAAAGCAAAACCCATTTTGTAATATGTCAGCATGTAAAATTAACATTACAGGTAACTGATTGATGGAAACTATGACAACAAAATGGCCAAACATATTTATTTCTCTGTATAAAACGTGCCTTTTCAAATTTGGTACGTCACAGTTACTTTGCCACATATCAACTATTGCTGTATTTTACTATAACTCATGTCTGAAGTGATGTTTGTGTCTGTATTCATTCAAATAAAATTAAAGTTGATTATATCCCAAATTTCAGAATCGGTAACATCTAACAAGCATCCAGCTAATATCCATGACAGAAATGTATGATACGGTGTTCATTTTGGGTCAAATTTAAGACGTAATGGAATATAAAATGAGTTAATACAGTACAGGGACTCACCGGGAAGTAGAGAAGAAGGGCTCCACACAAAATGGCCTCGAGGAGAACCAGGCCTGAAGCTCGGATGCTCTGTAGAAGAACACACACAAGTATTATTACTGAACATATTATATTATAAACTTTGTAAAAAAAAAAATTAAAGAGGCTATACATGATTTTTTCATGTAATAAAGCACAATTTGTTTAGCCCTAGTACAGATATACTATAAAAGCAGCTCTTAAAGGTCCCATGGCATGAAATTTTCACTTTCTGAAGTTTTTGAACGTTAATGTGAGCTCCCCTACCCTGTTTAGCCCCCCCCCCCCCATGGTTAAAAGTTGCGAAATGTCTAAATTGAGCATTTGCGATCCTTTTCTGCGTTTGAAAAAAAACACAGCTCAAACGGGCGATTTTGAACAAGGTAACTTTGTTACATCGAAAAAAGAAATGCAAATGCAGTTCCACCACCGTCTGGATGTCCACCCCCTGTCTCTGGAAATCCCGCCCAGAGAGTTTGGACCGCGAAGGAGCTACGCAATGCGAAATGTGTTTTTTTATTTGCCTGGAGGCACGTGCGAGTGTTTCTAGGCTCGGAAGTCCTTTACCCGACCCTCTGGACCTCTGAAACAGCAGTGGTTTAATTTTATTTTCTGTGAAAATTTGTTTTTTTCATTGAAATGCCTCTTTTCTGCCTTCAGTGCCCCCCCCCCCCCCCCCACCCGCTCCTCTAACCCAATCTCTGTCCTTCTCATTTGCATTCAAGCAACAAGCCCCAGAATGAGTCGTTCAGACAGATTATGACTCTGACTGTGTACATGTGTCTTTCTCATGCACTGAGTGTTGATTTTGAAGAAGGATTCATTTACAGTATTAGGGAACCATTAAGGCGCCATATAAAAGCATCAAGAAGTACCATGTCATGGGATCTTTAAGGTCAAAATGAGAGCACTGTGTGTTGCCTGCATTTAATTATAAAGGGTTTTTAATCATCCACGAACCAGGAAGTAATACCACCAGTAATTAGCATCTCGGCAAAACTTCTCTGGCCTCTGAAGTTGTGAAAAGTACGTATAAACTTGTTGCAGAGAAGAATTGGAAGTGAGGAATAAATTTGGACCACTGCAAACTGTTAAAAATTAACTAGTTCTGTTTTTCATGTTTTTAAGATAGTAAAAATAGTGTATCACATGTATGCATTCATAACCAAAGTGACAAAAAAAGTACTTAATTTTGATTATTTTTAATTAAACATCTGGTTTAGTTCTGTTTGATCCCAGTTTAGTCCAGTCTTTGAGTCCTTAAGTCCTTAACGAGTTGATGTTATGTTGACAAAAATCCGTATTAGTAGACCCACTTTAATTACATGCACAGAGACATGCAGAGATTAGTGGGGAATTAGCCGAAGATTTGGAGTGAATTCGGATTTTAATCTGCCTCTTCCCATGTAAATATACTTTCCCCCTCTTTTCTGTAGTTGTTTTTGTGTGAACTCATTCTCAGTTGTAGTATTTTGAGTTGAACTGTCTAAGAGCTTTTGCCCC
The DNA here is from genome assembly GCA_036785185.1 of Paratrypauchen microcephalus. NCBI lineage: Eukaryota > Metazoa > Chordata > Actinopteri > Gobiiformes > Gobiidae > Paratrypauchen > Paratrypauchen microcephalus. The sequence continues at coordinate 2,717,782 of JAVJIX010000100.1, read as the reverse complement.
GCCCCCCCTTTTAGTCGGCCAATTGATCAGCGGGACATGTCTTCAGTGGACCGAGAATTTCTTAAGATGATGACAGCCCTACTATTATGGTAAACTGCTAAATATAAGCTAAAAATGTGTTGCAAGTCATCATCAGGTAGTGTCAATTAGCCCACTTCCGGTTACAACTTTACTGTGGCAGGATAACTTCCTTTAAGTTCCGGCGTCACTTGTTGCCCATCCTCCTGCTCCACTCCTCCAGTCCTACTCTCGCTTTGGATTGTTTAAATGAAAACTAGTAAAACTACCTATCTAACAAAGACTACTGGACGAACTGATTCACCCTTCAATCCTGTCAATATCCGCTCAACGGTCAGGTTTTTTTCTTCCACTGGGTCATACTGCAATAATTGTAGTAGGAAATATCAAACCATTTCATAACCCCGGAGCCTATTAACTGTTGGACTTCAATAACTCAAACTGAACTTGGGAAAATATAAATAACTCAAACGTATTATAACACACACTTCCTACAACCACCTGAACTTTATGAACTGAACTGAAATTCTGAACTCAAAAAAAGTAGAAAATTATACTGTCTATGTGAATGCATTTTTGTTTTGTTTGTGTTTAAGTATTTCTGCTTATAACAATATAATATAATATACAATTTATTATTTATTTATTATCTATATCTTTCTAATATATACCTCATAAACTGGCCCCAGTTTGTGAGAGCCAAGAACTGTGTGTCTGACCTCCTGACCTGCAGTGTGGGGGCGCCTCAGGGCACTGTTCTTGCGCCCTTTCTTTTCACCCTCTACACTGCAGACTTCAGACACAACACGGACAGCTGCGTCCTGCAGAAGTTCTCTGATGACTCATCAAGGATGACGACGATGTGGAGTACAGAGGACTAATACAGGACTTTGTGGACTGGTGTCAGCGGAACCACCTCATCATCAATGCGGGTAAGACCAAGGAGATGGTGGTGGACTTCCGCAGATGCCACTTTACTGCCCCCTCAGTGAACATCCAGGGAAGGGACATTGAGAGAGTGGACTCATACAAGTACCTGGGTGTTCATCTGAACAATAAACTGGACTGGACTCACAACACTGATGCACTGTGCAGGAAGGGCCAGAGTCGGCTCTATCTCCTGAGGAGACTACGGTCCTTTGGAGTGAGAGGGCCACTCCTGAGGACCTTCTATGACTCTGTGGTGGCATCAGCCATCCTGTACGGTGTGGTCTGCTGGAGCAGCAGCATCACAGAGAGGGAGAAGAAGAGGCTGGACAAGGTCATCAAGAAGTCCAGCTCAGTCCTGGGCTGTCCTCTGGACTCAGTGCAGAAGGTGGGGGACAAGGTCACCTCTATGCTGGACCATGAGTCTCACCCCCTACAGGACGCCCTGTCTGCTCTGGAGAGCAGCATCAGTGACAGACTGATTCACCCTCGCTGTGTGAAGGAGAGGTTTCGCAGGTCTTTCCTTCCTGCTGCTGTCAGACTGTAAAACGAACACTGTTAACATGTCATTCAACTTCATCCGCACTACAATATTCAACTATACTCTATAGTCTATTTTTAGGTCTATTTTTAAATTATTTAAGCCATTATTTATTATCTTGTTTTATTGCATGCTACATTTTTCCTGCTGTTCTTGATCTGTGTGTTGCAACACTGGAATTTCCCCACTGTGGGACTAATAAAGGCATATCTTATCTACACAAGGAATATTTATTGAAAATTTTGAATAGAATTTTTGGTTTCTGTGATTCTATTCACACACCCTGACTCCTGCTGTTCTTCCTTCTGATCGCCCCCTAGGCTGCAGTCAGTTCCTTAGCCTCTAGTGTCTTACACTAATCATAAAAGCTATTCCTATAACTCCACTCTCCTTATGTGTTTCCTATATAGGACCGAGCACGTATGAGACATCTTCATTACGTAATTCCATCCATCTTACAAAATGGCCCTCACTTTGAGCAGACCTTTTGAGTGCATATGGACCCCGGGGCGCTGGTGGACGACGGGAGAACAGAATATGGTGGGGTCCAGTAAAAGAAAGTTCCCCTGCAGGGCTTTTCATGACAGTGCCACTGTTCTGTGCACCTCTCATGTGATAAATGTAACAACAGACATTGGCCTAATTGACACGAGGCCTTCAGGGGCTTTCAGAGAGCACAGTGCAGGCAGATGGGGCATTTTGAATAATAGGTCTGTAAAAGAAGAGAGACTACAGACCACCGCTACTGCCTATTATGATACTAATATGTCCGTTTAATGGTCAATGTCTATTTTAAAGCTACCATTAAGACACCATTAAGATCTGAACAATTATTTCATTTTAGACAAGTATAACTTGCTCAATTTTAATAATTTTGTTCATTTTAAATATGGTTGTGTTATATATAAAATCTTACATGGACTTGCTCCTCCTCTCCTGCAGGATTTTATTAAAACAAAGACTGTCAGTGGGATGGGAACTAGGGCCATGGCCAGGGGGAACTGTGAGGTTCCACACAGACGCACTACATTTGGACAAACTGTGCTCTCAGTCAGAGGCACTAAGTTCTGGAACTTTCTCCCATTATCAATAAGAGAGACTCCAACACTGGACACTTTCAAATCACACTTGAAACAGTGGCTAAAGGAAAACCAGACTTGTGGACACTTTTAATGTTTTAATGCTTAATGTTTTAATTTTTTAATGTTGGTGTTATTGTCAGTTGTCATTGTTTTTTATTGCTTTTGCTGTGGTGTCACCTGCCCAGGGACTACAGATGGAAATGTGCATTCTTGCTATAATCTGGCATATTTACACTGCAATGTTGCAGATGTTAATATGCACTGCTCCTATTAAATAAAGAATACATTTTTAAAAATCCAGTAGATGGCAGATGTGAAACTTTACAAATGGTAGCTTTAAAGATCCCATGACATGGTACTTCTTGATGCTTTTATATGGCTCCTTAATGGTTCCCTAATACTGTAAATGAATCCTTCTTCAAAATCAACACTCAGTGCATGAGAAACAGAGATAAGATGAGAAAGAGTATTTTTTCTCTCTCTGAACAGGCCATTATGGGCGTTGTTGCTTGAATGCAAATGAGGAGAAAAGAGCTGGCCTATAGTAGAGGGTGGGGGCGTGGCCAAACTCTCCGCTCTCGCTCTGAGCTCTCAGCTGATCCATTTCCGTGTTTTTGCACGGGGGGAGAGATTTGAAGCATTCCATTGAAAAATAAACACATTTCCACAGAAAATAAAATTAAACCACTGCTGTTCAAAGGTCCAGAGGCTCAGATAAAGGACTTCCGAGCCTAGAAACACTCGGACGTGCCTCCAGGCAAATAAAAAAACACATTTCGCATTGCCTAGCGCATTCGCAGTCCAAACTCTCTGGGCGTGATTTACAGAGACGCCGAGTACAGACAGACGAGGGTGGAACTGCATTTGCATTTCTTTTTTCGATCTGACGTCAATAAGGTGCCTTGCTCAAAATCGCCCGTTTGAGCTCTGATTTTTTCTAACGCAGAAAAGAATCGCAAATGCTCAGTTTAGACATTTCGCAACTTTTAACCATGGAAGGGGTGCCTAAACAGGGTAGGGGAGCTCACATTAACATTCAAAAACCTCAGAAAGTGAAAATTTCATGCCATGGGACCTTTAAAGGGCCTTTATTACACTATTTTGTGATCTGTGTTATAATGTTGTTTCCTCATCAAAAACATACCCAGAGGTGTGTTTTGTTTCATTCACACATGTTTAACACACACGGCGCGCGCATGCGCAGCGGCCCCTCCCCTAGCCACTCTATCACTGTCCTGCCTGGTTAGTGGGGAAACAAAATTTCGAATTCACTCTGTGTACATGTACATGATTGTTTTCGACAATAAAGCAAACTATGACTATGACTATGACATCCTGCATATTTAGGCTGAGTTCTTCTCTCAAACAGAAAACACTCTGTTCAACCTTGTGATGTCATGTGGTAATACGAAGAAGAATCACTCCACTGTGTTTTTAAACTCCATACACTCCATAGAATAAACTAGAATTATTTGAATTTGATTTCAGCCCTGGAATTGCCGATCTATATTGAATCTCTACCGTCATGAAGCAGTCATTTTCAAGTTAACAGCTACCTTTTACCTTTAGCTCAGCAGAGATTGTCATTTCCAGAACTGAAATCATCTAAACGAGCCTAGTGAAAGTGTACGAAGTTTAAACATAGATCAGAAAATAGGGTGATATGAGCCCTATAGTCACTTGGAACTTCCATGTGAGAATAAGGCCAATCTAGCACATTTCTGGGCCATGAGAAGTGGAACATTTCATACTTCCATCACAAAAAGTAAAGATACCCCAAACTAGTACAAACAGCGCTTTAGCAGTAAGTCTTGAGTACCTTGTTCCTCCTGTAGTGGTAGATGATGACCATACTGATGAAGAGGAGCAGCATGCAGAGGCACTGGAAGCCCAGCACAGCCAGCCTCAGAACCCCGTCCTCCCGCGTCACACAGGGGGTATTGTCCTTACAGAACGTACAGCCTGGAGCACAGGGCAGACAGTCACTGGACCAGGCCTCGTCTGCGTTTGGACCACTGTCAACCACTCTGCCATTCTTATCCAGCCCTGCAACAAGACAAGAAAGACAGGTATAATATTAAAGGCTCTTAAAGGTACTTTATTCACTAAACAATTAAATACGATAAAGATATTTATTGACGATTGATGGTGGGTAGATGCGATGGCTGGGGGGAGACTTAGGGTGGGGGCTCCGTCTCCAATCCAAAATGGTCACCCAGCTGATTCGGAACCCCCCTCCTTAAAGACGTCTTCAGGCTGAATGATGGACAAGAGATACGGGGCAGAAGAGACGGGGTCGAGAGAGCTGACATGGACGGTGTTGTCGGGATAGGCTGTATAAATAGGGCTTCTGGGTAACTGAAGGTGTGGTCAGGATGAGCTGTAGTTAGCTGGAGTTTTGCGAATGTTATTGTGATGTTAAAATATGTACCTTGTAATAATAAAAGATAAAAAAAAAAAAGAGGATGAGGCGTGGTCCAGCTCCTGAATCTCAGTTAATCATATTAACCCTTTCCAGGCCGAATTAATAATACCTGTAGGAAAAATCTGATATTTGGTGAAAATAATCCCTGGAGTATGAAATTTGCGATTTTCCTGTTTTTTTTTTTTATGTGACAATTATGTGCAGTGCATTCTGGGATGTTGCATATTTGCAACATTGGCCCGGGTGGATAATTAAATAGTGGACAAAACAGATCTTTGGAAATATGAATTTATCTTATTTATTAAAAATGTCTGACCTCAACTTTTGCCATCAAACAGCATATGAATAAAACAGGACCAGTGACATAATAACAATTAAACAGTAACAATACTGAACAGGTGAGATGCATTGTGCCAGGTGCATGTGCAGGTGCAGGTGTTTGAGGTGTGATAGACCAGCCTCCGAGCAAGTTTCCCGTAAACTGTTAATTAGAACTCTGCGACAGAGTTCTCTTCTTGCACTAAAAAAAACAACACTCTAAAAAATGCAAATGCTGGCAAACAGCTAAGTGACTTACCTGGCCAGCCAAATGATATCTCTCTGTATTTGCTATACAGTGAGATACCATTTGGACACCCTCGCTCCCCCGGTTAACAACGGACTCCGCGATTCTGATTTGTTCAAAGATGGTGACATCAGTGCACCCGCCTTTGCCCGCAACGTCACTCAGGCAGTGGAAGTTCCTCCTCAGTTTTGAATCAAGATGCCGCATCGGAGAACTGAACGTCCCTTCCATTCAGCTGTAAAATTGGTCTTAAATTACCTAAAACACATCGATTCCTTAAAACCACAGCAGCTGACAGCTCTAGAGGCCTTTCTTTTCTTTCTTTTCTTTTGTTTGATTGGTTCACGTCGCTGTCCGTTAACTGTTCTCTGATTGGTTCACTTAGCTGTCTGTCTAAGCGCAACAGCAGCGCATTCTGGACCAAGCGTTACCAGACTCCCCGCTGGTACAGCGATGAGTCATGGATTCTTCCAGGCAACTAAGTGACAATTCACTAGCTAGGACCACGCCATCAACATAATGCAGTGAAGATGTTTATTATTGAATGATAGTGGATGTCTCGGTGAATAGGTGGTGATGGCTGGGTTGAGACAGTGGGTGGGGGCTCCGTCTCAATCTTCGATTGGCCCAGCGGAACGGGACCCCCCCCCTTTAGGAGATGTCTTGTGGCTGAAAGACAAACGAGATAGGGATGGGAGGGAGGGGTCGAGATAACCGAGACGAACTGGAATGAAGGGATGAGTGGCTATAAATGGCTCTGGGAAATTAGAGGTGTGGTTATGGTGAACTGTGATTCGCTGGTGAGGAGGAGAAGGTGGTTGAGGCGTGGTCCTGCTCCTGAATTTCAGTTAATCACATTAACTCCATTTCACTAGCTAGGACCACGCCATCAACATAATGCAGTGAAGATGTTTATTATTGAATGATAGTGGATGTCTCTGTGAATAGGTGGTGATGGCTGGGTTGAGACAGTGGGTGGGGGCTCCGTCTCAATCTTCGATTGGCCCAGCGGAACGGGACCCCCAAAAGTTTTTGAAAGAGCATAAAAGTGGAATGGGTCTGGAGGAGATCGTTGAGGTCGTGACGATCGTACACGAAGTAGGTGCTGGAGACCCGACAACCAAGGGTTCGAATTTTTCCGGTCGGGTACATCTGCCCTGGCCGTGGACATAGTGGCGCCAATGCGAAATAAATGAATGGAGAATGGATGGGGTGTTATGCCAGAAGAGGTCCGTGAAAGGCGAGAGGTTGCCGGAGCGCAGAGTGAGAGTGCAACGGTAGAGAAGGTCCGAAATAAGTGGTAGGCGTTTCGGAGGAAGGCGAGGTTCAGTTTTTTGCAGTCCTTTAATCAGGCACGGGAACATGAAGATGAGACTGTCAGTCTTCACCAGAAATCAGCTTGTATATGAGATTTATCCCTGAGAGGTAAGCCTGGACCTACTCCCCCGGGAGGATTCATGGGGGCCGTTGCATAGTGTTCTGGGCAGCAGATTCGCTGTCCCCGTGACCCGGAAATGGAAAAGCAGAAGATGGATGGATGGATGGCAAGCCTGGACGGTGGAGATGCAGAAATTCCTGGAGTGGCGTGAGAGGGTGCTGAAATTGCAGATGATGGTGACGTCAGATGAGCAGAGGGGAAGCTGATGAAGGTGGTGTTGACTGATTTATTATTGTTAGAATGAATGGGAATGCCTGGATTAATCAGACCCCCCAAAAAATGGTGGAAAAGTAGGACGAAGTTCCGATGAAGCTGAAGGCTAATTGTGCGATTCGAGGGCTCTGGAAGCAATGCAGAATCCGACTACTGCCGAAGATTCGGATTGAACACTGGAGAAACTGGAGCTGCGTCGTGAAGGTGCCGTATGGCGAATGAGTCAGGAGTGATGTAGAGAAACCGTGACGTGGAGGGTCTTCTCCCCTGACTGAGGAGTTGGACCTTTGCTGGAGTGGGGTCACTCGCGCCAGCGCAGATGGTTGACGGACGTGACCATGATAATGCTGATGTGCGTCCTTCAGCATGGGTTCGGATGGCAAGCGAGGGAACCTGTAGGTGAAGAAAGCCACGCTCGAATGTTGAGGGTTGGATAGGTGAGGGATGAGGGTCGGAGGGATGATGGGGTCGGAGTGATGAGGGTCGGGGGGATGAGGGTCGGGGGGATGAGGGTCGGAGGGATGAGGGTCGGAGGGATAAGGGTCGGGGGGTCGGGGGGGGGGGGGGGGGCTGTCGGGAGCGAGACCTGACGGGAGGAAGATCTCCTATCGTGAGTTGACCCGTCGTGGGTCGGGAGGGAGACCCGTCATGGGTCAGGAGAGCGAGGCAGAGAAAGACCCATTGTGGGTCGGAAAGGAGTGAGACCCGTTGTGGGTCAGGAGAGAGGGAGACCCGTCATGGGTTGGGAGGGAGGGAGACCCGTCGTGGGTCATGAGAGAGAGAGAGGCGGAGAAAGACCCGTCGTGGGTCGAGAGACCCATCGTGGGTCGAGAGAGAGACCCGTTGTGGGTCGGGAGACCCGACGTGAGCTGGGCGAGCCGTCGTGAGAGCCAGGCAAGCTGTCATGCGGTCGTGAGAGCCGGGTGAGTCGTCGTGAGACCCAGGCGTATTGTCATGCCGTCGACCTGACGGGAGGAAGACCTGTTGTGGGTCAGGAGAGAGGTGGAGAGAAGAAGACCTGTCGTGGGTCGGGAGAGAGGCAGAGAAAGACCCGTCGTGGGTTGGGAGGAAGGGAGACCCGTCATGGGTCAGGAGAGAGGGAGACCCGTCGTGGGTCAGGAGAGAGGCAGAGAAAGACCCGTTGAGGGTTGGGAGGGAGGGAGGCCTGACGGGAGGAAGATCTGCTGGGAGGAAAGGAAGCTATGCCTTTATTAGTCCCACAGTGGGGAAATTCCAGTTCTGCATTTAACCCATCCTGTTATTAGGAGCAGTGGGCAGCACATTACTGCGCCCAGGGACCATCTCCATGATCTTCTTGCTTCGGCTTGGTCAGGACCTAAGCTGGAGGATTTACCCATGATGCATGTTTTGGGTTGATGGGCAAACCGGAGTGCCCGGAGGAAACCCACCCAGACACGGGGAGAACATGCAAACTCCACACAGAAAGGCCCAGGCGACCCGGGGATCGGACCCAGACCATGCACGCAAACTCCACACAGAACACACACCTGAAGACCTGTTGTGGGTCAGGACAGAGGTGGAGGAGAAGACCCGTTGTGGGTCGGAAGACTCGACGTGAGAGCCGAGCGAGCTGTCGTGAGAGCTTGTCTTGAGGCCAAGCGAGCAGTCGTGAGCCGTCGTGAGAGCCGTCCTGAGAGCCAAGTGAGCAGTCATGAGAGCCGTAGTGAGAGCCAGGCGAGCCGTCATGAGAGCCGTCAAGAGAGCCGTCAAGAGAGCCAGGCGAGCCATCGTGCGAGCCATCGTGAGAGCCATCGAGAGAGCCATCGAGAGAGCCAAGCGAGCCGTCGTGAGAGCCAGGAGAGCTGTCGTGCCGTCGTGAGAGCCAGGCGAGTTGTCGAGCCGTCGTGAGAGCCAGGCGAGTTGTCGAGCCGTCGTGAGAGCCAGGCGAGTTGTCGAGCCGTCGTGAGAGCCAGGCGAGCTGTCGAGCCGTCGTGGGAGCCAGGCGAGCTGTCGAGCCGTCGTGGGAGCCAGGCGAGCTGTCGAGCCGTCGTGGGAGCCAGGCGAGCTGTTGTGCTGTCGTGGGAGCCAGGCAAGCCGTCGTGAGACCCAGACGAGCTGTCATGCGGTCGTGAGAGCTGGGTGAGCTGGCGGTCATCATGCTGTCATGAGAGCCGGTGAAACGTTGTGACAATCGGCCAGTCGTCAGTCGGCTTGGAACCTGTGGAAAAGCTAAGGACCTGTGGGTGGAGGTGCATATTGGGGATGTTCACAGGGCAGGTACGGGTTGAATGCTGGACAGATGAGCGCGGTCGAATTTGGAGACCGTAATAGTAGTCGCGATATGAGAGCTGAGAATGAGTGGGGTGGGGTGGGGGGTGGGGGGGATAGAGCAGAAATGGATTAGAGGCCCTGCCTAATGTGGGTAGGGCACGAGAGCCATCTAGCTCATGATGACTGAAAAGAGAGAAATGAGAGATGGGGAGAAGATGCATGTGCATGGGAAATTGTGCAGCCTGCGAGATGGGGACAAGAATGAGACACCAAGGGTGCAGGCACAGGGGGAGATGGCCTGCTTGAAAGCAGGCTGAGATGATACAAAAGAATTCAAGTGAAACTGCACAGTAAACAGAATACGTTTACTGGCCACTGGTGGTGATACTACTTAGCCCCCAGCAGGGGGAGCTATGAGGCTGTAGTGGAGGAGAGGAGGGAGTGGCGACGTCTGCAGCTGCACGCGGGAAACTTGATGGGAACCCGGAAGCTCGTTCGTCTCGTTCCAGGGCGCCGGGGTTACATTCTTGATCTAAACTGTTGAAGGTCCCGTCTTGATGTGTCAGCCTGAAGGGGAACGGCGGGTGCTGGGCGGTACCAAACGCTGTGGCTGCTGGAGGCCGGGCCGCGCTGTGCCGAAAGCCGTGGTTGCCAAAGCCGGTCTGCGCACCGAGAGCCGTCTCACTCTGACAGTACACCGGGCTGCGCCGGGCTGCGCCAGGCTGCGCGCTCGCCTATACGAGGAGGAGGAGGCGACGAGAGGGACAATGTGGATATCCCGTATATACCGCCAGCACAGAGATATTGACGGTGGGTGCTCCTTAGAGGTGGAGGTCCGCTGCGTGAGCGCGCGCCTGGAGCGTTCGCTGGGCAGAGCGGGCCGTGGGCTGGACGGCGCGGATATGCGATGGAAGATCCTCCGGCTGCGGATTCCTGAATAGAAATCCGTCGCGGCGTAAGGAATTGCGGACTGGAAGGAACGAGGAGAGGTTGGTGTTTGAATGTGACGGGTTGTTAACCCAGCTCGAGCGAGCTGACGCGGTTGAGCTGTCGAGATAACCGAGACGAACTGGAATGAAGGGATGAGTGGCTATAAATGGCTCTGGGAAATTAGAGGTGTGGTTATGGTGAACTGTGATTCGCTGGTGAGGAGGAGAAGGTGGTTGAGGCGTGGTCCTGCTCCTGAATTTCAGTTAATCACATTAACTCCATTTAGGTGTTGCAAATTTGCTACCCAGGCCCGGAAAGGGTTAACTCCACTTATGGTTTAAATATACACTACCAGCCAAAGGCTTAGTTTAGTTTATTAGTTTATTTGACAGGGACAATGCACATAAAAACATTGACCTACATAAAAGAGGTAATATGTTTGTGCCAGGTTATAGCAAATATGCTAATTTCCACCTGCAGTCCCTGGACAGGTTGATATAAAATGGCATAAATACCAATAAAATACCATAAAAAACACACATAAAGGACACACTTTCTCATTCAATGTTATTTTTTTCTTTGTGTTTACTACTTTCTACATTTTATATACGCACAGAAGAGGTCAAATATTTTATGCAAGATGTATGAGATTATGTTGTAAAAAAAATTATTTATATTTTATATTGAAATGCTCAGAGTATCCAGAGTATCCACCCTTGCTTTGTTGACAGAGCTGCAAACCCTTGGCCTTCAATGGGCTTCATGATGAAGTCTCCTGAAATGGTTTTGGCTTCACCGCTGGGCCATGTCAGGCTCAAGAAATGCCAAAAGTGCAAAACAGGGCTCAAAGCCATTTGAAATCTTAAGTTTTGTGTTATTTTGAGTTTATTTTCTGCTTGAAACATTCCACATGTGTCATTCATAGTTTTGATCCCTTCAGTGAGAATCTACAATGGAAATAAATAAGAAACATAAATGAAAAGATGTGTCCAAACCTTTGTCTGGTAGTATATGTCTGGACATTTCAGTGTTGGAAATCCAAGTTTTATGTTATGTCCGAACCTTTTTGAACAAACAAAGCTTTGTTTTGATCATGCTGTATTTTTACCTGTGCTCATCTAGTATACACTTATGAAGAATAATTACTTCTGACTTTTTGGTTAACCTTCCCACTACAAGCAAGTCTGTGTGAAAAAGCTGGATTCAAACCTCCAACCAGCACTTCTGTTGATTCTGCCTCTAACACTCCTTTGAGGATCGTGAGGTACACATCTTTGCCAGAGAAATCAAATGGATTGAGAGGGAGTGAAAGAGGCTATTTTTGTTAGGAAAGACAATTCATCTTTAAACAGGACTGGGTAGCTCCTATTTACAACTCCATCCTCAGACCTAAATCAAAACAAGGAAAATAGTGATACATAGCCTGCATGCTAAAAATCAGAATGCAAAAAGGTGGGGCCTGAACAATTATGCAAATATGACTCAGGGACAGTTCACACTTATGAACTACACGACTTGTGCAGTTCAATAGACCGAGCTAACAAACAGAAACTGTAAACCAGTAGGCGTGTTCATTTCTGAGTAGTTCCAGTGTAGTAGCTCCCCCCTTCAGGCTAGGCTGCCCAGACATCCCTATTTACCCGACACAGTCCCAGTTTTGAGCCCTGTGTTCCCTGTCCTATCAGATTCATACAAAACCCCTGCGAGTGGTGGGTCCATGGGAGATTGGCCCCACATTGCTTGATGCAACTGGCCTTGATGTACTTTGTTTCATGGGGGCATTTGACCAATTTGATCTAAACCAGGTCTAAATCAGGACTAAACTAAGATTAAACCAGAAGAACACCAGAGGGGTATTCCACGAACGCGGCTAAGCGCAAAGCTCGGCTTTATTCGACAGTCTGCGCTAGTTTTAGTGAGAGTTCGGTTCCATGACTCTCGCTAACCTTAGTCCCCGCTGAGTTACTGGGGCAACATGGTTCCCCCGGCTAGCCTGGTCCGGGGCAGGCTAAAGACAGCGTTTAAACAGGCCGTGTCGCAGAGAATACGTACCGGAAGTAAACAATGAGTGTCAAAAAACAGTTCCACACACCTCCCGCATGACTATCTGTGTTGTCCGAAAACAATATCAGCAAAAAAAAAAAAAAGTTATCTTACATTCTTGGTCAGTTTTGACAAATTTCCAGTAATTTAAAAATATTCTTTTGAACTGCTGTCTTTACGACATTATCAAATAGAAGAATTCCAGAGCCGTCACAGAGAAAGACTTTGGTCGAGTGGTTAAGCACTGCGTCTTTCACGTGGGAGACCCGGGTTCAGTTACTGACATATTCATGCGCAGTCAATTTTGTGTTACTTCAGGCAAGGACTAACCACTTAGGCGCCACTATGTTTAGGGACGTTCGTGGAATACCCCCCTGGTCTAAACCAGGACTAAAACAGGACTATCACGATTTCTGACTAATCTGATCCCTGGTAACAGTAAGGAGGAGCATAAATTGACATTTGTTTCACCAAAGTACAGAAATCTGTGTTTGCAAATGACCATAAAGCAAAAAAATGCAGCGATAGAAGTCCCTCAGATTATGAATGACACAAGAATGCACAATGTTACATGCTCTTTTCACAATTTTATTTATAGGAACCATCCCAACCCAGGTGTGTCCCAGTTTTGAATTTTGAAAATCTGTTCTCCCTACTTCAGGCAGATATAAGGCAGCGTCCAGCAGCTTTTGTCCAGTTGACAGAACCGAGTTTTACTTTTGCCACGTCGACTCTAAAGTTGCTGGGTTTTTTTTATTGTTGCATAAAAAAATGATTATTCTTCTTATTATATTGTATTACTATTTGCAGTTTACAATAAATATCATGCTGAGAGATTTTAGCAAGAACACATTTTTACAAGCGTCCTTAATTTTAAACATTTTAATTAGAAAGAACAGATTGTGCACCATATCTCGTGTCTGTGTGTGTATTCATCAGCAGAAATCTAAATTTGACTTTTGGTTCCCAATTGATTTAAATTTCAACAGTGCATTTGTAACAGCAGCACACTTAAGAGGGAAGTGGTCATAATCAGGCTAACAACAGCAGCTGCTAAGGTTACTAAGGCGTGTTATCTCTAACAAAGGAAATGTGAGCTCTGAAAGTGAAAGGAGCATAAAAACACAGAGGAGTGGTTTTGCTGTGACTCATGAAAGCAGCAGGCCATGTTTACATCCCTGCTCCCTCCACGCTCCCTCCAGCCAACACTAATATTTAAAGAGGAGAATGAGTGAGGGCCACAGTTGGTATTGATGAACAAGCTCATCAGGCCCCAGTCCAATCATTACACTGTGTTCCAGGACCATAAAACCACCACACAGACTTCACTAGGGCAAATCCCTACTTACCCCTGCGCAATACACCACTTTACATTTTTAAACAGACAAATTTGTGTTGTGATTATGAAATTTATGTAAGTGTTATATTGTCCAATGAGCAGGTTTGCGTTGCACATTAGCCTGCAGTTATGATGGCAACATTCTGCACTCGTCTCTGAGAGTTGTGAAAAGCACTTTTAAACTCTTCGTGTGAATAATTAGAATATTCAGAATGCATAAGGTAAGTGAGGAATAACTTTGGACGGCTGTTTAAAAATGAACAAAATCTGTTTTTCACATTTTAAGACAGGAAATCGTAAATAGTCCCATTCTTATACAGCTCTTTTTCACCTTAAAGGTCCCATGGCATTAAATGTTCACTTTCTGAGGTTTTTGAACGTTAATGTGAGCTCCCCTACCCTGTTTAGCTAAAAGTTTGGCTAAAAGTTGTGATATGTGTAAACTGAGCATTTGTGATCCTTTTCCACGTTTGAAAAAAAGACAGCCCAAACGGGCGATTCTGAACAAGGGAAGTTTCTGATGTCACATTCAAGAAAGAATGCAAATGCAGTTCCACCGCCCGTCTGGATGTTTCTGTAAATCACACCCAGAGAACTTGGACCGCAATTCGAGATGTGTTTTTTTATTTGCCTGGAGGCACGTGAGAGTGTTTCCAGGCTCTGAAACAGCAGTGGTTTAATTTTATTTTCTGTGAAAATGAGTTTCTTTTTCAATGGAAATCGTCTTATATCTTCCTTCACGCATAAACGGGAAGTGGGGCCAGCGCACATCGCACGGCTAAAGAGAAAAGAGCTGCACTGGCCTGTCTCTGTCCTCCTCATTTGCATTCAAGCAACAACGCCCAGAATAAAGCGTTTGAGAGACATATTTATGACTCTGACTGTGTTCACGAGGTTTTCTCATGCACTGAGTCTTGATTTTGAAGAAGGATTCATTTACAGTATTAGGGAACCATTAAGGCGCCATATAAAAGCATCAAGAAGTACCATGTCATGGGACCTTTAAGGCACTCAAAGCTTTACATCAAGGAACCACTCACCCATTCACACACAGAGGACTCAAGGACTCAAGGACACGACGGCAGCATTCATCTGTGGGAGCTGAAATCACTGTGAGCCAGTGGATCACACCGTTCTGCCAATGACATTCACCCCCAACCTTCAGATCAGTGGACAAACACTGTACTACTATCGTACAAATCAAGAACAGTGCCTTAAGTCTACCCAGTCTCACAAGTGATGATTAGAAATGCCTGAATTTCAATTTAAATTCGAATGTGATTAATTGAACAATGCCAGGGGATGCTTACTTAATTTATGGGCAGTGGTAGAAGAAGTACTTGATGTTGATACTTAGAGATGCTTGGGCAAAAAACGAAAAGTAAATGTATCATATCACAAAATCTACTTCAGCAAAAGTATTAGTACCCATTTAAAAATGTACTTAATGAGGAAAAAAAGTTAAAGTTTTTCAGATTTAGATGTCTAATAAAGCTTCAAACATAGTGATTTTAATAAAGATTACTGATACATTTTGTTCAATACAATCAATAGTTTGTTGTATAGCAGGTTTTATTTGTGTATTTTTGTTTGTTCATACTATGAACATTGACAAAATAATCCCCATAAGTTTTTTTCTGGTCTCAGACAATAATGGGAAAAAAACTTGACTTTTCAGTCCAATGAAAAAATGTAGTGCAGTAGAAAGTACAAATACCTGTTCTCAAATGTAGTAAAAAGGATCCACTTTAAAACGTACTAAAGTAAAGTACAGATATGTTATTCTTTTTTACTTACAATACAATACTGTATTATCTTTGGCATAAAACTGGACCTGAATATTTGTGGATTTTCTCAGCGATGATGTCTAGACTAACATTTATATCTGTCCTTAACTGAAATAAAGACATCACCACATGGTTCAACTTAAACCCGACTCTTGCCTCCACTCGTGCTTGTGAGTAGTGAGTAGTAGTGCTCTTTGCTGTATTGATCTGGGGGATGTGGAGATGGAGCAGATGAAGAGGCAGGATGACAGAGCAGAGTATATGGAAGCTTATCCCTCCCTGACCTTACAAGGATCCATCGACATCATGTCAACAGCACAGGGCCGATCTATATGTGTCTGTACGCAAAATCAACACACACACTCATGTACACACACTCATGTACGCACACTCATACCACACACACTCATGTACACACACTCATGTACACATGCTCATGTACACACACTCATACACACACACTCAAACACACACTCATACACACACTCATACACAGACGCTCATACACACACTCATGTACACACACTCATGTACACACACGCTCATACACACACACTCAAACACACACTCATACACACACTCATACACAGACGCTCATACACACACTCATGTACACACACGCTCATACACACACACTCATGTACACACACTCATGTACACATGCTCATACAGACACTCATACCACACACACTCATTCACACGCTCATACACACACTCATGTACACATGCTCATGTACACACACTCATGTACACATGCTCATGTACACACACTCATACCACACACACTCAAACACACACTCATACACACACTCATACACAGACGCTCATACACACACTCATGTACACACACTCATGTACACACACGCTCATACACACACACTCATGTACACACACTCATGTACACACACACTCATACACACACTCATGTACACATGCTCATACAGACACTCATACCACATACACTCATTCACACGCTCATACACACACTCATGTACACACACTCATGTACACACACTCATGTACACACACTCATACACACACTCATGTACACACACTCATTCACACGCTCATACACACACTCATGTACACACACTCATGTACACACACTCATACACACACTCATGTACACACACTCATACACACACTCATGTACACACACTCATACACACACTCATACACACACTCATGTACACACACTCATGTACACACACTCATACACACACTCATGTACACACACTCATGTACACACACTCATACCACATACACTCATGTACACACACTCATACACACACACTCATGTACACACACACTCATGTACACACACTCATACCACATACACTCATGTACACACACTCATGTACACACACTCATACCACATACACTCATGTACACACACTCATGTACACACACTCATGTACACACACTCATGTACACACACTCATACCACATACACTCATGTACACACACTCATGTACACATGCTCATACCACATACACTCATGTACACACACTCATACCACATACACTCATGTACACACACTCATACCACATACACTCATGTACACACACTCATACCACATACACTCATGTACACACACTCATACCACATACACTCATGTACACACACTCATGTACACACACTCATGTACACACACTCATGTACACACACTCATACCACATACACTCATGTACACACACTCATACCATATACACTCATGTACACACACACTCATGTACACACACTCATACCACATACACTCATGTACACACACTCATACCACATACACTCATGTACACACACTCATACACACACTCATGTACACACACACTCATGTACACACACTCATACCACATACACTCATGTACACACACTCATACCACATACACTCATGTACACACACTCATACACACACTCATGTACACACACACTCATGTACACACACTCATACCACATACACTCATGTACACACGCTCATACACACACTCATACCACATACACTCATGTACACACACTCATGTACACACACTCATACACACACTCATGTACACACACTCATGTACACACACTCATACACACACTCATGTACACACACTCATACCACATACACTCATGTACACACTCATGTACACACACTCATACACACACTCATGTACACACACTCATACACACACTCATACACACACTCATGTACACACACTCATGTACACACACTCATACACACACTCATGTACACACACTCATGTACACACACTCATACCACATACACTCATGTACACACACTCATACACACACTCATGTACACACACACTCATGTACACACACTCATACCACATACACTCATGTACACACACTCATGTACACACACTCATACCACATACACTCATGTACACACACTCATGTACACACACTCATACACACACTCATGTACACACACTCATGTACACACACTCATACCACATACACTCATGTACACACACTCATGTACACATGCTCATACCACATACACTCATGTACACACACTCATACCACATACACTCATGTACACACACTCATACACACACTCATGTACACACACACTCATGTACACACACTCATACCACATACACTCATGTACACACGCTCATACACACACTCATACCACATACACTCATGTACACACACTCATGTACACACACTCATACCACATACACTCATGTACACACACTCATGTACACACACTCATACACACACTCATGTACACACACTCATGTACACACACTCATACCACATACACTCATGTACACACACTCATACCACATACACTCATGTACACACGCTCATACACACACTCATGTACACACACTCATACACACACTCATGTACACACACTCATGTACACACACTCATACACACACTCATGTACACACACTCATGTACACACACTCATACCACATACACTCATGTACACACACTCATGTACACATGCTCATACCACATACACTCATGTACACACACTCATACCACATACACTCATGTACACACACTCATACACACACTCATGTACACACACACTCATGTACACACACTCATACCACATACACTCATGTACACACGCTCATACACACACTCATACCACATACACTCATGTACACACACTCATGTACACACACTCATACCACATACACTCATGTACACACACTCATGTACACACACTCATACACACACTCATGTACACACACTCATGTACACACACTCATACCACATACACTCATGTACACACACTCATACCACATACACTCATGTACACACGCTCATACACACACTCATGTACACACACTCATACACACACTCATGTACACACACTCATGTACACACACTCATACACACACTCATGTACACACACTCATGTACACACACTCATACCACATACACTCATGTACACACACTCATGTACACATGCTCATACCACATACACTCATGTACACACACTCATACCACATACACTCATGTACACACACTCATACCACATACACTCATGTACACACACTCATGTACACACACTCATGTACACACACTCATGTACACACACTCATACCACATACACTCATGTACACACACTCATACCATATACACTCATGTACACACACACTCATGTACACACACTCATAC
Organism: Paratrypauchen microcephalus; assembly: GCA_036785185.1. Taxonomy (NCBI): domain Eukaryota; kingdom Metazoa; phylum Chordata; class Actinopteri; order Gobiiformes; family Gobiidae; genus Paratrypauchen; species Paratrypauchen microcephalus. The sequence continues at coordinate 2,698,594 of JAVJIX010000100.1, read as the reverse complement.
CACATACACTCATGTACACACACTCATACCACATACACTCATGTACACACACTCATACACACACTCATGTACACACACACTCATGTACACACACTCATACCACATACACTCATGTACACACACTCATACCACATACACTCATGTACACACACTCATACACACACTCATGTACACACACACTCATGTACACACACTCATACCACATACACTCATGTACACACGCTCATACACACACTCATACCACATACACTCATGTACACACACTCATGTACACACACTCATACACACACTCATGTACACACACTCATGTACACACACTCATACACACACTCATGTACACACACTCATACCACATACACTCATGTACACACTCATGTACACACACTCATACACACACTCATGTACACACACTCATACACACACTCATACACACACTCATGTACACACACTCATGTACACACACTCATACACACACTCATGTACACACACTCATGTACACACACTCATACCACATACACTCATGTACACACACTCATACACACACTCATGTACACACACACTCATGTACACACACTCATACCACATACACTCATGTACACACACTCATGTACACACACTCATACCACATACACTCATGTACACACACTCATGTACACACACTCATACACACACTCATGTACACACACTCATGTACACACACTCATACCACATACACTCATGTACACACACTCATGTACACATGCTCATACCACATACACTCATGTACACACACTCATACCACATACACTCATGTACACACACTCATACACACACTCATGTACACACACACTCATGTACACACACTCATACCACATACACTCATGTACACACGCTCATACACACACTCATACCACATACACTCATGTACACACACTCATGTACACACACTCATACCACATACACTCATGTACACACACTCATGTACACACACTCATACACACACTCATGTACACACACTCATGTACACACACTCATACCACATACACTCATGTACACACACTCATACCACATACACTCATGTACACACGCTCATACACACACTCATGTACACACACTCATGTACACACACTCATACACACACTCATGTACACACACTCATGTACACACACCCATACCACATAAACTCATACCACATACACTCATGTACACACACTCATGTACACACACTCATGTACACACACTCATACACACACTCATGTACACATGCTCATACAGACACTCATACCACACACACTCATTCACACGCTCATACACACACTCATGTACACATGCTCATGTACACACTCATGTACACACACTCATGTACACACACTCATACCACACACACTCATGTACACACACTCATGTACACATGCTCATGTACACACACTCATGTACACACACTCATACCACATACACTCATGTACACACACTCATGTACACACACTCATACACACACTCATGTACACACACTCATGTACACACACTCATACCACATACACTCATGTACACACACTCATGTACACACACTCATACACACACTCATGTACACACACTCATACACACACTCATGTACACACACTCATACACACACTCATGTACGCACACTCATGTACACACACTCATACACACACTCATGTACACACACTCATACCACATACACTCATGTACGCACACTCATGTACACACACTCATACCACATACACTCATGTACGCACACTCATGTACACACACTCATACCACATACACTCATGTACACACACTCATACACACACTCATACACACACTCATGTACACACACTCATACCACATACACACACTCATACACACACTCATGTACACACACTCATACACACACTCATGTACACACACTCATACACACACTCATGTACACACACTCATGTACACACACTCATACCACATACACTCATGTACACACACTAGAGGTAAGATCTTAAGCCCGAGCCCGAGCCCGACCTGACCCGACCCGAATTTCGGGTCGGGTTCGGGCCTAAAATGTCAATCATTGCTTCGGGTCGGGCTCGGGCCGGGCTTCTCTCTCGCTGACTTTTTTTTAAAATAAATATATGTTTATAAAAATGTATAATAAAACGATGTGTGGATACTAAACTAAGGAATACTTGTTTTAAAATAAATAATTTGGATAAAACAGAGAAGGCGCTGTAAGGTAATTGCTATTTAACTATTAAACAGGAGCCGCTCTTAATAATCTTCCCCTCCGCAAGTCCACATCTATTTTGACCTGGTATCCCCAATATGGAGGAGCAAGAAGTTAAGGATAAACTAAAGACAGGACTGAAAAGACAAACACGCACCGGTAAGAGTGAGGTGTGGAAAAGCTTCAAATTGATTGTTGAAAATGCTACAGAAACTTGCGTTGGCTTCGCTGAATGTAGTCAATGTGGCGCTTTGCTTTCATACGAGAGCAAAAAGACTGGCACCTAAGCTGCGCGCCTGTGCAGTTGGCACTGCTCACACATTCTCAGCGCACAAGAAAACCTATGCAGCGCAGGGATGAAAGAGTTCCGCTTTTTTTTCAGCCGCGGGGTCATCTGAATACGGGGGAATCGTCCAGTATTCATTAACAAAAGTATGTGTCTCGTATTAAACTTCTACCGGTGTAAGCCACGAGCACGCGCAAGCCGCGAGCACGCGCAGCTCTTTCCGCGTGTAGCGGGGGTGCATGTCGGATGTCGCGCACTGGGTTCCAAGGAGCGCTCAGGGAGTTAGTGTGTTTGCTCAGACACATAAAACATTAGGGGGAACATTGAGACGCTGAGCAGGCATTTAAACAGCTGTACTAGCAAAATTGATGATCGTCAAACATCTATATTATAATTTGTTTCAAAAAAACGCCCCTCACAAATAAAATATGAAATTTCGGGTTTGCTTCGGGCTCGGGCCTGCAAATCAAGTTAATTGGTCGGGCTCGGGCCGGGTCGGGCTTTAATACCCGCGGGCTGAGTCGGGTCGGGCTGGATTTTTTAGGCCCGATCTTACCTCTAACACACACTCATACACACACTCATGTACACACACTCATACACACACTCATGTACACACACACTCATGTACACACACTCATACCACATACACTCATGTACACACACTCATACACACACTCATGTACACACACTCATGTACACACACTCATACACACACTCATGTACACACACTCATACACACACTCATACACACACTCATGTACACACACTCATGTACACACACTCATACACACACTCATGTACACACACGCTCATACACACACTCATGTACGCACACTCATGTACACACACACTCATACACACACTCATGTACACACTCATGTACGCACACTCATGTACACACACTCATGTACACACACTCATACACACACTCATGTACACATGCTCATACACACACTCATACCACACACTCTCATACAAACACGTATCAACAGCAGGTGGAGAAATTTGGATTTGAGAAAAGGGTCAAACCTGGTGTGTTTTAAGGAGTTTTATATATACTGTAGGTTCAATAATATCATGGGCCATCACAATACACCAAATTACATGTCTTTTTGTTTCAATTCACTGTTTTGGTGCAGTGATGGCTAAAAAACAGAGGGAACTACATAGAGCATGATCCTTTACTCTGTTTCGGTGCAGGCTAAATGAAGAAATAACTGTTATTAAGCACTTTTAAATCTTACTTTTGACAGAAGCAAAGGGACATATTGATAATTTTGTTAGCCTCTATAAAATATTGCATTATGATATCATTACATTCCTATTACACTAAGTGGGCTAGTCTTCCAGCCGACTGAGGTCCTCCTCAGTCTGATCATACATTTTGGGGTGGGTTCCCAGTTGCTAAACAGCACGTAATCCACATCAGAAGTAAATTGTGCTAAATTTAAGACCAAATCATGACAAAAGTGAATGCTCCTTTAGAGGCGATACATACTAAACTGTTAACAATGGAGTCATCTGCAGCTCCTTCTGCGAAATAAATATGAACACTAATCCAAAAACATTCATACGCTAACATTATTTAACATATGGCTAAAACTCATCTTAAAAAATATGTTTTGCCCCGATACATATTGTATAAGCACCTTTTGAGGTCATGCTAATAGATGTTGACAGCAAATGACAGCAAAAGTCTCTGAAAGTTGTGAAAAGCATTTATAAACTCATCGTGGTGAATAATTAGGATGCTCTGAATGCATGAGGTGATTGAGGAAGAACTTTGGACCACTGCAAACTGTTTCAGAATGAACTAGTCCTGTTTTTCACACTAAGACAGTCTTCCTACTGATAATTCTATAATGATCATCCTTTGACCTTGTGTGCTTTTTACATTTTAAATCTCCTTTTAAATAAGTTTCATAGTTCAGTCTCGGTGGACAACTTGAGGTGTAAATCCACTCTAAAAGTGAAGTCCAAATCATTAACACAAACTTCTGAGGCCTGCGCAAACTGGGTCAAAACTCCTCCGGTCCTCCTCTAATAGACCTGTCTTTACTCACGGCAGAACTCCCACGGTGCTGCCCCTTTGGCCCTGCACAGAACCCATGACAGATCCAGACTTTGAGGAGCTTTGAGGGCCATTGTCAACCAGATCTGAGGGATTTTGCCTTTAAAAAGAAGCCGTCCCATTTCTCAGGGCTACGGCTCATCCGCAAATAGAAGGACTTAGGAGCTGGGCGCTGTTGACTCAAGGCTTTGTGGGGGCCTGCAGTTGACTGGCAGTTGGAATAGGATTAGAAAGGGTTGAAAATGACAGACAATATAAAAAGGGTAATATAAATGGACAATTGGTTATAATATTAAAGTGGGATTAAACGCCTAAACTCCACCCACAACCACATTTCAAACAGAGCTGATAAACTGGGCAACAACTAAAGGGTGAGGGGTCTGGAGGTATAAGGAACAGTACTCTTTTACTAAGGCTACTTTTATACGGCGACGATCAAAACAGAAGACGCAAAAGTGGCGTCTCGTCTTCAATTTTTTTATCCGCGTTTAGACGAGCGTTCTCAACAGGAAATGTTTGTTTGTACGAAGACGCAAAAGTGGACGCAAAAGCCAGCGAAGGGAGGCGCTGTAAATAACTGGACTGAAAAAACAAAACAAAGTTACATTTCTAACCACGACTGTACAGGAAAAGAGAAAGGTAAAACTTCAAAATAAAATGTCCTAGTTGCGTTTTAAATGAGTTGTTAAGTTCTGCTCCAAACATTTCAGTGACTTTTCAGTGACTATTTTTGTTGACATGTTTTTGAATATTGTACTGAAAATAGTGACATTACAGGAGGATTACAGTGAATTAGAAAATATAAAATCACATGGGGTTTTACATTTGAAGTGCCTCATGCGGAAGTCGCTTGTCTTGGCGTCTGTGTGGCTGTGAGAGTGTGAGAAAGACTTGTACGGGAAGAAGAGAAAAGACCGTAGACGTGTGTGGGTGCCATTTATACAATTGTTGAAATGACTCTTGTATTGCCGCATCTATGTGACGTAAACGCGTACGCGACGTGAGCACATCTGACCAGTTTTGCGTCTTGGGCAGTTTACACGGAAACGCTACAGCGGAGCGGATTTAACTTTTCCACTCTGGAGGGTGGTTTCAGATTTTTGCGGTTTTAGGCCCCAAAAACGCCGTCACCGTGTAAACGAAAGGCACTTCTGATAAAATATTTTGTCGCTTCTACCCGTAAGCGTTCTCGTGTAAACAGGCCCTAATAGTACTAGTTTTTGATTGTTTTTGAACACAAAGCAAACATATTATTTACCTAGTTTGCTCTAAAATGATCAAAAAAAGGACTAGGAATAGTAGACAATACTATTAAAACACCATGTACTGTACACAGTTAAGATTGTTAGTTCCATTTTAAGACTTCTGAAGTTCGTTCTACATTGTGGTACATGTTGACATCTTCATGATAAAGTTGCACTGTGTAACTTTTCTGGCACGTATTCTCCTGTTTTATTACTCAAAAAACATTCTTAATATGAGCGGGGTCACCTCTCCACAGATCTGATCTATAACTTGGCCTCATGGCGCCAACTTCTTGTCTCTGTGCAGATAGATAAGTTTAAAATCATATCGTGGAACATTCTGGGCAAAACAAGGGTAGCGCAGGCTTTCAATACATTTTTACTCACAAGTTTACCAAATTAGAACAAATGTAAAGAAATGGCCATGCATAACTCAAACTGTTTATTTGATTCAAATTAGATTATGAACACCGCAAGTGGGGGGGTTTCAACTGGAAGTTAGTTAGTTTCATTTATTTAACTGTTTTAGAGAAATATAAAGTTTTGCAAAATATTCAATAATAACCAATGTTTATCATAGAGCATAACTATATAGTAGCAGAAAAAGCATAATATGATTTCTTTAAAGTTTTCCCCTGGTGCCACTTATGGGCCACCCCAGAGAAAAATGTGTGGATATGTCCCTGCAAACAGAACACACTTGAACATATATTGAACCACAGACTTCCTCGCTGTGAGCTGAGATTGCAAACCCCAGTGCCACTACACCACCCCAAGACTTGTGTACGCTTAAAGATTCAATACTTCATAGTACAAAGTGAAAGAACACTGCAAGATCACTGGCCAGTAAAGCCCAACAGCGACTCTACTTCCTCCACAAGCTGAAGAGAGCCAGAGCCCCAGCTCCATCATGCACACCTTCTAAGCTATGCCTTTATTAGTCCCACAGTGGGGAAAGTCCAGTTCTGCATTTAACCCATCCTGTTATTAGGAGCAGTGGGCAGCACATTACTGCGCCCGGGGACCATCTCCATGATCTTCTTGCTTCGGTTTGGTCAGGACCTCAACTGGAGGATTTTACTTGTGGTGCATGTTTTGGGTTCTACAGAGGCACCATAGGTCACATCCTCACCAGCTGCATCACTGTGTGGTATGGCACCTGCACCGTGTCCTGCCGGGAAAAGCTACACCGAGTAGTGAGAGCAGCTGAGAGAATCGTGGGTGTCTCTCTCTCTCCCCTCCCTGCAGGACGTCTACCGCAACCGCCTCACCCGCAAAGCACTCTGGGTGATCCCACCCACCCATCCAACTGCCTCTTCAGTCTGCTGCCATCAGGAAGGAGACTGAGGAGCCTCAGGGCCAAGACCAGCAGACTGAAAGACAGTTTCATCCACCAAGTGGTCAGGATGCTCAACTCTCTCCCTGCCCTGCCCTCCCTCCCCCAATAGCACTGCTGCTTAAATTGACCCTTAAATGACACTGACACTGCTGCTTAAATGACACCATTTGAGCTTTATAACGCTACACATTGTGTGCTTTACTTAGTTGTATTATAAGAGATAAGATAAGACTTTATTGATCTCACACAGGAGAAATTTACTAAACTTACTACACTCTCTATATACAAGCCTGTTGTACTTTTGCTACGGGTATATGTGATGTTTTAGTCATTGTCTTTGTGGTGTTGTTTATCACATGTTTTATGTTCACTGTGGGCCTAGGGGGCGCTGCAATTTCAAGTCAAGTCCTGTGCAATATTTAAACATACATAGACAATTACACAGAAGACAACAGGACAGGACAGCAGGCCAAATAAATAGAAAAGTAAACAAGTAAATAAAAGAAATAAACATAAAAATTCTTAAAAAATGTAAAACATTAAATTAAATTTAGAAAGGGACATTTAAGGGGGCTTTAGCGTGTGGAGTGAGTGAGATAGTTAGTGACTGGTTCAGATTCGAAATAGAGTATGAATGGGTGCCAGGTTTTGTAATAGTTTTGAATGGATAAATTTACAGTGTGTCTTAAGTGTTCAAGCTTTAAATGAGAGAAGACTTCCTCCACCCAACGCCTGAAAGATGGTGGGGCTGCCTTCTCCCAGTTAAGCAGTATTAAATGTCTTGCAAGCAGTGTGAATGGTTTTTCAAAATAAAGCTGATTTTGAAACATGTACTTGTATTGGTGACTTACTTTCAAAGCTGTTGACGGCCACTCTGCTGGGGTGATACAATCCTTTCTTACATTGGCACTGGTACTTGTCCAGAACGAAACCATAACCACGCATTGGCAAACACTGGGAACACAAACACACAACAAGTATTAAATCAGACTGAAGAAATGTCATAGGGATGGACAATATATAAATACTGTTTGTCTTTGTGCATTCTTCTTGCTTTATTCACTTTTAAAGTTCCTGTATTACACAAAATGGATTCTTATGATCTATAAGACATGTTATAATGTTGTTATCTAATCAAACATACCTGGAGTTGTGTTTTGTTTCGTTCACACATGTTGGAGAAATCCATCTACATCTCCAAAGCTCAAAAGTTAACAGCTACCTTTTACCTTTAGTAAACTCTGGGTATGCTTTTGACGAGGAAACCACATTATAAACAGATCAGAAAATACTGTAGTATGATTTGACAGCATGAAACACTACAAATGAAATGAAATTATTATTATTTTCTTTACAAATATATATTTTAAGGGCCCATATTATGCTATTTTCTGTTCCGTTTCCTCGTCAAAAACATGCCTGGAGTTGTGTTTTGTCTCATTCACACATGTTTAATGCGCCCTGCAGATTTAGGCTGTGTGGAACAGATGACTGATAAGAAGTGGTTACTCCAACATGTGTGAATGACACAAAACACAACTGCAGGTATGTTTTTGAGGAAACAACATTGTAACAGAACAGAAAATAGCGTAATATGGGCCCTATAACTGTTTCTACACGTTAAAGGTCCCATGGCATGAAATTTTCACTTTCTGATGTTTTTGAACGTTAATGTGAGCTCCCCTACCCTGTTTAGCCCCCCCCCCCCCATGGTTAAAAGTTGTGAAATGTCTAAACTGAGCATTTGCGATCCTTTTCTGCGTTACAAAAAATCGGAGCTCAAACGGGCGATTTTGAACAAGGAAACTTATTGACGTCAGATCGAAAAAAGAAATGCAAATGCAGTTCCACCCCCGTCTGTCTGTACTCGTCTCTGTAAATCTGCGTCTCTGTAAATCACGCCCAGAGAGTTTGGACTGCGAATGCGCTAGGCAATGCGAAATGCGTTTTTTTATTTGCCTGGAGGCACGTCCGAGTGTTTCTAGGCTCAGAAGTCCTTTATCTGAGCCTCTGGACCTTTGAACAGCAGTGGTTTAATTTTATTTTCTGTGGAAATGTGTTTATTTTTCAATGGAACGCTTCAAATCTCTTCTCCACGCAAAAACGCGGAAATGGATCAGCTGAGAACTGAGAGCGAGAGCGGAGTGTTTGGCCACGCCCCCACCCTCTACTATAGGCCATCTCTTTTCTCCTCATTTGCATTCAAGCAACAACGCCCAGAATAAAGTGTTTGAGAGAGATATTTATGACTCTTTCTCATCTTATCTCTGTTTCTCATGTACTGAGTGTTGATTTTGAAGAAGGATTCATTTACAGTATTAGGGAACCATTAAGGAGCCATATAAAAGCATCAACAAGTACCATGTCATGGGATCTTTAAGATGACCCTGCAAACATCGATTATCGGCCACAACAGTAAGACAAAGATCAGATACTATATTGGCTGAAACTAAAATCTAACAGAACAATCTATAATACAATATGAGTTTGAGCTGCGTAGTAAAATACAGTAGGATCCTTTTACATATTTGTTTTCAAACTGTGTGAGTGTGTGAGGAGACAAAAGGCCAGAGGTCTGATTAGTGAAGTCCCGCTTTAATTGTCAGTCTGATAACAAATTAGCAAAGCCCTCTCTGGTGTGATGGAGGGTGTGAGGAGGAGCTGCCCAGACACAACTCCAGTGTCCGGGGCATTCTGAGCACACTGAGGTCACTGTTAGCCAACTACAAGCTAGAAGAGAAATCTAAAATAAAGAACTGGCTTTTCACTTTGCATCTTTTATTTCATTTTTACTAGTTTATTCTTTCTTTATATTTTTGTAGAATTAATTTTCATGTACTTCTATTGTAATTTATGTAATATAATTTTTATGTATTTTATTTATGTATAATAATAATAATATATCCGATATCCGAGGGGAGACGTAAGCGACCTAATCCACAACAAAACATAATCCACAAGGAAATCTTAGACCAATTAGAGGTAAATTTCCAGAACCACAATACCCATTTCAAGAAATACAGATGGATTTTATTCAATTAAATCAAAGTGAAGGTATGAAATATTGTTTAGTAATCATAGATGTGTTTTCAAAATGGACAGAGATATTTCCAACTAGACATCCAGATGCATTAACAGTAGCAAAAGCGTTATGCAAAGAAATTATACCTAGATATGGATTAGTGGAAGTGATCCGATCGGATAATGCTAAACATTTTGTTAATGAAACCATAGAATTAATAGGAAAGAAATTTGATATAAAACTAAAAAACTTCTGTTCATATCACCCACAGTCAGCGGGACTAATAGAGAGAAGAAATGGTACTATAAAAACCAGACTTAAAAAATGTATGGAAGAAACTAAAAGACCATGGACTAAATGTTTAGATTTAGTCAAGTTAGAATTAAATACTACAGCTATACAAGGGCTAACTCCATTTGAGATATTGTTTGGTAGACCATATAAAATACCACAATTTAAACAAATATGGGAAGATGGGGAAGATATGGACTTAGCTTCACACATGAGAAAAATGTTTGAAAAGCAAAATAACAAACATACTGAAGTAGACCAACCTTGTTCTCAACAGGAAGAAGAGTTAGTGGAACCAGGGGACTGGATCTTGGTGAAAAGCATTAAGAAAAAACACTGGTATTCACCTAAGTGGGAAGGTCCTTATCAAGTATTGTTAACAACCCCAACAGCACTAAAAATAGCTGAGAGAGCAACTTGGATTCATCAAAGTCATTGCAAAAAAGTTATAAACTACAAAGATGCCGATAAATCACAGGAATAGAATACCAAAATAGTTAAAGACAGCTATAATGTGTTGGATATTGTTGACATTCCTTGTAATGACATTCCTACTAGTATGGTATCTATGGGAGACACCCATCGTCCAAGGAAATGAGACAAACATCACCACCATTTCCCCAGCAATCCTGCACAGACAAAAAAGACGGATGGGGGGCTTTCTTTCCCCAGAATATATTCCACGCCCATTATCAAAAAATCCATGTGGTAAAAAGGAAGAAGGATACTCTACTGTGTCATATGTTTGTTTTAATACATTGAAATTCATAAGTACAATTCACATACCAATGAATACCCTTTCTATAGGGGGATATAAAGGTGATGAATGGGAAGGTTATACATGGTATATGACTACATCTCATGGTGGATGGGGAGACGTGTTTGTCACCACAGACAAAACGTGGGCTGAAGATAGTTATGGGTGGGAGTCTAAAAATTGGGCTAGAAGACTTAAGATAGAAGTGATTAAAGTGAATGGCAAATTAACTTTAGTAATGCTCTTTAACACAACAGCAGAACCATTAGAAGCAGGAATAGAATCAGGAGGTTATGGTTTTGAAGTACCATGTTATACCTTATTATTATGTATTCATAAATCAGGAGACGACCCATGCACAAAGTTTTTTTTATGTTCTAACATAACACAGGCTGACTCGACAGAACTGCCTCAGCAGAAGGAAAGTCTAGTGATAGGACCACAAACTTTCACTAGTACAAAGATTAGAATAAATAACAACAACAACGAGCAAAAAACAGATGATTGGTTTCTAATAGCTACAGGAATATCAGGACTCAGCAACAACTGGTTGTTAATGGCGGAACAAGCAGCTAATTCAACACCATCAGACTGTTGCTGTCAGTATGTTTGGGACCTAGACCAGTTCTGAAAGTAGTCCCTGCACCCATTAACGAGACATGTATAATACCTATAATGACTCACACCAATCCACCAAACTGTTCTGACTTGGATAAAACTTTTCCAGTCACCCAACCTGTAAAGATTAAACCAATATTTGATGCTAAAGTAGCACTTCAAAATTTCACGTGTGTAAATTTCAATGGAACAAAAAACATCTTAGGGAGAATCCAGCAGGAATTTTGTGAAACTAACATTAGTGGAGGTGACAACATGAAAGTAATATCCAGATCAGACGTGTGGTGGTGGTGCGGTGAAGACAAGATCTATGACAAAATACTGTCCAATACCTCAGCTCGTTGTGCTTTGATTACACTGATTATGCCAGTGATAGTCCAACCAATGACTGCAGAAGAGATAAGTGCACATTACCAACTTGTGCGTCCAGGACATTTAAATAGAAGGAAGCGAACTAGCCACACCCCGTGGTTAGGAGAGGATGACCCAACCTATATTGACGCTGTGGGCGTCCCTAGGGGCGTGCCTGACGAATATAAATTAGCAAATCAAATAGCAGCAGGATTTGAAAACATACCAGTAGTTGTTGCATTCTTTCCAATTACGCCTAACAAAAATGTAGACAGAATCAACTACATCCACTATAACGTCCAAAAACTTGGCAACTACACCGAAACTGCACTATCTGCTGTACACGACCAACTTAAAGCTACCTCACTCATGGCCTTCCAGAATCGCATAGCGCTCGACATGTTATTAGCCGAGAAAGGAGGAGTTTGTGCAATCTTTGGGGATGTGTGTTGTGCGTTTATCCCGAATAACACCGCTCCCGAAGGTAAACTCACTAAGGCTTTGGATGGCCTAAGAGCTATGAACAAGCGAATGAAGGACCAATCGGGGGTAGATACTTCCATGTGGGATGGCTGGCTGGATGTATTTGGAAAATACAAAGCCCTGGTAACGTCAGTCCTAGTGTCAGTAGCAGTATTTGCAGCAATTTTGACCTTATGTGGGTGTTGTTGTATTCCATGTCTAAGAGCATTAATTAATAGATTAATTACAACTGCCATCTCACCCTTAACACAAGACACGGAGGGAATGATGCATTTACTGGCAGGTTATGAGGGCACCCTAGCGACACCCATTGACGAAGAAACAGATTTACAAAATGAATTAACTGACTTATTCCAAGAAACAGTCTAAGGATTTAGACACCCTCTGAGTGTACAATAACAATGAACGGGTAACTGAAAATCTGCAAAGAAGAGGTTACACGGGATATAACAAAATTAATAAACAGGAGGGAAATGATGGAATAATTATATATTATTAACTTTTGTGATTCTTTAATTTGTAGAAATGAAGCTTTAAAAGTGCGTGACTTGTGATAATATGTTTTGAGTTACAGAAAGGCCAGATATCCGAGGGGAGACGTAAGCAGACAGTTTGGCTCCTCCAGTATCTAAGTCACAGTGACATTGTCCCTGTGAAAGATGTCATATCTGTGAATTATCTTATAAGTGTTTTACTTTTAATACTTATGCTTTGGTTTTAATGATTTTGCTTTGGTTTTAATGATTATGTTTTGTCGGCTGTCCTACCACCTGTTCCCCCACCCCTTAGGAGTAAGACAGCCCATTGTAACCAGGGAGGTGAAAAACTCAATAAATATGCAAGTGGGGGGCACAGAGAGCCAGGACGCTCAGAGCAAATAAGGGCCGAGAGCAACATTGTAACCTGGTCGTATTTCTCTGACTGTTCTCCACTTGCAAGTGAAAAAATCTAATCTCTTGTCTTCCTTTCCTGTGTACAGAATATGTTGGGTTTTTAACACCTATTAATAATAATAATAATAATAATAATAATAATAATAATAATAATAATAATAATAATAACGCACATATAAATATATATAAATAATAGCAATATATATGGAATATCTAACAATATACAGTATATCCTCCTGGGACCTGAAGAAAAAAAGTGTATCTGAATTATTATTATTTTAATTTTCTATTTGGAGGTAAATAAACACCTTAGCATTTACATTTAGTTCATTTTATTTGTATTCATAATAATAATATTCGTAAAGTGTCCTGCGTAATGGACGTCAGGGACATTTTGGTGTTAAATCCATGTGAAGTTTTGTGAACCTCACAAAAACTCTTTTTTTTTTTTTTTGATGACCAACATTTCAGACAAGCTTCTACAGTCACGTCAAATAGTTTTTAGTCTCCCTTTTAGTTTCTTATTTATGTATTTATTTATTTTAGTATTTTTTGGTATTTATTTTGTATTCATTTATTGATTGATTTTAGTATTTCATTCATTCATTCATTCATTTTCTTCAGCTTTTTCCATTTTCTGGGTCACGGGGGCAGCAGTCTAAGCAGTGTTCTGCTGCCCAGAACACAATGCACCAGCCCCCATGAATCCTTCCGCGGGTGGTGGGTCCACAGGAGGACGGCTCACGTCACAACAGGCCTTGATGTATTTTCTGCCATGGGGGCTACCAGTGTCCACAGACACTGGGGGCGAGGTGTGGTTAAGTGTCTTGCCCAAGGACACAACGGCAGCGCTCATCTGTGGGAGCTGGGATCATATGCGGTCAACCAGTCAAGAGCGGGATTCGAACCACCAACCCCTGGATCACGAGACATATGTTCTACCAACTGAGCATATGTCTCGTGATCCAGGTTAGTATTTTTTTTTATTTTTTTTTTATGTACTGTATTATTTATTTTCTATTTATTTTTATTTATTTAATTTTTTAAAATATATTATTTATTTTTATTTATTTATTTAATTTTGTTTTTTTTTAATTTATTGTTATTTTTATGTATTATTTATTATGACAGACTGGTTAACTCAATGTCCACTATAAAGGACACAAATGAATGGGCGGGTCTCAGGAGGATATGGTATGTGTGTGTGTGTGTGTGTGTGTGTGTGTGTGTGTGTGTGTGTGTGTGTGTGTGCCTGTGCGTGTGTGTCTAGTATAAAAGGGGGTGACAGTAGTTCATTTCTGATTGTCCACTGGCCCACAGGTTGGCGGTGTGATTTCAGCTCCCAGATGAATACTGTTGTTGTGTCCTTGGGCAAGACACTTAAAGGAAAAGTAACGTTTTTTAACAATCTGAGCCTTCTTTCGGCAATAAAACAAGTAGTTTTACTCACCCATAGCAGTTTGGTGTCAATTTGAGCAGTTTCGTAGAAGTTATGTTGTAGCGTATCCGTTAACTTGAGTTCTCGGGGCATTACTTTGCGGTCTCCAAATAACACAAACTTTAGCACTTTTCAAATCATAGAAGCCCGATATCTTAGTCTATGATTTCGTTTGAAGCAAAAGTGGCCTGTAATCCGAGATTTAGCCATAGTTTCGAGTAGATGAGGACGCCAGTGCGCATGTGCGGACTGTGCTCTCAGCTCCCGGGACCCAAACATGAAACGCAAAGCTGTAAACTATGGATAAATCTCGGATTACAGGCCACTTTTGCTTCAAATGAAATCGTAGACTAAGATATCGAGCTTCTATGATTTGAAAAGTGCTCAAGTTTGTGCTATTTGGAGCCCGCACGGGGCATATTACATGCTCGGGGAATATATTATATGCCCCGAGCTATGGCTAGAAGTTGCGCTAGGGCTAACGCAAATCTAAAACATCTCTGGAAGAGCTCCATATGACACCAAAGTGCTATGGGTGAGTAAAACAACTTGTTTTATTACCGAAAGAAGGCTCAGATTGTAAAAAAAACGTGACTTTTCCTTTAACCCCACCCCGCCCAGTGTGTGCGTACACTGGTGTATGAGTGTGTGAATGGGTGTGTAGTTCCTTGCTGTATAAAAATGTGGGCTTAAACCATTCATTTTTCCATGTACTTTCACACTTGTATAAACTGAAATCCAGCCATTAGAATTCTGTAAAACTTTTTTGTCCTGTATTAATGGGCTGCCTGGTTGAGATGAGCTACACACATGGACAGCTCCGCCTGGGTTTCTCCTCTCCCGCTGATGGCTCTAAATCCTACAGCCTTCAGAATTCCCAGGGTCTTTGAACACATCAGTGTCAGTGGCAGCAGACAGATCAGGGCTCCATGATCTTTCACGAAAGGACAAAAGGAGAATGGATGTTCCCCTGTCCTCCAATACGGAAAATTGAAAAAGATGTCCACCCCTTAAAATGACCTTTTCCACAATCAAAACACACTATTTCTCATAAGTTGACATTTTTAAAGGTGCTCTGTGTAACTTTCTGTTTGTTTCCATGGTGATGCTATTGTTTTGCCTGTTCTACAGTATTATTACAGTATTATATTATACTTATCTATCGCTATGGAGCAGGTGTTACAAGTTACAGGTTAGATCTGTGAAGAGGCAAATGCTTTTCAAGGTATTTTTGAGCAAGAAAAACACCATTATGAATTACATTTAAGTGAAATGCCATACTGTGGAATATTCAAGACCAACAATATCTCCATTTTGTTGCACATTTCTGTTGAATGGTCCATCTCCTGCTTGTCTCCATGGAGATGAGCTGGAATGGAATTAGACTCATTATTAAGTTAAATGCCATTCATGTGAACAAGGAATAGTACAGCAAAAGGAGAAATTCAATTTGTCAACTGGACAAAAGTTTATTTGGTTTATTTTACGTTTAGCAGCTCATCCAAGCTGCTTCTTCAGTTCTGGTCAGACACTGGAGGAGACTAACTACGATGAAATTATTCACACACCTACTTGTTTTCAGTTTCTGTTCGTCAGGTGGGGCTATTCATTATGTAGTGGGAGTGGAGTGTGGGGTCTTGTTAGCAGAACCATTCAGGGCCATAATAGGTGTTTTCACACCTCTGGACCTGACCTGCTGCCCTATTGTTTTCTTTGTTTGTTTTGATTTAGGTTTGAGGAAAGAGTTATAGATGGAGACAAATGATGTCTGAGACAAGGAAGGATTCTCTTTCTTTAACTCCTCCTCTCAAACCAGTTCTTTTCTCTGGCCAAGATCAAAGGAGTGGCCCGTGGCTTCGAGGTGAAGATGTACGGCAGATGAAGGTCCACTCTGGCTCTGTCTGTGTTGGTACTAGAGGTAAGATCGGGTCTAAAAAATCCAGCCCGACCTAACCCGGCCCGCGGGTATTAAAGCCCGACCCGGCCCGACCCGGCCCGAACCCAACCAATTAACTTGATTTGCAGGCCCGAGCCCGAAGCAAACACGAAATTTCATATTTTATTTGTGAGGACTCGGGAGGAGGAGGGGTGATTTATGATAACAAATTAAAGCCCGTCTTTTGTAACGAAATCTAAGTTAAACAAGACTGTATAAACATTTACATCTTTTATATTTGTTTCTGCAGAGGGTACATTAACCGACAATTTTCCATCATTGACGGATTTTGACGGAGTTGACGGGGAAAATTTAAGGCTGTCCGTCATTTTGACGGGTTGAAAATTGGGCCACAGCAGCAGTACGTCCTTAAGAGGGCGACGTTCACGTGCGCAGAGCTCTGGCTCTGCGGCTCCTGTTTAGTAGTTGAATAGCAATTACATTACAGCGCCTTCTCTGTTTTATCCAAATTATTTATTTTAAAACAAGTATTCTTTAGTTTAGTATCCACACATCGTTTTAGTATACATTTTTATAAACATGTATTTATTTTAAAAAAGTCAGCGAGAGAGAAGCCCGGCCCGACCTGACCCGAAGCAATGATTGACATTTTAGGCCCGACCCGACGGGTCGGGATGCTGTTAGGATGCTTAATAACTGTCCCATATTACAGAAAATTTACTCTGTGAGCTTTAAGTCATGTTATAATGTTTTTACCTCCTCAAAAACAGACGGAGTTGTGTTTTCATTCACATTCATTCTATATGCATCCCCAAAGCTCAAAACCCTCTGTTCCACCTTGTCATTGTAACCCCCGGGTTATTTTACTGCTAAAAGTGGTATTTTAATTTTTAAATTTCAAGCAAATGTAATGTTCTTCGCTGAGTTTTGTTTTTTCCTATGCACCTTTAGCGGAAGTGCACGGCAGATGCGGTCCGCCGCAAGGGGAAGTTTACAAGTGAACAGGCTGATACGCTAACGTGAGTGCAGTGATATGAGTCGGCAGACACAATACGCGATCGCTAAGTTCGCTGCTGGATGTTTCATGGAGAACTGTTTGGGACGCAAATATATCACCTTTCGGACAAATGTTTTGTTTTGAGAAGAAAAGCAAGCTTTATTTCATGTTCCAGAGAAGCTACCGGACCTCCCTACGTGGGCTCCAGAAAGTGAGCCGAACCGGGATCAGCTGAGACTGTCAGAGGTAAGCCGGTGTCAACACACGTAACTTTTAGAAGGAAACCCATACAGATTAACATTTAAAAAAAAACGCACTATCCCTTTAAGTAACATAAACTGAAAACCATAAAGGTGTGATAGTTTCATAGTAGTTTCATGGTAGTTAGCTCCAGACAGATATAAGCAGTGTCCACCAGAACTGAAGAAGCAGCTTGGATGAGCTGTGAGAGTGTTTCCAGGCTTGGATGTCCTTTATCCGAGCCTCTGAAACAGTAGTGGTTTAATTTTATTTTCTGTGGAAATGTTTTTTTTTTTTTTTTTTTTAATGGAAAGCGTCTCATATCTTCCTCCGCTCTTAAAACACAGAAGTGGGTGACGGCGCACAACCCACCCGCTGCACTGGCCTGTCTCTGTCCTCCTCATTTGCATTCAAGCAACAACGCCCAGAATAAAGTGTTTCAAAGACATATTTAGCCTCATGAAGACAGTCAGAGTCATATCTCATGCACTGAGGCTTGATTTTGAAGAAGGATTCATTTACAGTATTAGGGAACCATTAAAGGGATATGCCACCCCCAGGTCAAACTTGGGCATCTCCCCACAGTCCAGAGACTAAAATAAGTGGTGGAAAGCGTTTTTCTGGTGACGCAGCCATTGTCCAGGTCTGTCAGCACTGACCGCCGCGGTATCTGCAGCTCCTCCGCGTTAGACTGGAGTCTAACGTCGCCAGAGAAAGATTTCGGCCAAAAGGAAATAAATGTGCAAATCAACACGGAGAGCTTGACTTGGTCATTTTGGGTGGGAACTATTTTACAGTGCGGAAAAACACAGCCAAAGCACACACCACACTGACAGGGGAATCCCTGTTACGCACCAGGAAGGGAGTTCCCCTGTTACGCAGCGTGGTGTGTGCTTCGGCTGTGTTTTTCCGCACTGAAAAATAGTTCCCACCCAAAATGACCAAGTCAAGCTCTCCGTGTTGATTTGCACATTTATTTGCACTCGATATGAATGCGCACTACACAGAAAGTAATTGGGAAAAGCATCGAGCAAATTAATTCCTTTTGGCCGAAATCTTTCTCTGGCGACGTTAGACTCCAGTCTAACGCGGAGGAGCTGCAGATACCGCGGCGGTCAGTGCTGACAGACTCAGACAATGGCTGCGTCACCAGGAAAACGCTTTCCACCACTTATTTTAGTCTCTGGACTGTGGGGAGATGCCCAAGTTTGACCTGGGGGTGGCATATCCCTTTAAGGCACCATATAAAAGCATCAAGAAGTACCATGTCATGGGATCTTTAAACAGAAAAGTAAAAAACAAGACAAGGATTTTTGAGCTGGCATCTCAAAATTCCAGCTTTAAAAACTCTCAGATATATTTTGATACGATACAATGGAATAGAAAATAAAATGTTAATCCAAAAATAAAGAATAAAGACAAAATAATAAAAAAAATAAACAATAAAGAATGTATTGTGGGTATTGGTAGTTCATTCTCCAGCGCTGACAGTGATTGGTGGTCTCCTTAGGAAGCCATTTTGCGTTCTCCCTCCCACCTCACCTGCGCTGCTGTAATTAAACAAGATGTGGCTCATGTTTTCTTTATGACAGCACCCCAGCCCCTTCCCTCTCTCCATCTCTCCCTCCATCTCTCTCTTCTGCCTCTCTATCTCTTCTCTCCAGCTCTGCCGCACCCTCCTCTCTTCCCATGTAATTATTTTCTCCTCTTTTCCCTGTATCCCTTCTTCTCGCTCCCTTAATTATCTTAGATTGTAACGTTACAAAAGCATAAGTCAGATGTTGCATGTTAATTCAGTTTTACAGTTTATTTATTTTTTGTTTGTTTGTTGGTCATTCTTCTTCTTAATATGTTTTCTTTTTCTCAATTTTCTTTTTTAAAATTTAATTTTACTTTATTTTTTATTCCTTTGGGTCATTATTTTTTCCTTGCTGTACTTCTCAATTTTCTTTTTATTTTACTTTATTTTTATTTTTGGGGGTCATTATTTTTTCCTTGCTATTTCTCAGTTTTCTTTGTATTTTTTAAATTGTATTTTACTTTTTTTTTTTTTTGGGGGGGGGGGGGTTGTCATTATTTTTTCCTTGCTGTATTCTCAATTTTCTTTTTATTTTATTTTACTTTATTTTTATTTCTTGGGGGGTCATTATTTTTCCCTTGCTATACTTCTCTTCTTTTTATTATTTTGTATTTTATTTTATTATATTATATTATTTTATTTTATTATATTATATTATATTATATTATTTTTTGGGCTCTTTACCACTGCTTTACTGTGTGTCTTGTAACTTCCAACACAAGTGAATATATTTTTTTCAATTTCTTATTTATGTTCTAAAGTTATTTCCTCATCACAAACAGACCTGGAGTTGAATTTTGTTTCATTCACACATGTTTAACACACAAACCTACAGATTTAGGCTCTTCTCTCAAACAGAAAACACCCTGTTCCACCTGGTGATGTCATGTGGTAACAAAGGAAGCTCTCCACCGAACTCCACAACAACAACAACAACTCCAGGTCTATTTTTGACGAGGTAACAACATTTTAACATGACTTAAAGCTCAGTCAGAGTCAGTTTTGCCTAATATAGGACATTTAATTGACATAAAGTTGTTCTGTAGTTAATTAAAAGATAAATAAAAGCTGCATAACACATTTGGATCAGTTTTGTCTTATTTTATTCATGTTTAAAGGAAATAAATACTCTAAATAAACACACACACACACAGGAAGGGAGAGGA
Organism: Paratrypauchen microcephalus; assembly: GCA_036785185.1. Classification (NCBI taxonomy): domain Eukaryota; kingdom Metazoa; phylum Chordata; class Actinopteri; order Gobiiformes; family Gobiidae; genus Paratrypauchen; species Paratrypauchen microcephalus. The sequence goes on along the minus strand of JAVJIX010000100.1, from coordinate 2,677,722 downwards.
GAAGCAGAGAGAGGAGAGGAAAAAGTGGAAAGAGGAGGTGGGGGGTGGAGAGGAGAGGGGAGAGAGGAGAGAGGGAAAGATGGAAAGAGAGAGGGAGAGATAGAAAAAAAGGCAGTTGGGGAGGCAGGGAGAGAGAGATGGAAAGAGAGAGAGAAAAGTGGTGGAGAGAGAGGGAGAGTAGAAGGAACAGATAGATAGATAGATAGAGAGAGAGAAGGGGGTAGCAGAGATGAGAAGGAGAGAGAGATGAAGGGGGAGTGAGGCAGAGAAAGGGGAAAGACAAGGGATGGAGAGAGAGAGAGCAAGAAGACAGGAGAGTGAGAGACTGAGCGGGAGAGAAAGAGAAACAGAGAGTGGAGAAAAAAGAAGAGAGACGCGTTTCGTGTTGACTTTAAAGCTCCAGTATTTCGCTAAATCTCTCCTAAACTAAAGGAGCTGTTCACTTGAAAACTACCACTTCATGACATCACAAAGTGGAAGAGAGCATTTTGAGCTTTGGAGATGTAGACAGACTAATACAAACTCCAGGGATGTGTTGAAGCTCACAAGAGTTTATTTTGCACAATATACGATAAAATCATCTTGCATTTGCTATTTTCTCTCAACAGCTCAAAGTTATCAATTCCACCTTGTGACATCATCAGGTGGTAATCCGTAAACTGATATTTTTAAAGTCCACCTTCACCAGAGTCATATATTTAAAACAAAATCATATTAATGATACCACTAATTACATTTATTTATTGGTTTATTTGACAGGGACAGTGTACATTAATTGACATATCTGTAAATGTACCAGAATTAGCCAAAAGGCGATTTTTCATCTGTTGTCCCTGGACAGATCTTAAAATGGTCTCCCTAAAAACAATGATAACAAAATAAAATTACACAGTGAACAATATACAATTATTAACAAGTAGTTAAATCTTAGCTAAAACTATAAATCCAATTGATAAATACAGTGTACATAGAACTTTAAAGGGACAGTGTGTAAGATTTTTACCCATTAATTACTGAAATTGAAGATACCCATTCAAAAATACATTGTTTTCCAAGCCTTTTCACTTCCATCATGAAATCAAAGTATTCTTTTGGACTTAGATATAGTCACATAAAAGGGGGATCTTCTCCATGCAGAGGCAGCCATTTTGAATACGAGAGCCGCAGAAGGACATTTGGGCTCCGCCTTCGCCTTCGGCAAGGCTCGTGGTTTTGGGTAAACAACACAAGCATGCTGCTGGATCAGACTTGTAATGGATCTAACACGTGTTTTGGGACTGAATTGTTTTACTGGATTTTATTCACTGGATCCTTACGGACAAATTGAGAGCAAGTTTATGGTGAAATACAGAGTTTGACCTGTGCAAAGCATTCTAAGGTAAGCTAACCTCGTTTTGTGCTTTTCCGTATAAAAGCCCCATGTGCTCGGGGAGTGATTGTTTTGCAGGGAAATGAATTGCATAGTCAAAAAGAGGAGACTGTAAGGTTTCATTTGATGTGTAGAGTGTCATGGTACATGATCGGGAATGTGTGTTTTCATGAGGAAAAAAAAAAAAAAAACAGTGAACGGGAGACTGCGTTTTATTAATACCGTTGTTGTCGCAGGTGCGCGCGCGGCCGACAACAACGCGAGCTGTCCGCTACGGCGCATCCGGGTGACCCTCGAGGTTTGCCGTAGCTAAAACAGGAAGTGCCATAGCCACTATCCACCTATGCGCCACGAATCCTACACACTGGACCTTTAAAATTATCGACAGTTAAAAAATCCCACACACATCACAACAAGACAGCAGAGACACAAGAGGCAGCACAGTGGAGTTTGAGGAAAGAAAATAATAAACATTAGTGTTGACAGTTCTGATGTGTTATGAACCAGTTTTTTAGATGTTTTTTATACAGGTTGTATGTGGGCAGTTCTCTGATGTTTGTGGGGACAGAGTTTCACTCCTGGGCGGCTGTAACAGAAAAGGCGTTCTGACTTTGTGCACTTTTCCGCAAGGGAACAAGACAGTCTCCTCGGGCCGCCCCTCTGGTCACTCTGTGTGTGCTGGTCCTGATGTTTATGAACTGAGTGGAGGAGATGACAGACCATGAATGATTTTGTATATTAGACAGAGATTTGAATATTTTTATGAAATTCTCCCAACTTAACAGTTAATGTTTTTGTAAAATGGTGCAGTGGTGATGTCTTAAAGGTTTTTTATCCAGTATTTTGATTGTCTTGATTGTCTCTATGGGTTTTAGTGTTGTTTTATTTGCCTGTGACCAGATTGTAAGACAGTATGTTATGTGTGATTGGATCAGAGCATGCATGAACATTTTAGCTTCCTGTAATGATAGATGTGATCTTATGAACCGGAAATTTGAAATATTAAATTTGACACGATTGCAGACCTTTTTTGTGTGAGATTTGAATGTTAGTTTTGAGTCTATAAGGATCCCGAGATATTTGAATTCTGACACGACTTGAATTTTTTCCCCAGAAACATGAATATCTGGCAGATTATTTGCAAGGTTGGATTTGGAGAAGAACATTGCAACTGTTTTGTTTAGATACAAGAAAGCACAACAAAGAGTAGAGTCAGTGCCAGCAGCCAATATACTGTGCAAGAATGCCTGTATATTATGGGATGTCCTCTCTAATTGGTTCCTGCTTTGTTCAGTACATGTGCATACAAAAGTCTGCTTATTGTTCCCTTTATGTCAGCTCTGTATGTCAGTTACAGAGCTGACATAAAGGGAACAATAAGCAGACTTTTGTAGTTGGTTATAGTTGGTTATTTTTATTTCAAGATTCAAGGCGCTCTTTTGTTTCATTGCGCATTTCAGCACCACGGACAGCTCACATTACAGGCTTTGAAACTTATCTCTGTGAAAAAGTCAGAACTTGATATACCAATACTATGAGTACAAAGATTTGGTAAAGTTATGGTACTACAGTGTGTGCAGGACCTTTTTGAGTTAGTCAATTAGCATTCATGCTCAGTACAGTGAAGAACGAACTAATTGCTTTTTACTATAATAAATCTACATTAATGAGGGGTATTTTACTTCTACTCTATTAGTCACTCCCCCTTCAGAGCGCTGTCACAACACAATCAGCATGCATCCTGCTAATGAAACTACTGCACTTCGCATCAGGTTTGTGAAGTTCTCTTTTTGCAGTCTTTCTTGTTGTATTTTTGCTCTATTATTTGCAGTTGTTTTTGCAGCATTTTTGCAGTATTTATTGCCATTTCTTTGAAATGATATACTCCCATCTATGTTTTAAAGCCCCAGTGTGTAGGATTCGTGGTGCATAGGTGGATGGTGCTATTGCACTTTCTGTTTTAGCTACGGCAGACCTCGAGGGTCACCCGGGCGCGCACACGAGCCGCGCGCCGCTACTGTATAAATAAAACGCGGTCCTGGTCCTGTTTTTTTTTTTTCTTTTCTCATGAAAACACACATTCCCGATCATGTACCATGACACTCTACACATCAAATGAAACCTTACAGTCTCCTCTTTTTGACTATGCAATTCATTTCCCTGCAAAACAATCACTCCCTGAGCACATGGGGCTTTTATACGGAAAAGCACAAAACGAGGTTAGCTTACCTTAGAATGCTTTGCACAGGTCAAACTCTGTATTTCACCATAAACTTGCTCTCAATTTGTCCGTAAGGATCCAGCAAATAAAATCCAGTAAAACAATTTAGTCCAAAACACGTGTTAGATCCATTACGACGTCTGATCCGGCAGCATGCTTGTGTTGTTTACCCAAAACCACGAGCCTTGCCGAAGGCAAAGGCGGAGCCCAAATGTCCTTCTGCGGCTCTCGTATTCAAAATGGCTGCCTCTGCATGGGGAAGATCCCCCTTTTATGTGACTATATCTAAGTCCAAAAGAATACTTTGATTTCATGATGGAAGTGAAAAGGCTTGGAAAACAATGTATTTTTGAATGGGTATCTTCAATTTCAGTAATTAACGGGTAAAAATCTTACACACTGTCCCTTTAAGCAACTCAGATTTTCTATCCAAACTAAAGACCCAAACTGAACAGTTGTAATAACCATTTACTCCCCCAAACAAAGTGGCTAAAGGGTCATGTTTACTATGGTGCGTCATTTCCTTGCAGCATTTTTTCAGTAGTTTTGCAGTACTTCTTTCAGTATTTTTGCAGTCTCGTTTTGCAGTATTTTTTATACTGTCATGTTGCAGTCTTTTTTGGTGTATTGACAACACTTACATATACAGTATACATAAATGTCATCTCCTTGGAATTATCTCCCATCTGTGTTTTAAGCAGCTCAGAGTTCAGTCTTATCTCTCAAAATGAAATAGCTATAATAACCACACACTCGCCCATACAAAGTGCCTATGGGGTCACGCTCAGTATCACATGGTGCTTCATTTCCCTGCTATCAGCTCTCATCCAGGACTTCCCCCCCTCCCCCGGCCTCCTCCCCAGCTTCAGCGCTCTAAACCCGGACTGGCGTATCCCTGTCGATAGCCTGTCTCCTTTTGTTTCATGTGTGTAAGTTCGCTGCAGCTGCCAGAGGAGATTGTGAAACAAAGAGAGGAGCTGAAATGGACGCCACAAAAGAATGTCTATAGTTAGCCAGGGTTGAAGGTCGCGCAGAGGTCACGAAAAAAAAAAAAAAAAACAGCTTTTTCGGAGAATGTAAGAATAGGTTCAGTACAAAAACACAGTATAACACGGTTTGGGTGTACAGAAAATACGAGTTTTCACCTATCCCCTATCCCCACCCACTTACCTCTACTTGCAGTTATTCATGTGAAAACAAATGGCTGCTTTTTTAAGGTGCAGTGCGTAACTTCACCATCACCTGCTTGCAGTGTGTGAAATACCTGTCAATACCTTACAGTGTTGTGTTTTTTAGTTGATTGTACATACTTATTATTATTTATCTTAATTTTTGATGCATGCTCTCTTTCCAACTGTTTCTGAAACTTGCGTTGTGACACTGCAATTTCCCCATTGTGGGACAAATAAAGGATTATCTTATCTTATCTTATCTTACTCGGGGGTCCCCATCTCCGAATTGTTGAACAATACAGATAAATATTATCAATATGCGGTAGCCTGTGCAAAGTTGTGCATTACAATGGAGGTATCGATACGCAGTCAGTGCACTTCAAGGACCAGGGTTTCAAAGACAATAACTGGGGACAGAGACTTAGAGTGCAATACATATTTGAATGTACAGTAATCCCTCGTTTATCACGGGGGTTAGGTTCCAGAAATAACCCGCAATACGTGAAATCCGCGAAGTAGGACAACTTTAAATTTTACAGTTATTCTACATGTTTTAAGGCTGTAAATGCCTCACCACACACATTATACGCTTTTCTCAGACTGGAATTAACATTTTCTCACATTTCTCTCTTGTTTAAACACTCAAACTTTCGGAGATTTTCAACAAAATGTATTAATAGTGGAGAAGGGGGGGCGCGACACGTGCACCACCGGTGCGAGGCCGTGCGTACACCGGGGCTGTGAGCACGAGATCGAACCGCGGCCCCGGACCGCGTCAGCTCGAGCCACAAACCAGCCACACGAAACCAGCAAAGAGCGGCACGTGGTGGTTTAATCCCGGTTTAGTCCAGGTCTAGACCTGGTTTAGTTCTGGTCTAGACCTGGTTTAGTCCACGTTTACTCCTGGGTCTACAGTCTCTTAGCCAATTAGGATGCAGAACACAATGTTACACTATAAAAAAAAAAGTTACAATATTAAAAAAAAAAAAATATCTGCGAACCACGATAGAGCAAGGGACCACTGTATTTATTTGATTTGCGCACATTTGTTTACATTTTACACATATGAAACTTAAAATCACATGTCTAATTTGCATAAACTATAAGCGCTGAAAAAACTGCTGATGCAGAGAGCTTTAGTCAGACTAAAGGACACGTGTGTGTGTGTGTGTGTGTGTTTGTGTGTGTGTGTGACTTGCTATAGGCTGTCTGTGGGATCCACTGTGGTGTCTTTTTTCACACTGAGTTTCTATTTGCTCACTGATGTATCTGTCTAATCGTATTCTCTAGATCATGGCACCTTCAACACTCAAAGAGCCATTTGGAGTGTCTCCCACACAAAAGAAAACACCTGGAGCCAAAACCTTTTTGACATCTAAAATGAGAATAACACTGCAATTTGCTTTTGTTTTTTTTACCTGTATCTCTGTATAAAAGACTATAGTGTGTTGCATTTATGAAATCAGTGAAATGTTACAGAGAATATACAGCTCTGGAAAAAAAAGACTGCATTTTTTTTTCCTGAAATCAGCATCTCTACATGTATTAGAAAACATTCCATTCTAGCATCTGTTGAATTCACAAAGCTGAGCTACTTCAGTTCTTGCACCAGGAGTGGAATAAAGTCACCCAAGAACAATGTGAAAGACTTGTGGAGAACAGGCCAAGACGCATGAAAGCTGTGATTAAAAATAAGAGTTACTGCACCAAATATTGATTTCTGAACTCTTCTTAAGTGTAAACATTAGTATTATGTTGTTTTAAAATGAATTTGATCTTGTTTCTTTACATTGTTTGAGCTCTGAAAACATGTATCTTTTTTGTTATTTTAACCATTTGTCATTTTCTGCAAATCCATATATGTTTTATTTTACTGGTCAAATCCTTACAGAAAGTTAAGACCGCTATCGTTTTTCGCTTCTACAGCTATATTACACATGGTATTTCTTGTGAAACTCTTGTTATATTTTTGTGTTTTTTTCCATCTTTCATAACAGAGAAGTAAATGAACTATTATTTGTATCGTGTAAACTGAAAATTGTTGTTTATTTTTTGTTGTAATGTCATAAAATTATTCACATTTTCATCTGTTAATCTGCGACAGCAGGTGAGGCTATGCGATCTGTACACCCAGGTGGACCCAACATCTGTCGGCTCGTATTGATGATGTCATTAGGAGTGGAATCCGGGGTTGAGCGCACAGTAATGAGCCCGTGATGGAGATGAGAGGCCACAGTTTGGACATGCTATGGACCAAGGTCAAGATGGAGCCGTGAAAGACTACTGCACATTGTAAAGGGGCTGTAGGGTTGACCAATCAGAAGAGTCAACATCGATTTTTGTTTTCCTAACCCACACTGCCAGATATTTGCTTGAGATACAGCAAAATATCTTGAGAGTAAGGAAAGTCCCCATTATCTGTAGCCATTTTCCAGTTCCAGTCATACTTCCAGTTCCATGTAGCATGAGGAAAATACAGATACGGACTACGAAGCTGTATTTTAGAGAATTGGTGCATTGTTGGCTCGTTGGTGACATGAACATTGAACATTTTATACAAATCTGCCTGTTTTATAAGATATTTTGTCACTTTTACAGCAGAAAGGATCCAAAATGCAGCGCTGCACTTGCAAAGTTCTATAATTAAAACAAGAAGAACAAGCAAACCCAAAGATCCAAACAGGTGTGACACTGATAACGACAAATGAACCAACAAAGGGCAGAGGGGAACATAATATATATACACAAACAAGACAGATGAACAAGACACAGGAAAGACACATGAGGGCAGGGTAAACTATCCATACAGGAACTCAAAACACACACACAGTTAGAGAAATTACAAAATTAAACCGGGTCAAGGATGATCATTTCAGCTGCAACACTATCTACTTCTCGATAGAAATATAAAGAGGTGCCAACCAGAACTGGTAACCACAATGCATAACCCATGAACCAAAAATAAGCATGAGAGCAGATTCTCCTGGCTAGGTTCGACTGACCAGGCCGAGCTCAAGATCTGGAGAAGGCTCTGTCATAATTCTGTATTGTTAAAGGTCCGATGGCATGAAATTTTCACTCTCTGAGGTTTTTGAACGTTAATGTGAGCTCCCCTACCCTGTTTAGCCCCCCCCCCCATGGTTAAAAGTTGCGAAATGTGTAAACTGAGCATTTGCGATCCTTTTCTGCGTTTGAAAAAAAGACACCCCAAACGGGCGATTCTGAACAAGGGAAGTTTCTGACGTCACACTCAGGAAAAATGCAAATGCAGTTCCACCCCCCCGTCTGGATGTCTACCCACACTCTCTGGAACTCCCAGAGAGTTTGGACCGCGAACGAGCTACGCAATGCGAGATGCGTTTTTTTATTTGCCTGGAGGCACGTGAGAGTGTTTCCAGGCTCGGATGTCCTTTATCCAAGCCTCCGAACCTTTGAAACAGCAGTGGTTTAATTTTATTTTCTGTGGAAATGTGTTTATTTTTCAATGGAACGCTTCTCATCTCTTCCTCCGCGAAAAAACGCGGAAGTGGAGACAGTGCACGTCACACCGCTAAAGAGGAAAGAGCGGAAAGTTGGCCACGCCCCCACCTGCTGCACTGGCCTGTCTCTGTCCTCCTCATTTGCATTCAAGCAACAACGCCCAGAATAAAGTGTTTGAGAGAGATATTTATGACTCTGACTGTGTTCATGGGTCTTTCTCATGCACTGAGGCTTGATTTTGAAGAAGGATTCATTTACAGTATTAGGGAACCATTAAGGAGCCATATAAAAGCATCAAGAAGTACCATGTCATGGGACTGACAAATTGCCGTGTGTGAGTGCGTTTTGTAGTTGTAGCAAAATCAAACACTTTTTCCTGACAAATATACAAGTAAATTCACGTCAAGAGTTGTAGTAGCCTACAAATCTGAAAAACTTGAAAACAACTAGATGCACATTAAACACATTAAACGTCTAAATGCAGCACAATTAAACAGGCATAATAATCTCCTGGGACCTGAAGAAAAAAGTGTATAGCAATATATATATTTTATATCTATTTGGAGGTAAATGAACACCTTAGCATTTAGATTTTATTATTTTTATGTATATATATTTTTTATTAATAAGTCTCTTCTGGTTGAGTGGTTTGGGCCCGTACAGTGGCTGTGGTGTGGAGTGATCCGTCAGCCCACCTCTCTGCCTTGTCCCCCGGGGGCCCGCACTTGTTCTCCTCAATAACCTAATTGATTGGAGCATTCATCATCATCCCATATGAAGTCTGCCCCCGGACCTGAACGCCCTACACTTCTGATAATGCCCACTGCGCAAAACACAATTTCCCCCATCACCTACCTGACTGCAGTGTTCGGGTGTGAGAACTGTACTACACATGTTTTTAACTCATTCAATGCCGGAGACGTCTATTGACGTCCCCTCGAATCCAACCGTTGAGTGCCGTGACGTCTATAGACGTCAATTGCTTTTTTCAGCGGGGGTTGCTAGGTTACGGCCTGGAGCAACTTTTGAGGTGTAATTTACATCTCTCAACCTGTAGATGGCGATGTTGTATCATTATTAGCCGATCAGAGCCGGGGAAGAAAGGAGGAGTGCAGCGTGTGTATGGTGTATTGGCCAGAGTAGTAAGATGGCGAGGCCAGGGAACCCGGAAAAGCAGACAACTGTTGATCAGCGCCTATGGAGCGATCAGATTGCTCTTGGGACCCAGGATCCTGGATCAGAGGATCGCAGAGACAAGCCGGATCAAGCAGCGAGGTCTGAGCAGAGATCTGCTGTGCCCGAGGAGGGGGCGTGTCCTGTGTGCGCTGCACGGACCAGGGAGTCTCCTCAGAACTACGACAGCTCCAGAGAAGAAGTTTACTGACTTGGAGCAGTGAGCAGTGTATGGTAATTGTAATGAATGAAGTTGTGTGTGTGTGTGTGTGTGTGTGTGTGCGTGCGTGCGTGCGCGCGTGTGCGTGCGCGTGTGTAGCTGTGTGTGTGTAAAGGTTTATGCATGGGCTTGTGTGTATGTACATATATATATGTGTGTGTGTGTGTGTGTGTGTGTGTGTGTGTGTGTGTGTATTAGTTTTTATTATGGGTCTGTACTCTGGGCCTCAGACAAAGCCTCAACAAAGTTCTATTTTATAGGAAAAGATATTATATCCTGTAAACATCTCTTGGCACTATTGATTTGAACGAATTTTCAATTCACAGAGCCTTATATTCTTATATTTGTAAATAAAAAATGTACTTTGTCATCAAAAATCTCTTTCTCTGTTATTTTAGATGTTTGAGGTGTCACTAAATCAATAAATATTGATGTCAAAGTCACTGATCTGCTCGAAATCCTTCCCTGAACTAAACGGTCGTTTTCTCCATTTCTTGCTCAAAAACCAGTGTTTTTGCTGAAACTTCCCTATGTTCTACTATCAGTTATTTGAGAACCGAAAAGGTTAGAAACATAATTTTTTTCCAGGTGAAAGAAGAGAGTCGACACTTTATTTTGATGTGTCCCATGTTTATATAGTCAAAGAACTCAGTATTCTGTGGGTCTTGGAAAATCAGTGAAATTCTACTGAAACCTGTGGCACTCTGGGGGATAGAATTCTGAAAACAGGCCGGCAGTGAATGTTAAAGAGGGGGTGTTATGCAGAATTGATTTTTTTTTTTTTTTTAGCTTTCTACCATGTTATAACGTTCTCTCATCAAAAATACGGCTGAAGAGGTTTTAGGTGTCATCCGTGCATGTTTGAGTATTTTGTGACCTTTTCAAACCCTCCTTGTGGTGAGCTGTAACATTCTGTACAAGGCTCCGCCCACAAGCCTAGATCACCCATGCTCCCACGCGAATATTCTACACAAATATACAAAAACATGATACGAAACTGTATGCAACAACTTAACAAACCTGATGCGATGTACAGTAGTTTCATTAGCAGGATGCACACTAGGGATGTCAACAATGAATCGACTTACAGTTAATTGTCGATCAAGACGTTGGCCGAACAAAATGCATTAATTGTAACTAATCGCTAGAGGGCGCTACTCTGGAATGTGAACACGAGATGTGAACCCACTCGCGAGAAAGACCATAGCGTTACATCATGTAACCCTTTCCTCTCTGGATGTTGCCGTACAACTCACAGTAGAGCTGGACCTAGAACCATATATTTTTGAAATTATAAAAGCATGTAACGTACATGCTTTTATAATTTCTTGATTGTTCTGGTTTGAGGCCCTGTAATGTTTTATGCTGTGTCCAGGGGCCCTGTGAAATGTATATTTTGTACTGTAACCCTTCACAGATTAAGGGAGAGAAATATTGTTGATGCCTTAGTTCAAAATAAATGTTCAGAATGTCCTAAAAATAGCCTGGATTCACTGGTTTCATCATAATATGTAGACTAAATAACATTCTGTTAATTTCTTCTGTTCCTTTTAATTTCAAGATTTCCATGCTGCAAGTGCAACAACTGAGCCAGTCCTCAATTTATTTTTAATAAAGAATGTATTTTGTTATTCAGCATCAATACATTTGTCTGCTTTTTACTAAGGAATAATTAATTGAGGAATATACAATATAATAATACTATGATATATTTTTGACTCAGTGTTATGTTACTATAGCTTATATTCTTAAAGACCCTATTGAAACACTCAAATTCGGGTTAATTGTAAGTCGATCGATAAGGTCAATCAACTATAGATTAATGAATTAATCGATAATTTGCATCCCTAATTCAAAACAATAAAAGGTAACACAGTGATCTAAATATGTTGTGTGTTAGCAGTTAATACCCCATAGAAGTAAAATAAAACCTCAAAACAAAATGGCTGTGGTCTGTTTCATGAATAGTGTTAGATTCTGAAGCTGTTCCTAACTCCCGCACACCCTTTGTCTGTATTCACGTGCACAAATTTTCAGATCAGCTTTAGAAGAGCTTTTTCGGGTGGAAAAATGGAACAGGTCGGACCACTCACGCAGATCCAATCACCCCAAAGTCTCTGACCTTTATCACTACTTAACCTACAGAGTGATCCCCCCGACCTGAAGGTCAGAGAATCAGTTCATGCTCGGACCAAGTTCTGTCACTGTGTCCTGAGGCAAGACACTTCAAACACATTGCCTAGCGTGAAAACGGTGTGAGTGATGGTGGTGGTCAAAGGCGCTGATGGCACAGATTAGCACCCTCGCTTCTGTCAATCTGCCACCAGCGAGCCAGTATAACATTATTATTATGACTTTATCCCTCTTTTTCTGTTTGAGAACTGTAGAATTTGAGGATGGGGCCTATTTAAAGCACGACTCTCTTCCCGTTTTGGACTTTTACCTGCTCAAAAGATATGATTGACATTTTGATTGAACATTTTTAATTGCTTTGACAACTGGAGTATTGATTCCAGCAATGATTCAAATCTATGACTTTGCCATAATAGTTTGTGCTCAGCCTTGCACTGTCTCATGTGAGCAGTGTGTGTCCAGTGTCCAGCGCTCTGCAGAAGTACTGAGACAAAGAGAAACATGCATTATTAAAGAGTGCTCAGTGCCGTCCATTATAGCACATGCATTATACAGAGACCTGATCCTACAGCCTGATTCAGCCGCTGACCAGTGTACAGCGGACAGAGCCAATCACAGCCAAGAGTGTGTGCATGCAGTAAGAGAAGAGATGTCAGGCATTTCATGTCAATATCAGCATCAACAATATGGTAACATGGCTTTTTTGAGCATAAAATACAGTGGTCCCTCGCTCTATCACGGTTCACTGTTTGCGGTCTCGCTGTTTCGCGGATTTTGTTTTTTTTTTTTATAGTGTAAGATTTTTTTTATAGTGTAACATTGTGTTCTGCGTCCTGATTGGCTAAGAGACTAGACCAGGACTAAACGTGGACTAAACCAGGTCTAGATCTCGTGCTTGCAGCCCCGGTGTACGCGCGGCCTCGCGCCAGTCGTGCTGCTCTGTCACGGTTTTGTCCACGATGAGGGGTGCACGTGTCACGCACTTCTCCAAGGGGTTGGTCTCGTCCCGGGATGTGGCGGTGCTCCTCGCGCGTCCGGCGGGGCTTCCGGAGCCGTGTCTCCCCCCACGCGTCACTATTAATACATTTTGTTGAAAATCTATGAAGGTTTGAGTGTTTAAACGAGAGAGAAATGTGAGAAAATGTTAATTCCAGTCTGAGAAAAGCATATAATGTGTGTGGTGAGGCATTTACAGCCTTAAAACATGTAGAATAATTGTAAAATATAAAGTTGTCCTACTTCGCAGATTTTTTCTTATTGCGGGTTATTTCTGGAACCTAACCCCCGCGATAAACGAGGGATTACTGTGTACTCAATTTTGGGAGAGTTTAAAGGAACAGATTAGAATTAGATTAAAGATTTGAAATTTCATAAATCCGACTTGATACAGTTAAAAGGGCCATAGTGGATTTTAGCCATGTTTTTTGTTGTGTTTTGTTTCATTCACACATGTTTGAGTAACACTTTATTATTATTAGTCTCCTTGTGATGTCATGAAGTGGTGGTTTTCAAGTTAACATTTGACCCATCCTTCAGGAGCAGTGGGCAGCTCATCTTTCAGGCGCCCGGGGACTTGGTCAGGACCTTAGCTGAAGGATTTTTGGGTTTGGGTTTAGCTTTAGTTCAGTGGAGATTGGCAATTCCAGGGCTGAAATTATCCGAATGATTTTAATGAAGATGTATGGAGTTTAAAAACAAAGTGGAGGACTTTTTTATTTTTTACCACAACATCACAAGGTGAAACAAAACACAAGTTCAGGCATGTTTACGATGAGGAAACAACATTATTAGATCATTAAATATTGTAATATGGGCCCTCCTGGTCATTTTTAATAAACTATAGTCTTTTTTCATGCTTTATTTTGGTTTTATGTTAAGGAATTGAGATTAAAAAAAAAAAAAAATTTATATGATGTACAGCTTTGATCGGAGTAGACATAGAGCATATTTAAGAAAAAGTCGCACAGCTCTGTTTGAAAGTGTCTCACGGTCGGATAGCAGCAGCCATCAGAGCCTCTCATTTCACAGCACAAGACTTTGGACAAACTGTCACTATGATAAAAGAAAGGCCTTTGCACAGGGGCAGGTGGATTTAACACAGACTCATCTCCCTCCACGGAGCTGACAGCAGAAGGGCAGATGGAGAAGGACAATGTACAGAGCGGCTAATGGTCGCTATGGGGACAGTGGGATCTAAGGCCTGCTGTAGTGATGCATAGAGTTTTGGTACAGTACAATGTAAGTTCAATTTACAAGTTAGTATTGTACAAGTTTAGACTTTTACCTACAGAGGCACCACAGAGAGCACCCTCACCAGCTGCATCACTGTGTGGTATGGCACCTGCACCGTGTCCTGCCGGAAAAAGCTACACCGAGTAGTGAGAGCAGCTGAGAGAATCGTGGGTGTCTCTCTCCCCTCCCTGCAGGACATCTACCGCACCCGCCTCACCCGCCTCACCCGCAAAGCCCTCTGGGTGATCCCACCCACCCATCCAACTGCCTCTTCAGTCTGCTGCCATCAGGAAGGAGACTGAGGAGCCTCAGGGCTAAGACCAGCAGACTGAAAGACAGTTTCATCCACCAAGCTGTCAGGATGCTCAACTCTCTCCCAATCACACTGCTGCTTAAATGACACTTAAAGGGATATGCCACCCCCAGGTCAAACTTGGGCATCTCCCCACAGTCCAGAGACTAAAATAAGTGGTGGAAAGCGTTTTTCTGGTCACCCAGCCATTGTCCGAGTCTGTCGCCACTGACCGCCGCGGTATCTGCAGCTACTCCGCGTTAGACTGGAGTCTAACGACGCCAGAGAAAGATTTCGGCCAAAAAGAATTAATTTGCTCGATGCGTTTCCCAATTACTTTCTGTGTAGTGCGCATTCATATCGAGTGCAAATAAATGTGCAAATCAACACGGAGAGCTTGACTTGGTCATTTTGGGTGGGAACTATTTTTCAGTGCGGAACAATAAAGCCGAAGCACACACCACGCTGCGCAACAGGGGAACTCCCTTCCTGGTGCGTAACAGGGATTCCCCTGGCAGCGTGCTTTTGGCCGAAATCTTTCTCTGGCGCCGTTAGACTCCAGTCTAACGCGGAGTAGCTGCAGATACCGCGGCGGTCAGTGCTGACAGACTCGGACAATGGCTGGGTGAGCAGGAAAACGCTTTCCACCACTTATTTTAGTCTCTGGACTGTGGGGAGATGCCCAAGTTTGACCTGGGGGTGGCATATCCCTTTAAATGACACTGATGCTGCTGCTTAAATGACACAATTTGAGCTTTATTACGCTGCACATTGTGTGTTACCTATTTATATTACATATATATACAAGTTTACTGTACTTTTGCTACAGGTACATGTGATGTTTTAGTCGTGGTGTTTATTGTCTTGTATTGATTTTTTCAATCCTGTTAGCATCTCTAAAACATCGCAATACATAAATTAATATTGTGACAGTATTATACCGTGAGATTTGCATATCGCATTACATTCCAAATCATAACAGAAGAGCCAATTAACCGCCTGAGGCAAGTTCAAGGCTGAAATGATTAATTGTAACTTTTGATTAGTGAGATAATAATCATCATCATCATCAGTAGTAGTAGTAGTAGTAGTAATCAAATACCAGATATGAATGATAAAAGGAGAAATTCAATTTGTTAACTGGACAAAGTTTGTTTGGTCAAAAACGTTTCGCCGCTCATCCGAGAGGCTTCGTCAGTTCTGGTTCTAGTGCTGGATAGACACTGCTTATATCTAGCTGCAGGGAGGAGCTCACTGCATTGAATTCTTTTGAAACTATCTCAACTAATTTGTTTTGCGATTCTCTCTTTTGTTTTTCGAATTCTCTGGCGTCTAGTTTAGCATACCTATTCAACCCTAACGACCGTCCCCACACCTCTGGCCCTGACCTGTCTGCCCTATTGTTTCTTTTGTCTGTTTTGACTTGGTTTGAGAATGGAATTATAGATGGGAGACAAGTTATGTCTGACTCCCCCATTTCTGTTTAAAGAAGGATTCTCTTTTTTGACAAAAACTGCCTCTTTAACTCCCCTCTCAAACCAGTTCTTTTCCCTGGCTAAAGCCCTATTCGGACGGGATTAGTTTTATGGGGTGAAGTAATAATTACCAGGGAATTTAGTCCTGTCTGAACGCGCCATGTCCGTAAACATAACGGAGTATGTCTGTGAAATTTACAGCGAGTTTCACCTTCTGTAAAACGGTCTGGGGGAATTACCATAGGTAATATTAATCCCGTGCGAATGCGACCCTCGGTAAAGATGTATGTAATATTTCGTCACATCCGTTTAAAGAAATAATTTACTGCAATTTTCAAATACGGAGGAGCTTGAAGCGCTTTGTTTTGCCGGCAAACAAAATGATCTACCGGTACTCTCTAACAAACGCACACATCGACCAATGAAAAAAACCAAGAGGTATAAATCAGTCGTCAGAGGCATGAAACTTCTGCTTGTTTTAGGTCATGTATGCTCTATTAGTCCTGATTATGGGCAATAATTTGCATAGTTCGCTAATATTACACATAGGCTAATCATGACGTGCACGGCAACGAATACGTGACGGCAGAGCGTAAACAAACTCCTCCCATGTCAAATGAATATTACGGACATTTCTTGTCCTGTGTGAATGGGTCATTTATATTACAGAGGTCCTGTGATAAACCCACATTACTCTACATCCCCCTGTAAAACTAATCCCGTCCGAATAGGGCTTAAGATCTGAACCTCACTGTCCTCAAATTAACTTTGAAATGAACAAACTTTGTCCAGTTGACAAATTGAATTTCTCCTTTTATCATGGATTCTACCTGGACGACTGAGGGACTCTTCACGTACCAGATATGAAGCATTTTCTGGACTATATACAAACTCCCAAACATGCCAATGCTGAGTTTTATGACAAAGCAAGAAGTAAATCAAAATGACAAAGGACGTAGACACAGTTTATTTTTTTGTTGTTGAATATTCTATTTCATCTATACATGTACTCCATCAGGATGATGTCAAGCACCAGCATTCATTTTAACTGAAAGAATAATCGAAAGAATAATCACTGGATTTGTTTGTGTCAACCCTAGATTAACTGCACAGCTAGTTGGGATGGGACAAGATCTCGGGCCATAAGATCGTGCACACATAAGGAAAATGATCTTGTGAGATGATTTCCCCCTGAATTTACCTTTGGCTTGGAGAGTTAAGAGCTCGTAACTTACTGTATATCGTTTGAGAAGCTGTAGTTCCAAAAAGCAGTACTACACTGACATAAAATGAATAAAAAATAGTGAAGCCAAATTTGTGAAATGGATTGCATTGATTATTTATTATAAATTAGGTCAAAATCTCGTCTTGTTTTGTTCTCGTGGGCCCAATCTCATGGCGTGTCTCATCTTGTGGAAATTGTGTCTCGTCCCATTCCTAACAGCTAGGTCTGTCAAGATAAATACTAGATTGCCTTGAAGTTCAATACCACATTTTTGGGGGTCATACAGTATTTATCGTGGGTACTTTTTCTTTGGTATGATGAGATTTGAGCTGTAGAAGGTTGTTTTATTGACTTGATATGCGTATAGATACACACTAACTACACAAGTGGTGCTTTCTGTTATTCAGTTATTGCAGCTCATATTTTTTTTAACAATATTGTGCATTTGGAATAGTTTTTTGAGATCATTCTGCTTTATGATTATGGTTGTGGTCAAAACTGATTGGGCATTCCCTCTATAGTGTTTTGCTTTGTTTTGTGCTCCAAGAAACCTTTACATTACCCCTGCATTAAACACACTTTTCTGAGAGACAACCCCTGCCCCAGTAGAGTTATTTTGAGTTCCACCCCCCTCTCGTCTGCTCACTCACCTCCATAGTGGTCAGGTTGCATGTGTGCGTCCGTGCAAACCATCCGTCTGTGGAGCACTGGTCAATATCCACATCCTGCAGGTTAATGTCCACCCGCACCACGCCTCTGCAACACACAAGCACCAGCAGGTCATGTTTCACTGAGTTACAACACACACAAGTACAACACACACTTACACTTATATGAACTAGAGGTGGGGGATGCACATTTTCATTTCATGTGTCTTTAATTCCATGATTACTTACACTGTAGATTCTCACTGAAGGCCTCAAAACTATGTATGACGCATATGAAATGTAGCAAACAAAAAAGAAAAGCAATATAACTCAGAACTTGTTTTAGATTTTAAAAAATATCCACACTTTGCTTTGAATTAGTGCTATCAGGCGATTAAAAAAAATAATCTGATTAATTACAGGATTTGTAATTAATTAATCTAATCAATCGCATTTTAATACATTTTTTGCTGGTTTATTGTGCTCTCCCACAGTGCAAAAAAGGTGTCAAACGTGTGATTTACAGTGGTACAGTGAAAAGACTGCAGACTTCCCCTTTCAGTCTTTCTCTCCCTGCACACAAGACAAGACCGCTGACAGACCCCCATTCCCCCTCTCACATTACGTAACATTCATTCGAAAGCTCATTTACACCATTCCACTATTAAATGGCGAATATTTCTGGTGCCAAAAGGTGAGCACGTACAGTAGCGTTCATGCAACGTCAATAAATAATATACAAAGCTTCAAATATACAGAGAATACAAATAATTGCCTGAAATAATTGCCTGTGCAAACTACTCATGGCTCACATGACCCCCGGAACCCGCGGGTTTGCCAGATCTCACCAGATCGCACCGTGGGAGGAGGAAGAAGGCGGTCGCGCGGTAAGTAAATGATCAGGTTTAGCGATTTAGATGGACAAAACTGGCGCTTCTAAGTGTGCAGCCTTAGTCACGGCAGAACACGCTGGTGAGGTTATGGGGAATTGAAAAGGGTTCGGCGCGCGGAGCGCAACAGATACGGAAACGGGCACCTGCATCTTCACGTGCATCTTCACGTGCATCTTCACGTGCTCTCCGCTGGGACAACGGGCTTAGGAACGGACCTGCTCCATTTTTATAAATAAACTCGCCGTTCAAAGCCCCACACGCCAAATTTAAAAAGTGTGTGCTTTGAATTGCCGCTCATAAGTAATTGCGTTAATTAGCAGTGTAATTAATTAATCTAATTAACGCGTTAAAATAACAGCCCTACTTTGAATGCTTGATTGTAATGTAAAAAATGGTAAACATTAAAGGTCCCATGGCATGAAATTTTCACTTTCTGAGGTTTTTGAACGTTAATGTGAGCTCCCCTACCCTGTTTAGCCCCCCCGATCCTTTTCTGCGTTAGAAAAAATCAAAGCTCAAACGGGCGATTTTGAACAAGGCACCTTATTGACATCAGATCGAAAAAAGGAATGCAAATGCAGTTCCACCCCCGTCTGTCTGTACTCAGCGTCTCTGTAAATCACGCCCAGAGAGTTTGGACTGCGAATGCGCTAGGCAATGCGAAATGCGTTTTTTTATTTGCCTGGAGGCACGTCCGAGTGTTTCTAGGCTCGGAAGTCCTTTATCTGAGCCTCTGGACCTTTGAACAGCAGTGGTTTAATTTTATTTTCTGTGGAAATGTGTTTATTTTTCAATGGAACGCTTCAAATCTCTCCCCCCGTGCAAAAACACGGAAATGGATCAGAGGGCACAGCTGAGAGCTGAGAGCGGAGAGTTTAGCCATGCCCCCACCCTCTACTATAGGCCATCTCTTTTCTCCTCATTTGCATTCAAGCAACAACGCCCATAATGGCCTGTTCAGAGAAAGAAAAATTACTCTTTCTCATCTTATCTCTGTTTCTCATGCACTGAGTGTTGATTTTGAAGAAGGATTCATTTACAGTATTAGGGAACCATTAAGGAGCCATATAAAAGCATCAAGAAGTACCATGTCATGGGATCTTTAAGGAAAAAATGAGATTGTTAGATAGATTGTTAATGGGATTACATATAAATATATGCAAAATTGGAATATAAAAGTATACTGTCTATACACAGGAGGACACTGGACAAACCAGACTATAGAGGGAAAGAGGAGCTCATTCTCCAACAGGCTCCTACAGCTCCGCTCAAATAGTGCGAGATACAGGACTACATTTATACTATACTCCATACAACTGTACAACTACTCACCCTTAAACTGTATAGCTGTGATTGGATATTTTATTTTATATTTTATTACTTATTTTAGGGCTGTAAGTTTAACGTCTTAATTAAATTAATTAAATACACTGCAAATTCACACGTTATAAAAATTAAAGCGATTCATTATGGCAATTCAATGTGCGCATTTTAAATATGTTCCATTGAAGGACATGTGGGCGACTTGGCAGTGGCACGTCACTTTGCTAGTCAAACAAATAAAGCCTGGAGAAAATTGACATGGACTCGACTAGTCATGTAAATAATAATCGATTCGTATCGATGCATCGATCCTACAGCCGACGATCCAAATGCATCGATGCGTCCACAAGAGAATCGAATCGGATTTTTCTGTAATAAAATGTATTCAAAACATCATGAATACATAAAGTGAAAACTATGCACCATTGAATCGAATCGTATCGAAACGTATCGAATCGTGGAGAATTCTCAAGTATTGAAAATAATCGAATCGTTTGCTTAAGAAATCGATATCGTATCGAATCGGCATGAAGTGTCTGATTTACAGCCCTAGACTCGACTCAGGGGGGCACCCCGCTTTATTTATAAAAAGAACGAAGACGGGACGATCAACAAGAACGCTGTGATTTGTAGCTTTTGTCAAAAAGAATTTTCCGATCACCGAAGCTGCTCCAGCCTGACGGATCATTTGAACGATAAACACGTCCGGACAAGTGCCATTGTTGCCGGTGATAGAGCGAGCGTGCCAGACCACGCTTACAGAAATTGGGTTCTCTTTCTCTCTCTCTCTCTCTCTCGAGATTAAAATGCAATTAATTAGATTAATTAATTACATATCCTGTAATTAATTAGATTCATTTTTAATAGCCTTACAGCACTACTTATTTTTCTATTTTATTCTGATTTGTACATATACACACTTTTTATTTTTATAATTATGTCTCATTTGACGAGTGAGCTACTGTACCCAAAATAATTTCCCAAATTATTTCCTTTGTGGATCAATAAAGTTTGTCTAAATCTATACAAAGAAAAATGCAAACTAAAAAGTTGATAAACTAAAAATGAAATTTGCAGACCAATCTTCCAAAAAAGGGTATGAAGTGATGTTTTTGCACTTTTTGGGTAATTTTACCATCCAGTCACTATTTGTGCGACATTTGAAACTTGAAGGCCCAAAAGAAACTTGTTCAGGAGAACCCGATTTTTTGCATGTAGCAGAAATGCCTTTCGGCTCTTGAGGTCAAAGTAAGTCTGCTGTGCACTAATTAGGATGCGGATGGAAAATCTTTGGACCACTTCAAAGCATTTCTGTTTTTCATGTTTTTAAGAAAGTAAAAATCAACTACAGTGACTTCAACCTGCTCTTCTCAGGAACAGGGGGAACATGCAAACTCCACACAGAAAGACCCCGCACTGCCTGGAAATTAAGGCTGAAAAATGTATAAAAATACATTTAATTGCAATTTTTCTGACAAGCACTGCAACTGCGATTATAGATTTGCAATGTATTAAAGGTGCTCTGTGTACATTTTTGAGTGCTTGTCTCCGTGGTGATGTTATTACTTTGCCTGGAATGTTCCACAGAATTGCATTAAACAAATATATCATACATTTATTTAATTGTAGGAGTTTTCATTCCTCAAAACTACTACAAATACATGCATTAAAGGAAAATTAAAGTTTTTTTTTACAATCTGAGCCTTCTTTCGGCAATAAAACAAGTAGTTTTACTCGCCCACAGCAGTTTGGTGTCAATTGGAGCAGTATCGCAGAACTTATGTTGAGCCGTTCTGTTCTACTAATGATCCCGTATCCGTTAGCGTGAGTGCTCGGGGCATTACTTTGCGGTGTCCAAATAACACAAACTTTAGCACTTTTCAAATCACAGAAGATCGCTGTGTCAGGGTAGACTTTTAGTGGATTCCAAAACGGCCTGAAACCCGATATCCAGCTATAGTTTCATTTGATGACGTCATCAGAGAGGACAGTGCGCATGCGTGAACTCAGCTGTTTTGTAAACACTGCTAGTCCGAAAGAAGCTAACACCGCTCTGAACTTTACTTTTCTGTTGCGATATCGGGTTTCAGGCCGTTTTGGAATCTACTAAAAGTCTACCCTGACACAGCGATCTTCTGTGATTTGAAAAGTGCTAAAGTTTGTGTTATTTGGACACCGCAAATCAGTGCCCCGAGCACTCACGCTAACGGATACGGGATCATTAGTAGAACAGAACGGCTCAACATAAGTTCTGCGATACTGCTCCAATTGACACCAAACTGCTATGGGTGAGTAAAACTACTTGTTTTATTGCCGAAAGAAGGCTCAGATTGTAAAAAAAAACGTTAATTTTCCTTTAATACTGTAACGGGCCTTCTTCTCCACAGATCTGACCTGTTCCTTGCTTCTTGCTCCTCCTCCAACTTGTGTTATTAGTTCATATTATAAATGATCTTGTAGGCTAATCCTCCAGCTGGTTCTGATCAAGTTTCTGGCTCAAGATCCTGAAGGTAGATGCCCAATCGCCCACTGCTCTGACACAGCCGCACTGGTGGGTCACAGGTGGGTCAAATGCATGGACAATAAAGTCTATAAATAATATTAATAATAGCTATTTACATTCCCTATGCTGTAG
The DNA here is from genome assembly GCA_036785185.1 of Paratrypauchen microcephalus. NCBI lineage: Eukaryota > Metazoa > Chordata > Actinopteri > Gobiiformes > Gobiidae > Paratrypauchen > Paratrypauchen microcephalus. The sequence goes on along the minus strand of JAVJIX010000100.1, from coordinate 2,655,232 downwards.
CACCTGTGAGCCCCCTCAGTCTGACCCCAGCCCACATAACAGTCCGGCTAGTAAGAAATTCTAACTGCCTCAAGGAAAAACAAGTTCAGAAAATCTATACTTAAGACTACTGCACAACTTTATGGACCTGGACTTCACTCCCACATCACCATATTATTGGTAACTATCATTTTAACTATAACTACACCTAGAAATTATAAGAAGAAGTCCTGAAGGAAACAGAATTGTGAGACTTTGAGAAGACCTTTTGAAAATATGTGGTTTTAAAGATTTTTATTTCCAGTTTAATAGCTTATAATAGTATGAAAAGTTTGCTATTTTTCAGTAGAGATGGTTCACGATTCGATACAATTGTCAATTTTGGAGTCCAGATTTTTGTTAAATTAACATTATTGCTTACCTTAAAACACAAAATATACCATTAACGCTGAATTAAAAAATAAAATCACCGTTATTAATGTGCAGAACTTTTATTTCCATGAACAATAAACAATAACAACAACAATAAAACTGTAACATTTAGAGTTGTATTACTGTAGATACCTGAAATAAATAATTCTGAATTAAATAAAACTGGAATGAAATAGGTCACCAGTTCTTATAATTAAACTAATATAGACTCATAGCAAGTGGCCACTATGAGTATAATTATCAGAATGCTTAGATTTTCTGTTGCCCTCTGCTGGCAATTGTAGGACATGAAGAATTTTGAAATGACCGAATAGCAGCATGGCTATTGTCAACAGATGTTTAGGTGGTGCACGGACTTTAAAAATGTATACAGTATACAGGTATGTACAGTAATCCCTCGTTTATCACGGGGGGTTAGGTTCCAGAAATAACCCGCAATAAGAGAAATCCACGAAGTAGGACAATTTTATATTTTACAATTATTCTACATGTTTTAAGGCTGTAAATGCCTCACCACACACATTATACGCTTTTCTCAGACTGGAATTAACCTTTTCTCACATTTGTCTCTCGTTTAAACACTCAAACCTTCATAGATTTTCAACAAAATGTATTAATAGTGAAGCGTGGGGGGAGACATGGCTCCGGAAGCCCCGCTGGACGCGCGAGGAGCACTGCCACGTCCCGGGACGCAACGCGCACCAACCCCTTGGAGAAGTGCGCGACACGTGCACCCCTCATCGTGGACAAATCCGTGACAGAGCAGCGTGACGGGCGCGAGGCCGCGCGTACACCGGGGCTGCGAGCACAAGATAGAACCGCGGCGCCTGGACCGCGTCCTCTCAGCCCAAGCCACAAACCAACCGCACGAAACCAGCAAAGAGCGGCATGTGGTGGTTTAATCCTGGTTTAGACTTGGTCCTGTCCTGGTTTAGTCCAGGGCCAGTCCAGGTTTAGACCTGGTTTAGACCTGGTTTAGTTCTGGTCTAGACCTGGTTTAGTCCACGTTTAGTCCTGGTCTAGTCTCTTAGCCAATCAGGACGCAGAACACAATGTTACACTATAAAAAAAAAAGTTACACTATAAAAAAAAACCTGAAAAAACAAACAAACAGCGAGGCCGCGAACAGTGAACCACGATAGAGTGAGGGATCACTGTACTACGACACTGCCAATCTCCATCATCGACCCCTCCGACCACCATGCCTCAGAATCTCATTTGGTACTTTACTGAAAATTTGCAATGACATCACGCTGGGGGCCTTCTACATCTACATCTCTACTGGTGGAATTTTCAGCAGTTACCATGGAGCCACAAATAGCCAAAAAGTTTTAAGATTATCTGAAAACTCAAGAAAAAAAAAACCCAAAATGGATTTAAACAACGCATTTATGGGAGTTAATATGAACGTTCATAGTTGTGTTTAGGTGTTTGATTTTCAACAATAGCAAAAATAGCTTGTGGCTGTAATGTTATGTGAGAGACACTTAACAGCACAAATCACCTGTTGTAGTTCTAGTTCAACTTTTTCTGCTCAGACTGCATTAAATAAAGCTCAGGTGAAAGTCTAATAGAGCTTCTGACAGAATAGTCCCTTCAATTAGCATCATGCCCCAAGGGAATGTTAATGACATCCTCTGCAAAATCCCAATCTTTAATTTTAACAATCACAAATGACATGTAACTAGGGATGTAAATTCTCGATTAATTCATTAATCTATAGTTTTTTGACCTTATCGATCGACTTACGATTAACTGATAAGCAGCGTTTTTCACCTGAATTTGAGTGTTTCAATAGGGTCTTTAAGAATATAAGCTATAGTAACATAACACTGAGTCAAAAATATATCATAGTATTATTATATTGTATATTCCTCAATTAATTATTCCTTAGTAAAAAGCAGACAAATGTATTGATGCTGAATAACAAAATACATTCTTTATTGAAAATAAATTGAGGACTGGCTCAGTTGTTGCACTTGCAGCATGGAAATCTTGAAATTAAAAGGAACAGAAGAAATTAAATAACAGAATGTTATTTAGTCTACATATTATGATGAAACCAGTGAATCCAGGCTATTTTTAGGACATTCTCAACATTTATTTTGAACTAAGGCATCAACAATATTTCTCTCCCTTAATCTGTGAAGGGTTACAGTACAAAATATACATTTCACAGGGCCCCTGGACACAGCATAAAACATTACAGGGCCTCAAACCAGAACAATCAAGAAATGATAAAAGCATGTAAGTTACATGCTTTTATCATTTCAAAAATATATGGTTCTAGGTCCAGCTCTACTGTGAGTTGTACGGCAACATCCAGAGAGGAAAGGGTTACATGATGTAACGCTATGGTCTTTCTCGCGAGTGGGTTCACATCTCGTGTTCACATTCCAGAGTAGCGCCCTCTAGAGATTAGTTACAATTAATGCATTTTGTTCGGCCAACATCTTGATCGACAATTAATTGTAAGTCGATTAATTGTTGACATCCCTACATGTAACATACCCACATAACCCACTTATCTCCCCATACGCATGTGTAGACGGTATCCTGGCTCAGCACATGCCAGCTTCAACAGCACTGCTTTTCTTCTGCTGCTCTAATAACACAGTGTCTCTTACTTGCCGTTAAATACATACTCTGAGCATTATCCAATTACAGCAGAACCATAAGAACAGAATGTGATCTCCTGTGGCTCTCCGGGCGTTAGCGTTCACGCCAGGCTCACATATGGTCCCAGAGACACTGCTACAGCGCTCCAGTACAGCTCTCAACGTGGTACTGCACTGTGGTACTTTAACAGTTTTACCTCCTACAAACCAAAGACAAGCACACGTCTGGAGAGGTGCTGAGGTTATTCATAATGTTTGAAGGACAAATTTGTACTAATAATAAGGTTCACTCATTCCAAATTTGACCGGTCATGATAAAAAAAAGTTCTCTCTGATCTGAATGGTCACTACCTAATGGCCTGAAGAATGGCCTGACCATATACTGAGAATTAGGAAAAAACTTGTCCAGTATGTGTTCTCTATCTGCAGGTTGTGATTGCAGTACTTTTTTTTAACCTACTATAAGCACAGGAAGAGCTCTACTAGAACTTTTCTTCACATTCGGGCCTTGCCAAAAACTTTAAAGAATACTGTACATATGATGCATTCTTATGGCTTCATAAACTTCACCTCTGTTTCCCTCTGCTGTCAGCAACAATAGATAGTAAACATTTGAAGTCTTTATCCCATGATTGCTAAGATAACAGAGTGTTTTGTGAATGCAGTTTGACCGTAGAAAGAGTCTGGAAATGATTTATGAACTTAAAAACTGCAGGAGAAGTCAGTAGTTTTACCTGTGATGCAACAATCCAGGCAAAATGCAAATAGATCATATTTGAGTGCTCAGAGAAGCCTACAGTGGATTAATGAATTATTGAAACAACGGTGAACGAAGCAAAATACAACTCCAGGTATGTTTTTGACGAGGGAACAAAAATATAACGTGGTTAGAAAATGTCAAAAAAGTCAATTCTGCATAATATAAGTTTAAAAATCCATCATCAAACCATCCCTCCCTCGTACCAGAAATTACGCAAGCCTTTACGCAAGCTTTATTGTTGAACTTCCTTTCAACTATACCGTTTTTACATCACCCATATGCCATCTTTCCCGCATCCTGCTTGTGCAAATAGAGCAGTACTAATACACAGACAACATAAACAACATGGTGTTCCTTTGTAGCTCGGAACATTAGCCGCAAGCTAATTCCGCATGCCCCAGTGAACCAGGGCCGCCCCGTGCCCAGGCGCTGAGCTGGTACCCTGGGCTGTCCTCGGAGAGACGTTGGGCTCATGGAACAATGGCCCACGTGAGAACCAGGAGGAGTACTTCTATTAGGTTAGGTTCTAGCTATAGGGCACGGGCTGAGTGGTTTTATGAAAAGTGGAGAGTAAAGAAGAGTAAGAAAGTGTAAAGAGTAAAAAAAATGCACTTAAGTTAAAAAGATGATGTAATATAAATACAAGGAGCCATCCCAATACAGTGGTGAAGAAGAAGAAGAAGAAGAAGAAGAAGAAGAAGAAGAAGAAGAAGAAGAAGAAGAAGAAGAAGAAGAAGAAGAAGAAGAAGAAGAAGAAGACAGACTTTATTCATCCCCGTAGGGAAATTATTTCTCTGCATTTGACCCATCCTTCAGGAGCAGTGGGCAGCTCGTCTTTCAGGCGCCCGGGGACCATCTCCATGATCTTCTTGCTTCGGTTTGGTCAGGACCTAAGCTGGAGGTACCTATGGTGCATGTTTTGGGTTGGTGGGGGAAACCGGAGTGCCCAGAGGAAACCCCCCCAGACACAGGGAGAACATGCAAACTCCATACAGAACACACACAGAAAGGCCTGGGCGACCCGTGCCGCCAAAGTAATTCATACTCAAGTTACTAAAATTGCGTTGATTTCTTGGAGTAACTATAAATAAATATGCACTTGTATCATAAAAGTTAATGTAATTCTTGCAGGAGTGTGAGCGCAACAAGGATCAGGGAGTGTGCGCTTAGCATGCTAGTTGTTGCTTGCATTATCTATCTGGCCTAGCTTTGAAAAGCACTTCTATATAACTGATCGCAGTGAGTAATTAGGATGCTCAGAATGCATAAGGTAAATGAGAAATAAATTTGGAGCACTGCAAATGGTTTAGAATTGACTAGTTTTGTTTTTCACATTTCTAAGAGCGTAAAAATCAGGTTCTTTACTTTACTTTAAAGGAGAATTAAAGTTTTTTTTTACAATCTGAGCCTTATTTCGGTTATAAAACAAGTTGTTTTACTCACCCATAGCACTTTGGTGTCATATGGAGCACTTCCAGAGATGTTTTAGATTAGCGATATCCGTAACGTGAGTGGTCGGGGCAGTCACCAAAATAACACAAACTTTAGCACTTTTCAAATCATAGACGCTCGATGTCTTAGTCTACGCTTTCGTTTGAGTCAAAAGTGGCCTGTAATCCGAGATTTATCCATAGTTTCGAGTAGATGAGGACGCCAGTGCGCATGTGCGGAGTCACAGCTTATTTCACTCTCAGCTCTCGGGACCCAAACGTGAAACGCAAAGCTGTAAATTATGGATAAATCTCGGATTACAGGCCACTTTTGACTCAAACAAAAGTGTAGACTAAGACATTGAGCTTCTATGATTTGAAAAGTGCTAAAGTTTGTGTTATTTGGAGACCGCAAACATGTGCCCCGAGAACTCACATTATGGATATCGCTAATCTAAAACATCTCTGGAAGTGCTCCATATAGGGATGCAAATTATCGATTAATTCATTAATTGATAGTTGATTTACCTTATCGATCGATTAACGATTAACTGATAAGCGACGTTTTTCACTTGAATTTTAATGTTTCAATAGGGTCTTTAAGAATATAAGCTATAGTCATATAGTCATAAATATATCATAGTATTATTATATTGTATATTCCTCAATTAATTATTCCTTAGTAAAAAGCAGACAAATGTACTGACGCTGAATAACAAAATACAGTAATCCCTCGCTCTATCGCGGTTCGCAGATTTTATTTTATTTTTTCAATTTTTTTTTAAAATAGTGTAACATTGTGTTCTGTCCTGATTGGCTAAGAGACTAGACCAGGACTAAACGTGGACTAAACCAGAACTAAACCAGGTCTAGACCAGGTTTAGACCTGGACTACACCAGGATTAAACCACCACGTGCCGCTGCTGTTTTCATGCAGCTGGTTTGTGGCTCAAGTTTAATCCTGGTTTAGTCCAGGTCTATGCGCGGCACGCATTCCGGGCGTCGCGGTTCGATCTCGCCTCCTGCGTACACCCGGGGCTGCTGAGCAGTGCTGTTGGCGCCTGCGGCCGGCTGTGAGTCGAGCTTGGCTCAGTGCGGTGCGCGGTTGCCTTGTTTCGTGACCACGCGGATGCGTGTGTCCGCGATTAGCGATTAATTACAATTAATGCATTTTGTTCAACCAACGTCTTAATCGATAATTAATCGTTAATTGATTAATTGTTGACATCCCTAGCTCCATATGACACCAAAGTGCTATGGGTGAGTAAAACAACTTAAATAACAACGAAATAAGGCTCAGATTGTAAAAAACATGAATACTCCTTTAAACATGTGAGAATGAAACAAAACACAACTCCAGGTATGCTTGATGAGGTAACAACATTATAACAGCTAAAAGCTCAAAAGAGTCAATTTATATAGAAAAGTTTTTTTATGGGGGAATCTTGTTTTGGGGCGTAATAGATTTTATTATTATCACTTATTGTATATATTTACTTCAACATTATATCATACTTCAAAATTTGTCGTGACGGGCCTATGGGTGTATCTCTAGTGACAACCTCCACTGAGTAAAACTATATGCAGAATACAAATATACCACTAATGTTATTATATTTATAAGGGACATTTATCATTTTTTGCTTGACACTGCCTTCAATAATGTAAAACCGAGACAAAAGATGAGTGATGGCTTGACTCTGGGTCGGGCCACAGTAGAGTTGCACTTGCGTTAATATGGAAATGAGCATATAAGTGAGAGCCATACATCTGTCCATATCATAAGTGTCAGGCATGTCAGTGAGGTGTCATTATGTTATATTATAAATGTAACATGAGGGAGGGGTCGGGAGGGTCAGCATGGGTGTCCTGCATTACAACTGCAAAGTGGTGAGCCTCGGGGGGAATTACAAGTGAAAGAAGTTGTAGAAAAATATGTTAATTTGTAAAAGTGACAACATAATAAAATAATAAATATGTCTAAACAATATTAAATAATCATACAGTTCTGGAAAAATTGCAAAAGAGACAAAAAGAAAATGAAATAAAAACATAAAATACAACACAAGATGAAACCAAGTCTACAAAATTACATAAAGGGTCCATATTACTCTATTTTCTGATCTATGTTATCATGTTTCTCCATTCCTACCCAGAGATGTATTTTGTTTCATTCACACGAGTTTAACACACAAACCCTGCATATTTAGACTCTGTTCCACCTTGTGATGTCACGTGGTAATACAGGAAGTGCTCCACTCTGTTGTTAATCTCCATACATCTTCCCTAAAATCATTTGGATAATTTCAGACGTGGTATTGCCAATCTCTACTGAACAAACAGCTTCATGACATCACAAGGTGGAACAGAGCATTTTGAGATGTAGATAGACTGATAATATAGGGTTACTCAAACATGAATGGAATGAAACAAAACACAACTCGAATCCCGCTCTTGACGGGTGGACCGCATGTGATCCCAGCTCCCACAGATGAGCACTGCCGTTGTGTCCTTGGGCAAGACACCCCACCTCGCCCCCAGTGTCTGTGGACACTGGTAGCCCCCTTGGCAGAAGATACATAAAGGCCCGTTGTGACGTGAGCCTTCCTCCTGTCGACCCACCACCCGCGGGAGGATTCATGGGGGCTGGTGCATTGTGTTCTGGGCAGCAGATCTGCTTGGACTGCTGCCCCCGCGACCCAGAAAATGGAAAAGCGGAAGAAAATGAATGAATGAATGAAAACACCACTCACAAGAGTCAATTTCACATAACAGTCCTATAACCAAGATTATAATTCATAAAACCAAGACTGCACCTATCACCAATCAATATGATCAACATAACAGCAACACAATTTTGTCAGATTTTAATATTGGAACAGTAAGTTACAGATGCACTATGTAACTTTTCTAGAGAGGTGTTTTCCACCTGCTTGTCTCCATGGTGATGTTATTGCTTTGTCTGAAATGTTCCTGTAGTTGTCTGGTTTGAATGTTGTTTATACTGCTCACAACTACAATGAAAATTGTGATTTTTTTTCTCATTCATTCCTGTGACTATAAGCTTGCCTATCCACGGATCTGACTCGTAACTGGTAAAGCCACCTTCTTATCTCATTAAAGCTATATAAGTTTAATGTCGTAATATGGATGGTATGACGTACCAAAAGTTACATACACCTTTAAAAAAGTAAATGCCCATTCAAACTTTCAAAATAAACTTGACAAAATAAAAATTTAAATATTAGACTTCGACTTAGACAAACTTTATTGATCCACAAGGGAAATTGCTTTGGGTACGGTAGCTCACCCATCAAACATAATATACAATATAAAACAGAGGGTAAAAGAACAAGAAGAAAAATAGATGGAAAAGCAACCAAAGAGCAATAGACCTGTGTCAGATGAGACACAATTATATACATAAGATAATGGTAATAAATCAACAATCAGATTTAAATCAGATTTAAATAGAAAAGTAGTAGTCAAAAACATAAATAATGATATAATTTTAAAATGCAAAATGCAAAAACTGAAAAGGTTGTGTGACATTGAAAATTAAAGATCCCATGACATGGTACTTCTTGATGCTTTTATATGGCTCCTTAATGGTTCCCTAATACTGTAAATGAATCCTTCTTCAAAATCAACACTCAGTGCATGAGAAACAGAGATAAGATGAGAAAGAGGATTTTTTTTCTCTCTGAACACTCCATAATGGGCATTGTTGCTTGAATGCAAATGAGGAGAAAAGAGCTGGCCTATAGTAGAGGGTGGGGGCGTGGCCAAACTATCCGCTCTCGCTCTGAGCTCTGAGCTGATCCATTTCCGTGTTTTTGCACGGGGGGAGAGATGGGAAGCGTTCCATTGAAAAATAAACACATTTCCACAGAAAATAAAATTAAACCACTGCTGTTCAAAGGTCCAGAGGCTCAGATAAAGGACTTCCGAGTCTAGAAACACTCGGACGTGCCTCCAGGCAAATAAAAAAACGCATTTCGCATTGCCTAGCGCATTCGCAGTCCAAACTCTCTGGGCGTGATTTACAGAGACGCCGAGTACAGACAGACGGGGGTGGAACTGCATTTGCATTTCTTTTTTCGATCTGACGTCAATAAGGTGCCTTGTTCAAAAACGCCCATTTGAGCTCCGATTTTTTGTGACGCAGAAAAGGATCGCAAATGCTCAGTTTAGACATTTCGCAACTTTTAACCATGGGGGGGGGGGCTAAACAGGGTCAGGGAGCTCACATTAACGTTCAAAAACCTCAGAAAGTGAAAATTTCATGCCATGGGACCTTTAAGCATGATTACTGTGATAGTGCCTCTTATCCATTATCCATCCTCTTACAACATTACTGGGATGAAAGCTGTCTCTAAACCTGGATCTTACTAGAACTAACCCAGGACCTAACCAGGTCTGACTCACGCTCAAAACAGGACCAAGCCCAAAGTGTAAACACAGCCTAAACAACTACCTCCATTTATCTAATCTACAGCCTTATTCTAACACAACACTCGCTGACTTCCTTAGCATCTGGGCGGCTGCTAGGTTGGCGCTTGGTGCTTGGTGCTTGGTGCTGACATTTCCAGGCTGAGGTGTGATATTGACAGACCCCCTGGTGAGCTGAGGAGTCCCCATGACGACAGCAGCCACAGCGCCTCCGGAGTCGTTAACCCTTCACATGCACAACCAGCGCCATGTTAGTAAACGTGCGCTTACGGTCAAAGCAGAGAGTAGCAGAAAGGGAGGTTTAATAAAATGGATGGTCAAAATAAAACTCAAGACTAACTGATATGGGTTTTGTCATGACTGATGTCGATACTGTGTGTTTAGAATCCAAACAATAGCTGATATTTTAAGATATGCAAGGTCGATTTTGATTATTTTCCCCAAATTAGGAGTCTAAATAAACTGTGCAGTCATCTGGGCAGTGTCCTCTTCACGTTTTCAAATAAAGTTTTATGCAGATCCTTTAGGGCATGTGTTTGGCCTTCGCAATGATTTAAGGCCAATTTAATAATACAATATAAAGGTTAAATATGATGTATTATTTTGAGAAAAGTACAATAAACAACTATCGATTTGTGCTTTAACACTGCTACAATGTTTTCATATAAAGACATGTTCTTAAAGGTGCACTATGTAACTTTTCTACTGCTACTTGCTTGTCTCCATGGAGATGTTATTGCTTTGCTAGGAATGTTCTGCAGTACAGCATAAAACTTATCTTGCATTTATTTAATGACGGATGCATTATTGCTATAAAAAACAAAAAACAAACAAACAAACAAACAAAGACCTTGTAAAACATGCATTCTTACTGTGAGCAAGGTCACCTCTCCACAGATCTGACCTGTAACTTGGCCTGATGGGGTCACCAACTTGTTACCATGGAGATAAGACAAGTTAATGGCATACTTTTAATACTAATTCACTGCTTCCTCTCTGCAAAGGTCCTTCTCCCTCAGTACCAGCCCTGGGTCTCTGGGCTTTCCTCTCTAACAGATTTGGATCAGGTCCATTTGAGCAGGTGTTGCGGCGCCCCCTGCAGACTGAGGTGTCCCGCTCCGCTACAGACCGTGGGCACCCTGTAGACAGCCTCCTGTCCACTCCAAACATGTCCTCCTAACAGGACGCACAGGCTAGCAGAAATAATGGAGATGGGCTGATTAAAAGAGGTGCACTGCCTAACATGTGGTGCAGGTTTTGTCTCTTGCTTGTCTCCATGGAAATGTTATTGCTTTGTTTAGACTGTTCCACAATATGACATTAAACTATATCTTCATAGAGACAAGTATTTGAACATAGAACACAGAAGTTACAGGTCAGATCAGTGGAGAGGCTAACCTGTTCAAGAAGGCATGTTTTTCAAATTGAATTAAAAAATATGCAAGAGATGAGTTTAATGTCATACTGTGGAACATTCAACATTCAAAGTAATAACACGTGTAAACATACAGTTAATTATAAAGCATTTTTGTGGTCCATGGATCAGGGAGTGAGGCTGATGTAGCATGCTGTTTGCTATTATTGTGACAGCAAAACCCCACTCTGACCTCTGAAATCTGTGAAAAGTGCTTATAAACTCAATAAACTCAATAATTAGGATGCTCGGAATGCATAAGGTAAGTGTAGGAAAGCAAAGCACTGGAGTGCGCCCCCTTGTGTTGAGTTTTGTTTTCATATATACTCAACAAAAATATAAACGCAACACTTTTGTTTTTGCTCCCATTTTTCCTGAGATGGACCCAAAGATCCAAAATTCACTCCAGATACACAACACTACCATTTCTCTCAAACACTGTTCACAAATCTGTCCAAATGTGTGACAGCGAGCACCTCTGCCCCGCTGAGACAATCCACCCCACCTCACAGGTGCGCCACATCAAGATGCCGATCCGACATCATGACCAGTGCACAGGTGCGCCCCAGACTGCCCACAATAAAAGGACACCCCGAAATGTGCATATTTTTTTTTTTCTTTATTGGGGGTCTGGGGACTCAGAACCAGTCAGTATCTGGTGTGACCACCATTTGCCTCATGCAGTGCAACACATCTTCTTCGCATAGAGTTTATCAGATTGTCAATTGTGGCCTGTGGAATGTTGGTCCACTCCTCTTCAATGTCTGTGTGAAGTTGCTGGATATTAGTGGGAGCTGGTACACGCTGTCGTATACGCCGGTCAAGCACATCCCAAACATGCTCAATGGGTGACATGTCCGGTGAGTATGCTGGCCATGCAAGAACTTTCAGCTTCCAAGAATTGTGTACAGATCCTTGCAACATGGGGCCGTCCATTATCTTGCTGAAACATGAGGTGATGTTCATGGATGTATGGCACAACAATGGGCCTCAGGATCTCATCACGGTATCTCTGTGCATTCAAAATGCCATCAATAAAATGCACCTGTGTTCTTAGTCCATAACAGCCTTTGAAGAGGCCCCAGACTTTATTGGGGGTCCCCAGACCCCCAATAAAGCAAAAAAAAATGCACATTTCGGGGTGTCCTTTTATTGTGGGCAGTCTGGGGCGCACCTGTGCACTGGTCATGATGTCGGATCGGCATCTTGATGTGGCGCACCTGTGAGGTGGGGTGGATTGTCTCGGCGGGGCAGAGGTGCTCGCTGTCACACATTTGGACAGATTTGTGAACAATGTTTGAGAGAAATGGTAGTGTTGTGTATCTGGAGTGAATTTTGGATCTTTGGGTCCATCTCAGGAAAAATGGGAGCAAAAACAAAAGTGTTGCGTTTATATTTTTGTTGAGTGTGTATTATGTTTCCTGTTTTCGCATTATGAAAGGACGTGGCAGCCTCATGGTTTGGGCGAGTCTCTACCCTCCAATTAAGGACTTCAATCACAATTTACCTCTGTGCGGTAGTAAACCCAAAGTGAGTGCAACCTTTGTTTGTGAATGTAATTCGTCTCACCCACTTAAGATTTGTAGCATGACGTTCATATCATTCCTTTCATGCTGGCTTAGCCTCATACTTCGTTTAGTTTCCATTCAATCACTTATGTATAATTTATGACTTTTATATACTGATTTTTTTTTTCACTACTTTGTTTATTAAAGAGCCATTAAAACTCCGAAGCTTAACTCCGCCCCTAAGCAAAATCTGAAAAATCCTCCAGAGCGGGCAGCGCCTTTGCCTGGTTTACACCTGACCATATCACAAATGGTCTGGGAGCCACCTTCGAAATATCTCGTAGCGGAGGTGTGGTTTACGATCGCCAACAGCCGTTTATTGGGCGTTACGAATGTCTATCATTTGGCGTATACGTCAGTTGTCAGTTCAAACTACAAGCTTCCGTTTGTCACGTAGTACGCGTCACCGTATTGCCACCCCTCCCCGCTCTCTGATTGGCTCCCAGAATCAGGAGAGCTCGGTTGCCATAGTTGCCAGGCTGTCTTTCAGATCGGAACGAATGAAAGCAGCCTGGGATTTCCCAGGTTAGCAGCGCCTGGCGGGGTGGGGGGAGCGGTCTCTGGAGCGATGATTGACAGCCAACTCGACAGCCATAACAATACAACATGGCATAGACTGGTGCGCTCCGGACTGAGCGGACATTTGTGCTCGGATCACAGCATTTTCCTTTTCTCCAGACACAGCGGTTCATCGCAGTGCCCGCTGGTGCCAGGGAGGGGCTCCTCATGTACCGCCCATAGACCGCTCAATGGCTGCACGAAATATGCACTAAAATGCCAAAATAAGGCCAGGGATAAGTGTACATTTCTATTTTACACTCATTTACACAGCTAATCTGTAGGAAAAAAGTGATTTTGGTGTCTAGTGGCCCTTTAATTTGTATTAATTCTAATCATTTTTGCATATTCCTGCTACTGGTCAACTTCTATTGTATTATACAGTATGTGTTTTAGAATAATAATCTTTGTACAATAATTAATTATATCTTTATTTGTTTTATTCCAGAGCCTGATTCTCTAAAAGGAATCTTTAGGGACCGAGCCCGAAGGGGGACGAAGGTCCCTATTGAAGTTGCTCTGTTTCTCTATTATTATTAGGGACCGAGCCCGATAGGGCACGAAGGTCCCTATTGTTGTTGCTCTGTTTCTCTATTATTATTACGGTTCTTGTTCACACGCTTTTGGGCAATTTGGAGCATGTTCCCATGCTTCAAAACAAACGTGACTTTGCAGGGGCATCACGTAGGGCGGCAGCTACGCCTCCAAAAAGACCCGTCCCCCGGTGACCCCCAGGAGCTTGATAGCGCCCCCTAGCGCGTTGTCTTTCGGGGCTGGCATACCGTTTAAGATAGGCGCACGAAATTCGGTAGGGACGTGTATCTCAATAAGACGAACAAACGCCTCACTGCAATGTCATGGCCACGCCCAACAGGAAGTGAGATAATTGGCCTTTTGTGTGATTTGACATACAATGGAATTTGAAACACTTCTCCTACACCGTACCTCAGATGGGCTTAAATTTTGGTGAACATAATCTTAAGATGTTGGAGATGTTAAATTGCGAAGGATTTTCAAATAGGCGGTAATATGACGATACGGCGGATCGATAAACTTAGGTATTTATTGAATGGGAATTATGAGTTATGAATAGGAGGCATCTATTGAATTTGGAGTTCTTCCTCAGACTAAAACTTCACAGGGTAATGTACATGAGGACTACCAAGATTTTCATGCCAAATAACTGGCAGTCTGACATAGCGCCCCCATATGACAGGCCAGTGAACTGTCAGAAAATGTACAGCAAATGAGCACTTTAACACAAAGAGGATTGTGGGTGGCATACGATTTCAGCCAGACACACGAAAGTTGGGATGGGTGTGTATCTCACTAAGATGAACAAAATTGTAATTACAATGTCATGGCCACGCCCAACAGGAAGTGAGATAAGAAGACTTGTATTGCGATTTTGTGTGATATGACATAAAATGGATTTTAAAACACTCCTCCTACACCGTACATCAGATGGGCGTAAATTTTGGTGTACATGAGCTCAAGACATTGGAGATGTTAAATTGCAAAGGGATTTTTGATATCTTGTAAGATGACAAAATGGCGGCCTGATGAATTTTGCTACCATTTGAAAGTGCCAAATTCAATAGGAGGTGTGTCACCACTTCATTTTGAAACACTTCTCCTACACCGTACCTTAGATGGGCGTAAATTTTGGTGAACATAATCTTAAGACGTTGGAGATGTTAAATTGCGAAGGATTTTCAAATAGGCGGTAATATGACGATACGGCGGATCGATAAACTTAGGTATTTATTGAATGGGAGTTATAAGTTATGAATTGGAGGTATTTATTGAATTTGGAGTTCTTCCTCAGACTAAAACTTCACAGGGTAATGTAGATGAGGACTACCAAGATTTTCATGCCAAATAACTGGCAGTCTGACATAGCGCCCCCATATGACAGGCCAGTGAACTGTCAGAAATCTACCGCTAGCTGAGCCCCTAACAGGAAAAATTGTCCGATATGGCTTACCATTTTTGCCAGGCACACGAAATTCGGTATGGGTGTGCGTCTCAGTAAGACGAACAAACGCAGGTGCGAGGTCCCGACCAACGCCGCTTGCGGCTTTAATTTTTTTTGTTCTTGTTCACACGCTTTTGGGCAATTTTGAGCATGTTCCCATGCTTCAAAACGAACGTGACTTTGCAGGGGCATCACGTAGGGCGGCAGCTACGCCTCCAAAAAGACCCGTCCCCTGGTGACCCCAAGGAGCTCGATAGCGCCCCCCTAGCGCGTTGTCTTTCGGGGCTGGCATACCGTTTAAGATAGGCGCACGAAATTCGGTAGGGACGTGTATCTCAATAAGATGAACAAACGCCTCACTGCAATGTCATGTCCACGCCCAACAGGAAGTGAGATAATTGGCCTTTTGTGTGATTTTCTAAAATTTGACATACAATGGAATTTGAAGCACTTCTCCTACACCGTACCTCAGATGGGCTTAAATTTTGGTGAACATAATCTTAAGATGTTGGAGATGTTAAATTGCGAAGGATTTTCAAATAGGCAGTAATATGACGATACGGCGGATCGATAAACTTAGGTATTTATTGAATGTGAGTTATGAGTTATGAATGCGCGTTGTCTTTCAGGGCTGGCATACCGTTTAAGATAGGCGCACAAAATTCGGTAGGGACGTGTATCTCAATAAGACGAACAAATCCCTCACTGCAATGTCATGTCCACGCCCAACAGGAAGTGAGATAATTGGCCTTTTTTGTGATTTTTTAAAATTGGACATACAATGGAATTTGAAACACTTCTCCTACACCGTACCTCAGATGGGCTTAAATTTTGGTGAACATAATCTTAAGACGTTGGAGATGGTAAATTGCGAAGGATTTTCAAATAGGCGGTAATATGACGATACAGCGGATCGATAAACTTAGGTATTTATTGAATGGGAATTATGAGTTATGAATAGGAGGCATCTATTGAATTTGGAGTTCTTCCTCAGACTAAAACTTCACAGGGTAATGTAGATGAGGACTACCAAGATTTTCATGCCAAATAACTGGCAGTCTGACATAGCGCCCCCATATGATAGGCCAGTGAACTGTCAGAAAATGTACAGCAAATGAGCACTTTAACACAAAGAGGATTGTGGGTGGCATACGATTTCAGCCAGACACACGAAAGTTGGTATGGGTGTGTATCTCACTAAGATGAACAAAATTGTAATTACAATGTCATGGCCACGCCCAACAGGAAGTGAGATAAGAAGACTTGTATTGCGATTTTGTGTGATATGACATACAATGGATTTTAAAACACTCCTCCTACACCGTACATCAGATGGGCGTAAATTTTGGTGTACATGAGCTCAAGACATTGGAGATGTTAAATTGCAAAGGGATTTTTGATATCTTGTAAGATGACAAAATGGCGGCCTGATGAATTTTGCTACCATTTGAAAGTGCCAAATGCAATAGGAGGTGTGTCACCACTTCATTTTGAAACACTTCTCCTACAACGTACCTCAGATGGGCGTAAATTTTGGTGAACATAATCTTAAGACGTTGGAGATGTTAAATTGCGAAGGATTTTCAAATAGGCGGTAATATGACGATACGGCGGATCGATAAACTTAGGTATTTATTGAATGGGAGTTATAAGTTATGAATTGGAGGTATTTATTGAATTTGGAGTTCTTCCTCAGACTAAAACTTCACAGGGTAATGTAGATGAGGACTACCAAGATTTTCATGCCAAATAACTGGCAGTCTGACATAGCGCCCCCATATGACAGGCCAGTGAACTGTCAGAAATCTACCGCTAGCTGAGCCCCTAACAGGAAAAATTGTCCGATATGGCTTACCATTTTTGCCAGGCACACGAAATTCGGTATGGGTGTGCGTCTCAGTAAGACGAACAAACGCAGGTGCGAGGTCCCGACCAACGCCGCTTGCGGCTTTAATTTTTTTTGTTCTTGTTCACACGCTTTTGGGCAATTTTGAGCATGTTCCCATGCTTCAAAACGAACGTGACTTTGCAGGGGCATCACGTAGGGCGGCAGCTACGCCTCCAAAAAGACCCGTCCCCTGGTGACCCCCAGGAGCTCGATAGCGCCCCCTAGCGCGTTGTCTTTCGGGGCTGGCATACCGTTTAAGATAGATGCACGAAATTCGGTAGGGACGTGTATCTCAATAAAATGAACAAACGCCTCACTGCAATGTCATGTCCACGCCCAACAGGAAGTGAGATAATTGGCCTTTTGTGTGATTTTCTAAAATTTGACATACAATGGAATTTGAAACACTTCTCCTACACCGTACCTCAGATGGGCTTAAATTTTGGTGAACATAATCTTAAATTGCGAAGTATTTTCAAATAGGCGGTAATATGACGATACAGCGGATCGATAAACTTAGGTATTTATTGAATGGGAGTTATGAATTATGAATGGGAGGTTTTTATTGAATTTGGAGTTCTTCCTCAGACTAAAACTTCACAGGGTAATGTAGATGAGGACTACCAAGATTTTCATGCCAAATAACTGGCAGTCTGACATAGCGCCCCCATATGACAGGCCAGTGAACTGTCAGAAAATGTACAGCAAATGAGCGTTTTAACACAAAGAGGATCGTGGGTGGCATACGATTTCAGCCAGACACACGAAAGTTGGTATGGGTGTGTATCTCACTAAGATGAACAAAATTGTAATTACAATGTCATGGCCACGCCCAACAGGAAGTGAGATAAGACTTGTATTGCGATTTTCTGTGATATGACATAGAATAGATTTTAAAACACTCCTCCTACACCGTACATCAGATGGGCGTAAAATTTGGTGTACATGAGCTCAAGACAATGGAGATGTTAAATTGTGAAGGGATTTTCGATAACTTGTAATATGACAAAATGGCGGCCTGATGAATTTTGCTACCATTTGAAAGTGCCAAATTCAATAGGAGGTGTGTCATCACTTCATTTAGCAGGGGTTTAAAAGCCTGAAACCCCATAGGCTCATGTATATTGTGACTATGAACATTTTCAAGCAAATTAAATGGTAGTTTGGCATAGCGCCACCATATGGTAGGCAAAGCTTAGCCCCCTAAACACAAAGTAGGTCACGGTTAGCATACCACTTGAGCCAACCACACAAAATTTGGTATAGCCTTGTATATGATGAAGAGAAACATTTTTATGCAAATGAACTGCCCCGTATGTCATAGCGCCACCATGTGGTAGACAAGGGAACTGTACAAAAAAATGCACTGAAGCTACTGCTGTGCTGTAGATTGACATGACATCTTGTGCGGCTGAAAATACTTTGTATTGCTGGCATGGAGCATGCCCCCCCACCCCCATAGGCCGCAGGTGCGAGGTCCCGACCAACGCCGCTTGCGGCTTTAATTCCATATTGTTACCGTCTCTTCACAGTGGGACACTTACAGTAAATATTGTGCCTCCACTTCAGTAAGAGAGGAATCATTTTGGGCCACAGTATTTAAAATAGGGATGCACCCATGTGAAAATGTTAGCCGATACGATATTCGATATTAATTATGCTGATATCGGCCGATACCGATATTGGCCGATACCAATATTTATTTATTTTTAATTCTGAGATTCAAGATTTCGACTTGTCCAGTTGACAAATTGAATTTCTCCTTTTACCATTAATTCTGAGATAACATTTTCTACAGACTGATAATCATGCAAAATGAATTTCTGAATGTCAAAACGTGTTTTGACTCCTGATTTCTTTTCTTTCTTTTTTTGTCAATTTAAAAAAAAATTTATAGTGTAACATCTTTTTTATAGTGTAACATTGTGTTCTGCGTCCTGATTGGCTAAGGGACCTTTGCCGATTGATGTTATAGATGGGGGACGCAGGGGGGGAACTAGACCAGGACTAAACGTGGATTAAACCAGGTCTAAACAAGGTCTAAACCTGGTCTGGACCAGGTCTAGACCAGGTCTAAACCAGGATTAAACCGATGCACTGGTTATTAATTAATTAATACATTTTGTTGAAAATCTACGAAAGTTTGAGTGTTTAAACGCGAGAGAAATGTGAGAAAAAGTTAATTGGAGGGATTACTGTGCTGACAAATATCGGTCATTAATATCGGCCCACTTTAACACATTGGGCCAATACCGATATGTAAAAAAAATTGGCAATATCGGCCAATACCGATGTTAATGCCGATATATCGTGCATCCCTAATTTAAAATGAACTAGTCGTGTGTGTGTGTTTCTTTAAAGACTGTAAAATTCAGGTAGAGCACATTTAAATGCCATTGTATAGACATTTTAAGGCATTTGATCTCTCTTAATTTCACTTTCACTGAATATTTTTTCTATATATACGACATTGTTCTATCTCTTGAGGACACTTCCAGATTGTATGGTAAAATGGCTAAAGTGGCATCTCACTGTGTAGCCATGAAGCGTGCACTCGCAGTCTGCTGCATTACAATGTTTTGTGCATCGAGATATAAGATAGAGCATGCATATTATGGGATGGATGCCGTATTGTCACGAGAGAAATAAGGACAAGTTGTACCGTCAAGTGAAGAGACAGCAGCGCACGGTTCAATAATGCCATTCCAGAACTTCCTGTATCACTTTTAAGGTCGATAAAGCGGCTGTCTAATCTAATGTTCAGAGCAGGATCAATGAAGCAAAGGTAAGGCAGCGTACAAACAGCACAATGCCTATTTATTATTTATTGTATTGTGTATAAAAGTGAGATTAATCATTGAAATATATTGTATTATAAAGTGTTTTGGTATAATGTGGGCATGTAATTAGACTTCCCTTTATTTTTATTATTATATTATATTATATATTTTATTTTTACTTTTTTTATTTAGGATGAATTGAGATTTTATTACGTATATGAATTTTAAAAGTAAAAATAATTTTAAAAGCAACTGTAATTTATTAAAATGATTAGATAGACTACTAGAAAAATGACAGAAAAATGTATTTAGCCAATGAATTCAACAGTGTTTAAAAGACAGTGGAGCTGATTTTTGCTGTTTTAAAAATGTGAAAAACAGAACTTGCAGACTAAAGTTATTCCTCACTATGCATTCCAAGTAGGGGTGTGCATTGTCATAAATCTGGTGATACGATATATATCACAATATGAGTGTTAACAATTGAATGTATCACGATACATCCCAATACTAAAACAGGATGATATAGTGTGATTAATAGGGGTGTAAAGATTAACCGATTTGGATCGGTTATCGGTCTGTGACCTCTGCGATCTGAGTGTACCGATCAGCGGAGCCCGGATCGGTCCAAATTCACTACGAAAGGTCCGATGCACCGGATTTACAGCCAAGAATCGGTTTGCTAGCTCCTGAGCGGTCTCTCTCATGGCGCAGCAGCCGCCTGTGTGTGTCTGCGCTCTTTAGCGAACGGTGGGTGGTTCACTTACCTGGGGTTGAAGCTTATTGGCCGGTTAACTGCCAATCATGCGAGCGGCGCGGGCTATATGCGGAAGCAAGCACAAAATGTTTGCACTGTACAGCCGTGTCTCAATTCGCATTGTGCGGAGGGCGGGTTTCCCGCCGCCTCGTCTCGTCAGGAGATCTACTCTATGGGTAAGCTAAGCTAAGTTTCCTTTTATTGAGCTGTTGTTTAAGTTAATTTTGTGCGCTACCGCTATTTATGGACATGGTTCCTATACGTGGTTAACTTTTGTGCCAGTGTTGTGTCGCGTTGATAAAACTTTCACTGTCGGTCTGATGTTTCACTATCGGCTCAGTAGTCTGCAGTAGACCATAACAATTGTATGATACTAGCGTTTTTATTGTCACGGTTAGTGGATTGGGTGATTTATTTAGACAACATTCATGTATTGCCAATGTATATTTGATTTGGGCTAAAATTGACTTGGTTAATTTACTTTTGTGTGGAAAATACAATGTATAATCAGAATTGGTGCATTTCTGTATTAAATACTTATGATTTGTGTGTATAGAAATGTACTTCACACACAGATGATTTTTGTCTCAAAGGAGACTGAGGTAATGTTATGAGATGGAGAGAAAGTATTATTCAGTGTTAAGAGCTCTCTCTGATTTTCTTTTTTTTTGTTAAGAAAAGTTAATTACAGGCATAAAAAGACATGTTGGATTTAACATGCTAGTGTTTTCTATAACTGCCTAGTAATATCTATCTTCTTGTCAGTGATATGTTGCACTTTTATACAGTTACTGAAACTGTGACTGAAGCACTAATTCTGATTCATTCAGATTTTTGCCTTTAATAGGCAACTTGCTTGTTTTATAACTACTTTTTTTATTTTTGATATCTACCTTATCTACCTTTGTACTGAATCGAAATTAACCGAACCGGATCGGATCGAATCGGATCGAATCGAATCGTACCGGATCGTTTACAAATTTTATGAATCGTCCCTGAATCGAATCGTAGCCTGTGAATCGAGATTCGAATCGAACCGTTTTGTGAGTGAAAGATTCACACCCCTAGTGATTAACCAATAACTGTGTATAATATTATGGTTAAGTATACCTCCACGAGAACCCAACTACGTTAAGTACAACTGCTTTAATTTTAGTTTGTAATTTTTAAAGGTCCCATGGCATTCTGAGGTTTTGGAACGTTAATGTGAGCTCCCCTACCCTGTGTAAACTGAGCATTTGCGATCCTTTTCCGCGTTTGAAAAAAAGACAGCCCAAACGGGCGATTCTGAACAAGGGAACTTTCTGACGTCACACTCAGGGAAAAATGCAAATGCAGTTCCACCCCCCGTCTGGATGTCTACCCACCGTCTCTGGAACTCATGGCCATAGAGATTGGACCGCAAACGAGCTACGCAATGCGAGATGTGTTTTATTTGCCTGGAGGCACGTGAGAGTGTTTCCAGGCTCGGATGTCCTTTATCCGAGCCTCTGAACCTCTGAAACAGCAGTGGTTTCATTTTATTTTCTGTGGAAATGTGTTTATTTTTCAATGGAAATCGTCTCATATCTTCCTCCGTGCTTAAACGCGGAAGTGGGTGACAGTGCACATCGCACCGCTAAAGAGGAAAGAGCGGAGAGTTTGGCCTAACCCACCCGCTGCACTGGCCTGTCTCTGTCCTCCTCATTTGCATTCAAGCAACAACGCCCAGAATAAAGTGTTCCAAAGAGATATTTATGACTGACTGTGTTCATGGGGCTTTCTCATGCACTGAGGCTTGATTTTGAAGAAGGATTCATTTACAGTATTAGGGAACCATTAAGGCGCCATATAAAAGCATCAAGAAGTACCATGTCATGGGACCTTTAAATCATGAAAACAGAAAATGAAACTGTAAAAACATGACTTTAAAAAATCATTTCGATCCGCAAAGCTGGTCACATGATCGGCTGTGAGCTGGAGACATTTGTCACAGTGAGGGACAGGAAGACAAACTGCTCTCCATCATGGACACTCCTGCTCACCCACTGTACCAGACTATAGAGGGACAGAGGAGATAATACTCCCTACAACTGTACAACAACTCACCCTTATGTAAAGATAATACTCCCTACAACTGTATATAGCTGTGATTGGACATCTTATTTGATATTGTATTTGATATTGTATTACTTATTTTTCTATTTTATTCTGATTTGTACATATACATTTATTATATATTTTTTATTTTATTTGTATAATTATGTTTCATTTGACACCGGCCTCTTGCTCTTTTTTTTGCTATTCCATCTATTTTTTGTTACCTTCTGTTATATATTATATTTGATGAGTGAGCTACTGTACCCAAATAATTTCCCTTGTGGATCACTTAAAGGGACAGTGTGTAAGATTTTTACCCGTTAATTACTGAAATTGAAGATACCCATTCAAAAATACATTGTTTTCCAAGCCTTTTCACTTCCATCATGAAATCAAAGTATTCTTTTGGACTTAGATATAGTCACATAAAAGGGGGATCTTCCCCATGCAGAGGCAGCCATTTTGAATACGAGAGCCGCAGAAGGACATTTGGGCTCCGCCTTCGCCTTCGGCAAGGCTCGTGGTTTTGGGTAAACAACACAAGCATGCTGCCGGATCAGACGTCGTAATGGATCTAACACGTGTTTTGGACTAAATTGTTTTACTGGATTTTATTCGCTGGATCCTTATGGACAAATTGAGAGCAAGTTTATGGTGAAATACAGAGTTTGACCTGTGCAAAGCATTCTAAGGTAAGCTAACCTCGTTTTGTGCTTTTCCGTATAAAAGCCCCATGTGCTCGGGGAGTGATTGTTGTGCAGGGAAATGAATTGCATAGTCAAAAAGAGGAGACTGTAAGGTTTCATTTGATGTGTAGAGTGTCATGGTACATGATCGGGAATGTGTGTTTTCATGAGAAAAAAAAAAAAAAACGGGACCGCGTTTTATTTATACAGCAGCGGCGCGCGGCTCGTGCGCGCGCCCGGGTGACCCTCGAGGTCTGCCGTAGCTAAAACAGAAAGTGCAATAGCACCATCCACCTATGCGCCACGAATCCTACACACTGGGGCTTTAAGTTTGTCTAAGTCTAAGGATGCATTCTGAATCAATATGATAATGACGCAATGAAGCATCACGATATATCGCTGAATCGTTTTTGTCTTTCACCCGTAATTCCAAGCATATACAACTTTCAGAGATCAGAATTTTGCATTCGCAGCCAAGCCAAAAACAACTAGCATGCTAAATTGCACTCCCTGATTATCAGACAATAAAACACTTTCCAATTAGCTGCACACAGCACGCAGCAGACATGTTTTGAGCTGCTGATACACAGTGTTGGGGAGTAACGGATTACATGTAACGGCGTTACGGTAAAAGGATACAAAATAAAAGTAACTGTAATCCGTTACAGTACAAGAAAAAAACGATGTAATCAGATTACAGGTACATTCATTGAGAATGGGGATTACTTAACAGGATTACAATTTGTGCTGCTGCGTGGTGTTCCGCCATTTCTGCGAGCGGTGTCGGCTGGTTCCTACTGCCTGCCGCGCTCCCGTGTTTCCCCTCCGCACCGTAGTGTCGTAAACTCCTCTCGGTAGAGCTCCCGTATCCTCACCGTGCTGTAGCGTGGTGTTCCGCCATTTCTGCGAGCGGTGTCGGCTGGTCCCTCCTGCCTGCCGCGCTCCCGTGTTTCCCCTCCGCACCGTAGTGTCGTAAACTCCTCTCGGTAGAGCTCCCGTATCCTCACCGTGCAGTCTACAGCTCTTAAGGTAAGCACTGCTACCCTCCACCACTGATAAGATGTAACTTGGCCCAATGCCACCCAGTCGGAAACCAAACGCTTCAGGCCAGTTCTGATTGGTTGGAGGGAGGCCCAGAACTAAGGCAGTCAAAAGTTAGTAAATTTGTGCATTTAGGGCAAACTGCTCATCGTTTCTGCGGTATGGTTTTGGCTTTTCGTCGGCATCCATTACGTAATGACGACAGTCGAGTCGTAGGCCGTTTCCCAATTCCCCGACGGCACGCTTGTTAGCGTCCTTGGAACGGGATATGCGACATATCCGGCGCGACAAGGGCCGTTCCATTCGTTTTTTTCCCCCTGCACCGTCAAGACGAGCTCTGAACGGCGCCGTCGTTTCCATGGAAATCGGGGCGTGGACCAAGCGTGCAAACATGCACGCTCCGCACACTTAAAAGCCCCAGCATGCACAGAAATAGGGTGAGGATCTCAGTCACACTACAAAGACCGACTCGCCAGCGACATCCACAAGTGAGAGTTGCGACGTCACTATAAAATATACGTACTGGTTCTCCTCACCTACAACTATGCTACATGAAACTCTTCATAAACTACACTAAACATGTGTGAGGGGAGCCGTAACGGCATAGATCACGGCACCTGTATTACCGTTCACATGCTTTTCCCCTTACACTTCTATATTTCCTTTGCTGTTGTAATGCTGGATATTCTACAGTATCGCCATGTCCAGCGTTTACTCTAAGCTGCGCACTGTTCGCACATTCTCAGCGCACAAGAAAACTTGTGCAGCGCCCTGTAAATCAGGGATGAAAGAGCTTTTTATTCAGCCGCGGGGGCATTTTTTTTATATCTGCAAAGTGCGAGCCGCGCGGGGGGTGCATTTCGGATGTGGAGTTAGTGTGTTTGCTCAGAAACATTAAAAATTAGGGGGAACATTGGCCATGTCCCAATTCCAAGTATTACTAGTCGCAATAGTATAATATTTTTGTCTTTAGGGAACAAGGAGCAGACCACCCAGCTCATTGAGCTGAGGCGGGACCTGTTCAATTTCGCAGGCGGCCATGTGAGAAACGTAGTGCACTAAGGACAGAGCGAGTGTGCGCCGTCTCGACGACAGACCGACGGCATCTGAGTCTAAAATGTGATCTAGTGGTAAAGTCTTTGCCTGATATCAAGAGACCCGTGTCCAATCCAATGTGTGAAACCTGACAGCATTGCTGGTCTAAAACAGTGATTGTGTAATTTTACAAGCAAGGGTGTCATTGTAAATGTATGAAGTACCGTAATGCAGTTAGCTGGCAGTCAGTGGCTAGAACACTTGACATTGGGAAACTGTGTGAAACCTAAACATGCGCCATAGGTAAAATCCTCCAGCTTAGGGCCTGACCAAAGCATAAATAACAAAACAAATCATGGGGATGGTCCCCGGGTCAAATATAGAAACAACTTCTCCTGTGCGAGATCAATAAAGGTCAATCTTCTAATCCTTGACCACTGTAAGGCGCTTTGTGCTACAATTTTGTATGAAAAGCGCCTTATAAATGTTTGATTGATTGTTTGATTGATTGAAAATCTTACAAGTCTGGTGCAGGCATCTCTTCTTGTGGACCTCCTGTGATTGCCTGTCAGCAATTCCCTCCCAGTTTAGTACTCTTTTAAGGTTCACACTGTCAGTTCTCACAAATAAAATGTTGAACATGGGTTTAATGCTCATTTAAACTTAAGTAATCCAAAAGTAATCCAAAAGTAATCAGTTACATTACTTTGTAAAAGTAATCCAAAAAGTTACAGTACAATTACATTTTAATCAAGGTAACTTGTAACTGTAACGGATTACATTTATAAAGTAACTTACCCAACACTGCTGATACAGTATGTCTGTACAGGGGCAAGACGAATTGTGCTCAAATAGGCGGCATGAGGACAAATCGGGTACAGGGTCTGTAATTCTTGGTGTCACTATTATGTTCTAATCATAAAATCAGAGTTTACTATTAGCATAATAGTAAAATTTGACATTGTCACCTCCTACCAGTGGTCATGATGGGTTTAGTGTCTCTGTAAGCTGCATTCATATTTTCTCCTTCCAACCAGAAAACCAGAATGCTGCAGGTTCACATCTCACTGGAAAGCTTTCTGTCATGTTATAATATTGTTTCCTTATCAAAAACATGCCTGAAGAAGTTTCAGATGTCATTCACGCGTGTTTGAGAAATGAAGCGATCTCTCCTAGTCCCTATTTGAACCCCCCTTGTAGCTGTTAGCTGTACAATCCTGAGCAATACTCCGCGCCACAAGCCTACAGTACATCACCCATGCTCCCACATTTCTCCATAAATATACAAAAACACACAAAACTGCACACAACAACTTAACAAGCCTGATGTAGTGTGCAGTAGTATAATTAGTGAGATGCGTGCTGATTCTGTTGTGATAGTACTGAAGGGAGCGACTTCGGATTTTCCTGTTCTGGGGTAAAAGCTAAATCTACTACTATTAATTCAATTAGCATTAGCCCTTAGCATACTTGATAAATTCTTCCCTCCTAACAGGAAGTGACTGGAGGCTGCAGTGGAGATGCCCCATGCCGGCTTGTTGTTCAACATCGTTCATTATTAATTCATCAGCGCCGTATTGATTGTGTATTCACGTGGCGGGGAGAGGAAGGCAGTTATATTAGCCGCCTCTTCCCCCAGAGCTGATGTTTCTTATCGGGGCCAGACGCAGGAAGGGGCACGCGATACTTCCATACCACAGCGGAAAGATTAGGCCAAGTAGAAGGACACTGCAAGGTGAAAACACAAGATTCCAGCAATGGCTTTATGAATGGGAGGGGGTATGTATGGAGACTATGACTGGAAAGTGCATTTAACTTATTCTATTTATAAAGGAAACAATAAAAAGATAAGGGTGGACTATGTAACTTTTCTGATGGAGGGTACACTAGTGCTTGCCTCCATAGAAAAGTTATTGCGTTGCTTGGAATGTTCCACAGTATGACATTAAACTTGCCTGCCCTGCATCTAGGCTATTCATTTAATGGTGTTTTTACTGCAAGTAAAATCATGCATTGTTACTGTGAGTTGAGAAGACTCGCTCAGATGGGACACTGGTCCCTGGTATGCAGAGATACTGCTTTGCTAGGTCTGCCAGGAGAGGAAACTCCTCTGCATGCACCTGCCACCATGTCAGTGGATTTTGAGAAAGAGGAATAGATGGTACTTTCCTGTATGCGGTGACCTCTACCTCAGCTCTTTCAGTAGGAGTTTTCCTTTCTAGTGGTGTTTTTGGTGTGTATGTTGACCCCAGTAAAGCCATGAGAGCAGATGAGTCTTTTGGCCTCTTTAGTTGAGTTGGTGCAGGCATAGGCACATCAGTTGAACCATGGGAGGAGTCATCTTGCTCTGGTGTAGTTTCCTCAGGATTCTGCTGATGTAAAAAATCATTGGAAAATAATAGACAAATTAATCTGAATTCCTTTTTTTCAGCCCAATTCAAAAAATAAAAACTATATAGACACCAAGTCTGAATATTCAAATGTACACAGGCCCATAGTCTGCAAACTTACAACAGTTGATTGAAGCTGCTGTTCATCTGAACCAGAGGTCAATTTCAAGAAGACAGCATCACGTGCCTCGTCAGAGAGGAATGGTAGCGTCTTGAAACGTGGATCCAGTGATGATGCTACACACAAGGTATCCTTCAGGGCTTCATATCTATATAGAGGAACAAATATCACTTCATATATGTATATTTTTGCGTGTACATGTTGTGTAAGCCATGGTAGGCCTACAGTAAATGCATGCACATGCAACAGTCAGTCATGCAAACACTATTATATACTAATTCTACAGTCTAAAATTAAGGAGGTTAAATGATTGCTCTTCTAAATAAAATATAAAATATAATAGAAAAGTCTATTAAAACTCCATAATAAACTAATACTAGGCTATTACATAGGAATGCTAAAATAACATACCTTGGACTTAAGTTGTTATGCACTGCTGTTTTCAGCTCCTTTATCACAGCAGAGTCATCAGCAGTACATTTCATTTGACTCAAAAGCTGGGACTGCAGTGGCGCAACCATGGACATAGTTGGAGACGCCTCCTCGGAGATGGCAAGCGTGGCCGTCTTCATTGGCCCTAGACACTTCACTACGTCCTCTGCGGCGGTGATGTCCGTCTCCGTTAAAGTGCAGATATCGCTTTCCCTCCTGCGGACATCGGGTGACAGCAGCGCTGCAGAGATGGCTGGCTGCTGCTCGAGGAAGCGCTCAATCATATCCAGGGAGCTGTTCCATCTGGTCGTGACGTCCACTACGAGCTTGTGTTGTGGCAACTGAAGAAGTTTTTGCTTCTCTTGTAGTGCGTGGCTTGCAGTGGGGCTTCGGTGAAAAAATGCCACAATTCGCCTAACTCGCCCCGGTAAACGTGCGACCGCTGGAGTTTTTAGACCTGCTTGCGATGCCAAGTTGATAAGATGCGCGAAACACCCCATATGAAAATGTCCCGTTAATCGCACAGCTCCCACAATGTTCGCGGCATTATCTGTAACAATTGCGGGGTCTTTGTCGGATATTTCCCACTCTTTTATGGCTTCGGTGAGCAGATCAGCAAGATTGCTTGCGGTGTGGCTCATTTCAACAGCTCTGGTCTGAAGCACGTTAGACACTAGCCTCCATTTATCGTCAATGTGATGAGACGTGATAGTCAGATATGACACAGTATTTCTTGATGTCCAACAATCACATGTCAGTGCCACTCTCTCGCCAGACTTCAGGGAATGTGCAAGTTTTTCTTTAGTTTCCGTATACATCTTTGGGATAACGGTTTCGCTCAAATGTTTGCGAGTGGGCAGGACATAGCGTGGTTCCAGTCTCTTTACGAGTAGTCTGAATCCAGCATTTTCTACCACACTGTACGGGCGTATGTCTTTACTAATAAATATGCCAACACCTTCGGTTAGGCTCAAGGCACGCTGAGAATTAGAAGGCAATTTAACACCAAATGCCTTCTCCAATGCAGTTTGGTTCGCTGCAGGTTTAGCTGAAACGGTGTCTGCGTGGTGCCTGGATAGGTGGTTGCGGAGATTTGTGGTATTCCCACTATATTTTACCTCTCTTTGGCACAGTTTGCACACTACTTTTGTCTTGTCGAGTTCCTCCCTGTCGTCGTAATGTTTGAATCCAAAGTAATGCCACACATCAGCCTTCAAACCAGGAGGTGATTTGAGCTGTGCAGCTCCAGCCATCTCGCAAGGCGCGTTAAGTTTCAGTTTCACTGGCACCCGCCTTTTATAGCTCTCCTTCCGCGGTCGAGAAAATAGTGCCTATAACCATTTGGAAAAGATCGATCCACAAATTTTTGGATCGATATCGTATTTTTTGATAGTGAATCGATATCGAATCGTGGATCGATCTTTTGAACCCAGCCCTAATAAAAACTAGGGATGTCAACAATTAATCGACTTACGATTAAGTGTCGATCAAGACGTTGGTCGAACAAAATGCATTAATTGTAATTAATCGCTAATCGCGGACACGCGCACCCGCGTGGTCACGAAACAAGGCAACCGCGCACCGCGCTCACTCAACGGCACTGCCCGGTGTACGCACAAGGGCTGCTGAGCACGAGATCGAACCGCGGCGCCCGGAATGCGTAGTCTAGAGCCCTAGCCACAAACCAGCCGCACAAAACCAGCAGCGGCACGTGGTGGTTTAATCCTGGTTTAGTCCAGGTCTAGACCTGGTCCAGTCCTGGTTTAGTCCAGGCTCAGTCCAGGTTTAGACCTGGTCTAGACCTGGTTTAGTTCTGGTCTAGACCTGGTTTAGTCCATGTTTAGTCCTGGTCTAGTCTCTTAGCCAATCAGGACGCAGAACACAATGTTACACTATAAAAAAAAAAAGTTACACTATAAAAAAAATGTTACACTATTAAACTAAAGTTACACTATTACTAAAAAAAACCCGCAAACCGTGATAGAGCGAGGGATTACTGTATTTTGTTATTCAGCATCAATACATTTGTCTGCTTTTTACTAAGGAATAATTAATTGAGGAATATACAATATAATAATACTATGATATATTTATGACTCAGTGTTATATTACTATAGCTTATATTCTTAAAGACCCTATTGAAACACTCAAATTCAGGTGAAAACACCGCTTATCAGTTAATCGTTAATCGATCGATAAGGTCAATCAACTATAGATTAATGAATTAATAGATAATTTGCATCCCTGATAAAAACATACAAGAACTTTCAGTAACACTTTATAAAAACTACAATGAAACTAACATTACTAAAACAAAAACCACTTCATTCACAATGAATAAATTGTTTATTATGAATGATTCAAGCTCAGAAACTACTTAATTAAATACCCTAACCCCTAAATGCTTAATTAATAATTAAGTGTGATCGTGCTTTATTAAGGCAAATTAAGGAATAAGAATAATTTTCCATACATTACTTACTTGATCATTTAAAAAGGATGTTAAACTTCTCTGGGTAAAGACAAGTATCCTGCTGAATCATGTTTACACTTGACAGCCACTTTCCTCGCCTTAAATTTTAAGCCCCTCTAATGTGATTGTGGTGCTAGCGTTGGGATAGCCTCTTGTGCTAGTGCGGCTCTCGGCTCATTTGAATCTGTGTTGCCTGTAAGCGACTCCACTGTCTCAATTAGTGATTCACTCAAGGCGGAACTCACAACCAGTCGTCTAGATTAAATATTTACTAAAGCGCGCCATCGTATGGGCGCTTACACTTGACTGGCAATCAACACAACAGCGTTAAATGTTAGCAAGCTAATGGCACCGTGTGCTACAGTTGAAATGTATGAGCATGTGAGTCATTTTTGTTTAGTTTTGAAGACATTATGATCCAACTACCAAACAATGTACTTGTTTCTGCAGCAGGACCTCACAGGGCCTGTATGTGTAGATCTAGACTCTTTTTAAGACATAAAAAAGCTTATACACCAAGTTCAAGTTCATCATAATATAAACAAATAAGTGATAATAGTAATAACGTGAGGAAATGAGCAGGTGACTATAACGCTGTTCATACTGGATGGAATGTCATTTCGCAATGCGGTTTCATATCAGAATGTGTCCTATCGGAATGTGTCATATCGGAATGTGTCATATCAGAATGTGTCCAATCGGAATGTGTCATATCTGAATGTGTCATATCAGAATGTGTCCAATCGGAATGTGTCATATCTGAATGTGTCCTATCGGAATGTGTCATATCTGAATGTGTCATATCGGAATGTGTCCTATCGGAATGTGTCATATCGGAATGTGTCATATCAGAATGTGTCCTATCGGAATGTGTCCTATCGGAATGTGTCATATCGGAATGTGTCCTATCGGAATGTGTCATATCGGAATGTGTCCTATCGGAATGTGTCCTATCTGAATGTGTCATATCAGAATGTGTCATATCAGATTGTGTCCTATTGGAATGTGTCCAATCGGAATGTTTCATATCGGAATAAGTCATATCAGAATGTGTCATATCAGAATGTGTCCAATCGGAATGTGTCCTATCGGAATGTGTCATATCAGAATGTGTCATATCGGAATGTGTCATATCGGAATGTGTCCTATCGGAATGTGTCATATCGGAATGTGTCATATCGGAATGTGTCATATCGGAATGTGTCCTATCGGAATGTGTCATATCGGAATGTGTCCTATCGGAATGTGTCATATCAGAATGTGTCATATCAGATTGTGTCCTATTGGAATGTGTCCAATCGGAATGTTTCATATCGGAATAAGTCATATCAGAATGTGTCATATCAGAATGTGTCCAATCGGAATGTGTCCTATCGGAATGTGTCATATCAGAATGTGTCATATCGGAATGTGTCATATCGGAATGTGTCATATCGGAATGTGTCATATCGGAATGTGTCATATCAGAATGTGTCCTATTGGAATGTGTCCAATCGGAATGTGTCCAATCGGAATGTGTCATATTGGAATGTGTCATATCGGAATTAGTCATATCAGATTGTGTCCTATCGGAATGTGTCCAATTGGAATGTGTCATATCGGAATGTGTCATATCGGAATAAGTCATATCGGAATGTGTCATATCGGAATGTGACATCATTTGGAAATGTGTCATATTGAAATGTCATACTGCAATGTCATTTCGGAATGTGATGTCATATCAGAATGTCTAATGGAATATGAATACATTCAATGCCACACTCTGGCACTGCATGTTAGTTGCCAGTATCGGTATAAGGCACTGGATCTGCTAACACTAACTGCAGTATTTTTTTCTTCTTTTTAATTGCTTGTCTCTCATCTGGGCTGTGAGTCATCGCAGATCGAGCCTCCATGCACCGAAGGGAAAGGAAAAAGCCAATCGTGAAAAAGCACAGAACACAGTATAGGTTTAGGTTTGAAAAATGAATTATAAGGGCCTGCAGCAGCCAGTGGTTTCCAATGCAGCTACATCCACTAAAGGGGTTATTTTTAGCTACACTGCCTTGTCAAGACCGAGGAGCAGAGAGAGAACACCCCACCACCCCTCCTCCCTCACCCCCCAGCCTTTCGGATAACAGGGGGAAACCACATAGGAGAGGAGCAGGGGTACACACAGGAGCAGTAGTAGAAATATAATATAGTACGGGTCCCTCGACGTATAGAATATGTAAATGCACGGGGTCAGATCTTAGAAGAGTACGGTAATTTGCCTTGCTGCTAGACGCTATTCGAGAACTGATTTTTGTGAATGAAAGTAAAGGTTTTTTTACAGTCTTGTGTGTAATTTTTAAACATCAAGGTCATACACGCTAAATATAATATGGTATTTTATTTATTGCAGTACGAGAGGAAATTACAGAATGTGGAGTATAGAATGAGCTTTTTTTTTTTTTTTTATCATTCAAGCTCTTTTAAGGCACCACTATGTAACTTTATTCAAGTGAGGGGTATACCATCTGTTAGTCTCCAAGGAGATGACATTGCTTTGCCTGGAATGTTCCACTGTATGGCATAAAACTTGTGTATTTATGGGATTACTAGCTAAAAACTTGTATTCTTACTGTGAGCATGGACCCCTCTCCACAGATCTGACCTGCTATGTGGCCTGATGGTGCCACCTGCTTGTCTCCATGGAGATAGCTACATTTTTTACCATACTGTGGGGCATTCTAGGTAACCTGGGAAATCCCAGGCTGCTTTCGTTCGTCCCGATCTGAAAGACAGCCTGGCAACTAGGCTTAGCGAGCTCTCCTGATTCTGGGAGCCAATCAGAGAGCGGGGAGGGGTGGAAAGACGTGACACGTACTACGCGACAAACGGAAGCTTGTAGTTTGAACTGACAACTGACATGATTGGCTAACATTCGTAACGCCCAATAAACGGCCTTTAGCAATCGTAAACCACACCTCCGCTACGAGATATTCAGTAGGTGCTCCCAGACCATATATCACTGTGATATGGTCTGGTGTAAACCAGGCAAGATTCTAGGCACAGTAATAACATTTTAACAGAACAGAATCTTTTTAAACATATAATGCAAATAAAATCAAAATACTTTTCAGAAAAATTGCTGTCCTAATAGCAATTACATGGACTTACATCCCGGCACTGAAAAATCCAACAGGAGTACTCAAAATATCCTGTACTGTGGGACATTCCAGGCATAGCAACGGGGACAAGCAGGTGACAGGACCCTCCACCACAAAAAGTAACAGTGCACCTTTAATGATCTATTCACTTGTTTAGAACTTGACTCAATCGTGTCAATTTCAGAGTTTGACTTTGTGTGAGCATTTAATTGGGAAAATGAAAGAGGTCTGAAATGGTATGAACAATCCCCACTAAGGATAGCCCCACTGCTATTTTTATATACAGGAACTACCATCTACAGTACTGTACCTCAAGGGCAAAATGGTACTACAGAAGCCCACGGCAAAATCCTTTTTATGCAGACATTTTTTGTAGTGAAAACAGGTTATTGATCCTGTACAAACTAAATCAGGTATAAACCAATATTTAATAGGACTAATTAGTTATCCAAAGTATTATGAATATGACGATTTTAAAAAATAGTCTAAAGGGTGTCTACACATCTATATTGAGGAACTAAACCAAAAGCGGTTATAAACAAGGTTAAACCAGGACTATACTAAGGGCACATTCATACTTGTCCTGGTTTGGTTCAGCTTAGTTTAGTCCTCATGTAGACTTGCTTTTGTCCCCCTGCTCTAGTCCTGGTTTAGTCCTGGCCCAGTCCAGGTTTAGTTCAAGGTTTAGTCTCAGTTTCGTCCCAGTTTTGATGTAGTTTATGTGCAAGTGTGAACATAGCCTAAGACCAAGTTCAATCTAATACTAATATTAATACTAATACTAATACTAATACTAATTGGCGGCACGGTAGCTGAGTGGTTAGCGCTCTTGCTTCATAGCAAGAAGGTTCCGGGTTCGATCCCCGTGTCGCCCGGGCCTTTCTGTGTGTGTTCTGTGTGGAGTTTGCATGCATGGTCTGGGTTCGATCTCCGGGTCGCCCGAGCCTTTCTGTGTGGAGTTTGCATGTTCTCCCCGTGTCTGGGTGGGTTTCCTCCGGGCACTCCGGTTTCCCCCACCAACCCAAAACATGCACCATAGGTACCTCCAGCTTAGGTCCTGACCAAGCCGAAGCAAGAAGATCATGGAGATGGTCCCCGGGCGCCCTAATGTGTGTGCTGCCCACTGCTCCTAATATATATATAGGATGGGTTAAAATGCAGAGAAGAATTTCTCCAGTGTGAGATCAATAAAGTTCACTTCTTAATAGTATGTCTACAGGAGATCTACGCCCAACACCAAATCCATTCTAATCCCAGGCTCCATCAGGACCCAACCAGGACCCAATGAGTTCTAAACCAGAACTTAAAGGTGCACTATGCAACTTTTTTTCTTTTGAATGGTCTAACACCTGCTTATACATGGACATGGACATGGAGTTTTGCTTTACCTGGAAAGTCCCACAGTATGACATTACACTTATCTTGCATTTACTGAATTACAGATGGTTTTTGGCCTGCATGCATGTTAGCTTTACTTTTTGTCTCCATGGTGATAAGTTGAATACCATACTGTGGACCATTCTAGGCAAAGCAATAAAGGAGAATTAACTTTTTTTTTTTTTTTTTTTTTTTTTACAATCTGAGACTTATTTCGGTAATAAAACAAGTTGTTTTACTCACCCATAGCACTTTGGTGTCATATGGAGCACTTCCAGAGATGTTTTAGATTAGCGATCTCCATAATGTGAGTTCTCGGGGCACATGTTTGCGTTCTCCAAATAACACAAACTTTAGCACTTTTCAAATCATAGAAGCTCGATGTCTTAGTCTACGCTTTCGTTTGAGTCAAAAGTGGCCTGTAATCCGAGATTTATCCATAGTTTCGAGTAGATGAGGAGGCCAGTGCGCATGTGCGGAGTCACAGCTTATTTCGCTCTCAGCTCTCGGGACCCAAACATGAAACACAAAGCTGTAAATTATGGATAAATCTAAGACATTGAGCTTCTATGATTTGAAAAGTGTTAAACTTTGTGTTATTTGGAGACCGCATGTGCCCCGAGAACTCACGTTACGGATATCGCAAATCTAAAACATCTCTGGAAGTGCTCCATATGACACCAAAGTGCTATGGGTGAGTAAAACAACTTGTTTTATTACCGAAATAAGGCTCAGATTATTAAAAAAAAAAACAAAAACGTTAATTCTCCTTTAAACATCTCGCTTCACTAGAAAAGTTTCGTAGTTCACCTTTTTAATCAATTAGGTCTGCAAGTGGGCACGACTAACAAGATCTTACGTGTGACTAAACCTGTTATGGGTCCACCTACCTGAACTGCGGAGCCTGGTTGCTCTTGAGCCCGTAGAAACCCGCGGACAGGGTCAAAAGCCAGCGCGGCACAAAATTCCCATTCTCACATTCCAAGTACGGCGCGGACCACTTCACGTGCGTCTTATCCGGAATAAAACTCTCCACGCGTTTCAACGAATTGTCCACCGACGTAAAATCCCGTCGGAGCACCCTTTTGCCAAACGCGGGCTTCTTTTTCCCGTCTTTCACCCCGTGGTACCACTCCGTCTCCGCGCTCCGGTTACGCAGGTGTCGGTGCGCATCCCCGGAAAGATCTTGCAGGACAATCTCCCCGCCTGCCCGCGTCGCCTGGAGCAGCACATCGGGCCCCACCGCCGAGGAATCCACGTGAAAAGTCACAACTGCGCGGTGGATCTTGTCATCCCCTTCCAGTATGCTCCTCACCAACGCGTGGTACCACTCCAGATCCTCCCGGAGACTCTGCTCCCTGGACCTGTTGGCTTGCAGGATCGTGTTGAGGAAGTTGGTAGCGTGCAGCAGCGTATCCAAGACGCTGCGCATGGACTCCGCGCTTCCCCGCAGCGCTGTCAGCTCGTACCGGCGACTGCAATTGGCGTGCGCTAACGTACTTGAGTCTCCGGTGTGCAGAAACGCGGTGACCACTCCGGGCTCATCCGTGCGTTTCTGCTGCTGCTGCTGGTGCTGGGGCTTACCGATGTGCGCCAGATGAGGATGCCCGGAGCGGCGCGTCTCCAGCTCGGGTAAGATCCCTCCACCACCTCCTCCTCCTCCTCCTCCTCTGGCTACAAGTCGTTCACCGAGAAATTCGCCATGGTTCGATCCGCGCACGATTCCCACTTGAAGCAGCAGCAGGAGCGACAGGCGGAGGACATCCATGTCTTCTGACCCCCCTGGCTGGCGGGAGCGTCCACAGATGCTGATAGAGGGGATGGGGTCGCCTTTGCAGTGCTCAAATCCCTCTCCGCTTCATACAGCTTGTTGATGTGGTAAAACTAGTAGTCGTTTCTCCTCTCCTCTTCTTCAGCACCGTAGTTAAGACGCGATTCCACCTCCTCCTCCTCCTCCCAGGGGGCGGGTTAACTAACCAACGTACTGTTATCTGTTATGGTTAATATCTATCTGTCTGTACGTGTATTTTTAGCTCGGAGAGGAGCGCTCACTTGGCCCGAGAATGCACTCCGCCCTCTCCTCGGCGCTCGGAGTGGAAGATGTGCGCTAAGAGCGAGGAGCAGCCGCCGTTAAAGCCCGCGTTTGCGCGCAGCCGATTGGCCCCCGCGGCTGTCAGTCAAAAGCGGGAGGGGGGGGGGCTGCCTCAGACACGTGAAGCAGTTACCAAGAGATGCAACACAACCAGCGACGTGTGTGTGTGTGTTTTTATTTAGAGGCAGAACCGCGGGGAAAGATGCGAACGCGTTTGGGGAACCGTTTGGAAATCCCTGCGTCACGGGGAACGGTTCACGCGTAAAACGGGCATCAGTCAAGTGGTTCAACAAGTGGCCGGTGATTCACGCTCCCTCAGACATGTTTTTGTATAGCCGAGTCATCAGTATGTTTTTGTCATACTGATAGCACACAAAAGTCTTCTTAATGGCCTATTATATCCTCCCGGGACCCGAAGAAAAAAAGTGTATCCAAATTATTATTTCTATTATTTTAATTTTCTATTTGGAGGTAAATGAACACCTGTCAATTTTATTTTTATTCATATTTTTGTAACATGTCCTCTGTAATGGACTGTAATAGTGTTAAATCCCCAGTGTGTAGGATTCGTGGCGCATAGGTGGATGGTGCTATTGCACTTTCTGTTTTAGCTACGGCAGACCTCGAGGGTCACCCGGGCGCGCGCACGAGCTGCGCGCCGCTACTGTATAAATAAAACACGATCCCGTTCATTGTTTTTTTTTTTTCTTTTCTCATGAAAACACACATTTTAGCTTTGAGCTAAATCTGGTG
This sequence comes from Paratrypauchen microcephalus, assembly GCA_036785185.1. Taxonomy (NCBI): domain Eukaryota; kingdom Metazoa; phylum Chordata; class Actinopteri; order Gobiiformes; family Gobiidae; genus Paratrypauchen; species Paratrypauchen microcephalus. The sequence continues at coordinate 2,617,008 of JAVJIX010000100.1, read as the reverse complement.
CAGACATCTTTTTAATGAAACTGCACACTGTCCTTAATAAACAAAACTAAAAACACACATTCCCGATCATGTACCATGACACTCTACACATCAAATGAAACCTTACAGTCTCCTCTTTTTGACTATGCAATTCATTTCCCTGCACAACAATCACTCCCCGAGCACATGGGGCTTTTATATGGAAAAGCACAAAACGAGGTTAGCTTACCTTAGAATGCTTTGCACAGGTCAAACTCTGTATTTCACCATAAACTTGCTCTCAATTTGTCCGTAAGGATCCAGCGAATAAAATCCAGTAAAACAATTTAGTCCAAAACACGTGTTAGATCCATTACGACGTCTGATCCGGCAGCATGCTTGTGTTGTTTACCCAAAACCACGAGCCTTGCCGAAGGCGAAGGCGGAGCCCAAATGTCCTTCTGCGGCTCTCGTATTCAAAATGGCTGCCTCTGCATGGGGAAGATCCCCCTTTTATGTGACTATATCTAAGTCCAAAAGAATTACTTTGATTTCATGATGGAAGTGAAAAGGCTTGGAAAACAATGTATTTTTGAATGGGTATCTTCAATTTCAGTAATTAACGGGTAAAAATCTTACACACTGTCCCTTTAAATCCATGTCAAATTAACCTAACATAAACCTAACAAAAAACATTTTTTCAGTCGGTTTTACTTTTTAATTTATTATTTATTTATGTATTTTTATTCATTATTTTATTATGTTTTATGTAAATGTTGTTTATGTATTATTTAAATTTGTATGTATTATTTCTTTGTTTACTTATTTATGTATTTTATGTATTTTATTTTATTTATTTATTTTTTCATTTTTTTGTATTTTATTTATATATTTTAGATTTTTTTCATGCATTATTATTTATTTATTTATTTATTTATTTAATTTTTTAATCATAGTGCAGCCACAAACTAGAGTCTATCTCAAAACTTAAAAGATGTCCACTAAAGGACACAAATGAATGGGCGGGTCTCAGGAGGATATGATGGGAAGAGGCAAAAACATGGTCAAAGTTGATTTGGTGGTATGGTTCACCAGGGGAATTCCACTGTTGCAACACACAGTTTAAGAATAGAAGGAGAAAAGCAATAGGCCTATACAAAGAAAATTAAAGGGGGTATTACACTACAATGTGGGGTTGTGTGTAAAATCCCTCAAGCCCTCAGTCGTCCAGGTAGAATCCATGGCAAAGGAGAAATTCAGTTTGTCAACGGGACAAAAGTTTATTTTGGTCAAAAAAAAAAAGTTCTTTTGTCAAATTGAATTTCTCCCTTGCCATACAACATGGAGTATTAATTACTGACACACTGGACATACAGTATATTACATAGGCTATTGAGGTCATGTGACTTTTTACTGTTTTGAAAATGCACACTATATCAAAGTTCAAAGCTTTATTGTCAAAAACCATATGTACAAGGTTGCACACACAGGATTTGAAATTGTAGCATTCCAGGCCCACAGTGCACATTAAACATCTTATAAACAAGTCAATAAACACAATGACTAAAACATCACATATACTCATACCCATATATTTGCCAAAAATAATGTATATTAACATAAGTTTTTATTCATTCATTTTGCTCCTCACTGTATGTCACTGCCCCTTCAGACAGCTCTCACAAAACAAGTGGCAGGCATTTCTAATGAAGTCTAAAGTCAGGTTGTAGTGTATTGTTTTGTATCATGCTTGGAAGAGTGTCGTGTGGGAGCATGGTGCTGTGTGGACTGAGCATCGGCGAGAGTTGTACAGCTAACCGTAAGGAGGCCTGAGGGAGATCAGACGATTACTCAGACATACATGGGTGACATGTAAACCTCTCTAGGCATGTTATCGATGAAGACACAACTTTATAACATGGTAGAAAGCTCCAAAAATCATTAGTTCAAAGTTCAAAGTCAGCTTTATTGTCAGTTCTGCCATACATGTTCAACATACAGTGAATTGAAATTTCTTTTCTCTCTGGCCAGGTAGTGCAAAAATACAGTGTACAAAATAAAATTTAAAGACAATACAAAAAGTAACTAAGACAAAATCTAAAAGCAGTGCAAAAGAATAAATAAATACGTATTTACAGATGGCCAAAATGTGCAGTGTACATCAAAAATGTGCAATGGAAGATGCAGCAGTGAAATGGTAATGTGCAATAGAATGTGCATTGAAAGTAAAGATAAAAATAACGTGCAGCATTAGTTATTCCAGTACAACAACAGTAGTAAACAACAGTACAACAGTAGTAATTCCAGTGGTAAATGTGCAACTGCTGGTCAGAACGCTCTCAGTGGTCAGTTTGCGGAGGAAATAGAGGCGCTTCTGAGCCCTCTTTGCCAGTGATGCAGTGTTCTCTGTCCAGGAGAGGTCCTCACTGGTCCTCACCCCCAGGAATTTGGTGCTGCTCACCCTCTCTACAGCAGCACCGTTGATGGACAGTGGGGGGTGCTGGGTGGGGCCTCTCCGGAAGTCAATAACAATCTCCTTGGTCTTTTCAACATTAAGAAGGAGATTGTTATCGCTGCACCACTTGGTCAGAAGGCTCACCGTTATTAGAGATGAGACCCACCACAGTCGTATCATCCTCAAACTTCACGATGTGATTGGTGCTGAATGCTGGTGCGCAGTCGTGGGTCAGCATAATACCCCCTCTTGAAGTACCGTTAAAAACAGACTTCAATCCAACACAAAACGTGCATGTAGAGCAAAAGCTATGCTACAGCACTCTTATGTACAATAAGGGGCTATATGTTTAAAGAGCATATGGACAGAATAACTAGCAGGTAACGTGACTTCAGTGGATACATCTCATAGGATTATAGATCATTATGGATCATCATTATTCCAATAAGCCTGTAAATGATAATGTTCAACATTTTGGCAATTTTCATTTTAGATATTTCCAATGAAAATATTCACCACTGAGAAAGAATTGTACAGTATGGAAAAGCAAGAGCTAATAACTTTAAGGTGCACTATGTAACTTCATATTTAGTGAGTTTAATTTTCTTCACTTAATGCCAATAGTAAAAAAAAAACATATTTATCCTAGAACTGATTTGAACAAATGTACATATTGATTACGTACCAATATGCAATATATGCAAAATAAACATGCAAATGACCCCCTACAAAAAGCAGATCCTGTTCTGACGGCCCCCAAAAGAAATGCTAAAAGGAAAGATGTTTGCGCACTGTAGGCTTGTTAGCTAACCAAACAAGCAGCGTCGCCTACAGTGCATCACCATGGCAACAGCAGCTGCCCATCAAACTGTGCCACAAGCTGACAGGGGAAATGAACTACATACTGTACATACATGCTCGTGTGTAGGAAAGGGAATTGTACTGCAGGTATTTGAAGATGTGTTGTTCAAATTAACAACTGCTGATGGGCAGAGTGGCAGAGCGGTTATTACTTTCACCTTCCGACCAGATTGTGTTTGGACCTTGGAGAGTGCAGTGCATGTCCTTGCTGTGATGTGGGTTCTTTGAGGTTCTCCTGATTTTCCCTGTATCCAAAACATACATGAGTTAAATGGCCATTTTTTGTTCATGCTGTTGATAATGCAAAAAAAAAAAAATCCGGTACATATATGACAGCAACCTCCATTTGTAAAGCAACAATATGTAAGTTTTTAGACAAAAGTTTTGTTTTGTTTTTTATTTGTTTGTATTTGCATCTCCACAAATCTGATTTTTGCTCCTATAATCTATAATCCGCAGTTTGGAGTAGACTCATCTGCCTCCATGGAGAATGTTCTGTATGGAACGTATGGTTTTAACGTTCTATTTCCATGGTATCGTGCAGGGCATCCCCTGCACAATACCATGGAAATAGAAAGTTAAAACCACCTCCAGAAAGTTACATAATGTACCTTTAAGAAAAAATCTAGCAAAGGGAGGAATTTCAATTCTGTCAACTGGATAAAACTTTTGATCGATGAGTTTTCGTCCAAGCTGACAGATGCTAGGGATCCTACCTGGATGACTGAGGCATTACACAAACATCTTTCACTAGCTAGGACCACGCCATCATCATGATGCAGTGAAGATGTTCATTATTGAATGACAGTGGATGTCTGGGTGAATAGGCGGTGATGGCTGGGTTGAGACAATGGGTGGGGGCTCTATCTCAATCTTGGATTGGCCCAGCGGAACTGAATTAAAAGAAAAATTCAAATACATAAACAAAAAAAATCACAAATAGTGTTGTGCTTATTGTGATATCTGTTTATTCTATCTGTATCATTATTTTAAAGATCCCATGACATGGTACTTCTTGATGCTTTTATATGGCTCCTTAATGGTTCCCTAATACTGTAAATGAATCCTTCTTCAAAATCAACACTCAGTGCATGAGAAACAGAGATAAGATGAGAAAGAGTCATAAATATCTCTCTCAAACACTTTATTCTGGGCGTTGTTGCTTGAATGCAAATGAGGAGAAAAGAGATGGCCTATAGTAGAGGGTGGGGGCGTGGCCAAACTCTCCGCTCTCAGCTGATCCATTTCCTTGTTTTTGCACGGGGGGAAAGATTTGAAGCGTTCCATTGAAAAATAAACACATTTCCACATAAAATAAAATAAATCCACTGCTGTTCAAAGGTCCAGAGGCTCAGATAAAGGACTTCTGAGCCTAGAAACACTCGGACGAGCCTCCAGGCAAATAAAAAAACGCATTTCGCATTGCCTAGCGCATTCGCAGTCCAAACTCTCTGGGCGTGATTTACAGAGACGCTGAGTACAGACAGACGGGGGTGGAACTGCATTTGCATTTCTTTTTTTGATCTGACGTCAATAAGGTGCCTTGTTCAAAATCGCCCGTTTGAGCTCCGATTTTTTGTAACGCAGAAAAGGATCGCAAATGCTCAGTTTAGACATTTCGCAACTTTTAACCATGGGGGGGGGGCCTAAACAGGGTAGGGGAGCTCACATTAACGTTCAAAAACCTCAGAAAGTGAAAATTTCATGCCATGGGACCTTTAACGTATTTCTTTGTGCAGATTATGACTATGTTAACCTTGTGCTGCATGTGTTCTTTGCATACGGAGATGTAGGTCATTACAGAGGTATAGGCTCATGGTATTGTAATTATTTGTATAATATCACAATCACTCTGAAGTTACACATCTAGCTCTATTTTTTTCAAGTAGGTAGAGGTAGAAAGTATTGGATCTATAGGATAAGCTATGAAATATAGTCTAAAGCTCAGAAGATTTACTTGAGAAAATAAACAGCTTATATGTCATGAGATCATCTGAGCCGCCCTGCCCCCACAGTCTCATCATGACATATTCATGAAGACATATTAAGCGTTGTAATCTATGGCATGTGTAGATCATAATGTTATAGTTTGAAAATCTAAATGTATACAGTATAAATCTAAAACAACTTAAAGGACACATATGCAAAATTATGCACATTTTCATTTTATATCATTAATCCCTCATCAAAAACATAGGCTACCTGGACTTGTATTTTGCTTCATTCACGCCATTCATTAATCCACTGATCCAAAGTCATCTTCTCTGAGCCTAAAAAATAGATTTGCACATTTTCCCAGATTGTTGCATCATTGGTAAAATTCTGGACTCCTGCACAGGACTCCTGGGTCAGTGAAAACCTGGATTTTCAGCACAATGACATCTTGAATACAGGAGAATAAAGATTACTCAAACATGCATGAGTCACTCTAGATACTTACCTGGCCAGCCAAATGATATCTCTCTGTATTTGCTATACAGCGCGATACCATTTGGACACCCTCGCTCCACCCTCGCTCCTCCGGTTAACAACGGACTCCGCGATTCTGATTCGTTCAAAGATGGTGACGTCAGTTCACCCGCCTTTGCCCGCAACGTCCCTTCCATTCAGCTGTAAAATTGGTCTTAAATGACCTAAAACACATAAATTCCTTAAAACCACAGCAGCTGACAGCTCTAGAGGCCTTTCTTTTCAAAAAAGATGTTTTTGCATTGCTTCCTACCGGCTTGGTTCACGTCGCTGTCCGTTAACTGTTCTCTGATTGGTTCACTTAGCTGTCTGTCTAAGCGCAACAGCAGCGCATTCTGGACCAAGCGTTACCAGACTCGCCGCTGGTACAGCGATGAGTCATGGATTCTTCCAGGCAATCTAGATACAACTTTGAGAAGGTAAATGAGAGAGGGAAAGCTATTGAAAGTTGTCAAGTTGTCAGTCAAATTTGCACAGAAGTAAAAGGACCCATATAACGCTATTTTCTGATCTCTGTTATGCTATTTCCTCATCCCCAGCAGAGTTGGAATTGAGTTCTGTTTCATTCACACATAACACACAAATCCTGCGTATTTAGTTCTTCTCTCAAACAGAAAATGCTCTGTTCTACCATGTGATGTCATGTCGTAGAGTTACAGGAAGTGCTCCAATCTGTTTTTGCACCTTCACTAGAATCATTTAGATCATTTCAGCCCTGGAACTGCCAATCTCTACTGAACAAAAGGTACCAGAAAACTACCACTTCATGACATCACAAGGTGGAACAGAGCACATTGGGCTTTAGAGATGTAAACAGACTAACAATAAAGGATTACTCAAAAATGAGTGAATGAAACAAAACACAACTCCAGGTATGTTTCTAAGGAGGTACCAACATTATAACATGACTTAAAACTCACAATAGTCCATTTGATGTAATATAGGATCTTTAAAGACGGAGTGAGTTTGTGTTTAGAATTCCCTAGCTGGCTCTGTGAGGGGGCTGTCACATCACGCTGTGTGGGCCAGAGGCTGCTCATCCTGGAGGTAGATCTGGGGAGAAGACAGGCGTGACCGGGGGCGACAGAGCTGCTCAGGCTGGGCTGTGTCTGACAGGACACCAGCTAACCACAGCTCCACACACACAGCGCAGAACAGCTGGGATGAAACTGATCCTATAGACTATATACTGTACTGTAGTCACACTGTGAAGGCCAGACGTGATGGGTAAATGTCCTATATTACACAACTTTGACTTTCCTGAGCTTTAATTCATGTAAGAATGTTGTTACCTCATCAAAAACACACTTGGAGTTGTGTTTCGTTTCATTTACACATGTTTGAGTGACCTTTATTATTAGCCTGTCTGCACCTCCACAGCTAAAAATACTGTTTCCATCTTGTGATGTCATTTGTGGTTGTGGGAGGAGTTTAAGAGTTTGGTCAGCAGGCCGGTCACAGAGGGAGGTGGGGGACAGCAGGCCGATCCAGATGAGCAGGCTGTGGAGAACATAGGACTCTGAAGGTGTGAAGCTCTGGCACCAGCTCCGCTCTGCTTCTCCGAAAACACAAATAACAACGCACATCAGTCACACACTCACACACAGTGCATTTGAAAAGAGAGACAAATCAGTGTAATGGCTAAGAAATGTCTGAAGTAGTTCCAAATAGTTTCAGACTCAAATATCTTGTTCCTTCATCAAACACACCTGAAGAGGTTTTAGATGTCACCCATGTACGTTTGAGTAATCCAGCGATCTCTCCCGAGCCCTATTCCAGCTCTGCTTAAAGGAGAATTAACGTTTTTTTTACAATCTGAGCCTTATTTCGGTAATAAACAAGTTGTTTTACTCACCCATAGCACTTTGGTGTCATATGGAGCACTTCCAGAGATGTTTTAGATTAGTGATCTCTGTAATGTGAGTTCTCGGGGCACATGTTTGAGGTCTCCAAATAACACAAACTTTAGCACTTTTCAAATAATAGAAGCTCGGTGTCTTAGCCTACGCTTTCGTTTGAGTCAAAAGTGGCCTGTAATCTGAGATTTATCCATAGTTTCGAGTAGATGAGGACACCAGTGCGCATGTGCGGAGTCACAGTTTATTTCGCTCTCAGCTCCCGGGACCCAAACATGAAACGCAAAGCTGTAAACTATGGATAAATCTCGGATTACAGGCCACTTTTGACTCAAACGAAGACATTGAGCTTCTATGATTTGAAAAGTGCTAAAGTTTGTGTTATTTGGAGACCGCTCGGGGCATATATTATATGTATATATACTGAGAACTCACGTTACGGATATCGCTAATCTAAAACATCTCCGGAAGTGCTCCAAATGACACCAAAGTGCTATGGGTGAGTAAAACAACCGATTACCGAAATAAGGCTCAGATTGTAAAAGAACGTTAATTCTCCTTTAAGGTTAGCTCTAAGAGCCTATGTCACCCATGCTCTTGTCCTGCAATTTTCCATAAATATGCAAAACTGACTACACAACTACAATGTCACAAATCTGATGCGATGTGCAGTAGTTTCATTAGTGAAATACACATTGATTGTAATGTGATAGCGCTCTGAAGGGGGAGGGACTTATCACAGAGAGTCAAAAACACATTCTCAACAGGCTCCCATAGCTCCGCTCAAACAGTGAGAGATACAGGACTGCATTCATACTATTATACTATTATACAACTGCACAACAACTCACCTTATGTAACAGATAATACTCCTTACAACTGTACAGCAACTCAACCTTTTGTAACAGATAATACTCCCTACAGCTGTACAACAACTCACCCTTATGTAACAGATAATACTCCCTACAACTGTACAACAACTCACCTTATGTAACAGATAATACTCCCTACAACTGTACAACTCACCCTTATGTAACAGATAATACTCCCTACAACTGCACAACAACTCACCTTATGTAACAGATAATACTCCCTACAACTGTACAACAACTCACCTTATGTAACAGATAATACTCCCTACAACGGCACAACAACTCACTCTTATGTAACAGATAATACTCCCTACAACTGTAGAACAACTCACCTTATGTAACAGATAATACTCCCTACAACTGTACAACAACTCACTCTTATGTAACAGATAATACTCCCTACAACTGTACAACAACTCACCTTATGTAACAGATAATACTCCCTACAACTGTACAACAACTCACCTTATGTAACAGATAATACTCCCTACAACTGCACAACAACTCACTCTTATGTAACAGATAATACTCCCTACAACTGTAGAACAACTCACCTTATGTAACAGATAATACTCCCTACAACTGTACAACAACTCACTCTTATGTAACAGATAATACTCCCTACAACTGTACAACAACTCACCCTTTTGTAACAGATAATACTCCCTACAACTGTACAACAACTCACTCTTATGTAACAGATAATACTCCCTACAACTGCACAACAACTCACCTTATGTAACAGATAATACTCCCTACAACTGCACAACAACTCACCTTATGTAACAGATAATACTCCCTACAACTGTACAGCAACTCAACCTTTTGTAACAGATAATACTCCCTACAGCTGTACAACAACTCACCCTTATGTAACAGATAATACTCCCTACAACTGTACAACAACTCACTCTTATGTAACAGATAATACTCCCTACAGCTGTACAACAACTCACCCTTATGTAACAGATAATACTCCCTACAACTGTACAACAACTCACTCTTATGTAACAGATAATACTCCCTACAACTGTACAACAACTCACCTTATGTAACAGATAATACTCCCTACAACTGTACAACAACTCACTCTTATGTAACAGATAATACTCCCTACAACTGTACAACAACTCACCCTTTTGTAACAGATAATACTCCCTACAACTGTACAACAACTCACTCTTATGTAACAGATAATACTCCCTACAACTGCACAACAACTCACCCTTATGTAACAGATAATACTCCCTACAACTGTACAACTCACCTTATGTAACAGATAATACTCCCTACAACTGTACAACAACTCACCTTATGTAACAGATAATACTCCCTACAACTGTACAACAACTCACCTTATGTAACAGATAATACTCCCTACAACTGCACAACAACTCACCCTTATGTAACAGATAATACTCCCTACAACTGTACAACAACTCACCTTATGTAACAGATAATACTCCCTACAACTGTACAACAACTCACCTTATGTAACAGATAATACTCCCTACAACTGTACAACAACTCACCTTATGTAACAGATAATACTCCCTACAACTGTACAACAACTCACCCTTTTGTAACAGATAATACTCCCTACAACTGTACAACAACTCACCCTTATGTAACAGATAATACTCCCTACAACTGTACAACAACTCACCCTTATGTAACAGATAGTACTCCCTACAACTGTACAACAACTCACCTTATGTAACAGATAATACTCCCTACAACTGTACAACAACTCACCCTTATGTAACAGATAATACTCCCTACAACTGTACAACAACTCACCTTATGTAACAGATAATACTCCCTACAACTGTACAACAACTCACCCTTTTGTAACAGATAATACTCCCTACAACTGTACAACAACTCACTCTTATGTAACAGATAATACTCCCTACAACTGTACAACAACTCACTCTTATGTAACAGATAATACTCCCTACAACTGTACAACAACTCACCCTTTTGTAACAGATAATACTCCCTACAACTGTACAACAACTCACTCTTATGTAACAGATAATACTCCCTACAACTGTACAACAACTCACCTTATGTAACAGATAATACTCCCTACAACTGTACAACAACTCACTCTTATGTAACAGATAATACTCCCTACAACTGTACAACAACTCACCCTTTTGTAACAGATAATACTCCCTACAACTGTACAACAACTCACTCTTATGTAACAGATAATACTCCCTACAACTGCACAACAACTCACCCTTATGTAACAGATAATACTCCCTACAACTGTACAACTCACCTTATGTAACAGATAATACTCCCTACAACTGTACAACAACTCACCTTATGTAACAGATAATACTCCCTACAACTGTACAACAACTCACCTTATGTAACAGATAATACTCCCTACAACTGCACAACAACTCACCCTTATGTAACAGATAATACTCCCTACAACTGTACAACAACTCACCTTATGTAACAGATAATACTCCCTACAACTGTACAACAACTCACCTTATGTAACAGATAATACTCCCTACAACTGTACAACAACTCACCTTATGTAACAGATAATACTCCCTACAACTGTACAACAACTCACCCTTTTGTAACAGATAATACTCCCTACAACTGTACAACAACTCACCCTTATGTAACAGATAATACTCCCTACAACTGTACAACAACTCACCCTTATGTAACAGATAATACTCCCTACAACTGTACAACAACTCACTCTTATGTAACAGATAATACTCCCTACAACTGTACAACAACTCACTCTTATATAACAGATAATACTCCCTACAACTGTACAACAACTCACTCTTATGTAACAGATAATACTCTCTATAATTTCCCTTGTGGACCAATAAAGTTTTAAGTCTAATCTGCATATAAACTGAAGAACTGAAGAAGCAGCTTGGATGAGCTGTGAAACGTATTCAACCAAATAAGCTTTTGTCCAGTTGAAAAATTGAATTTCTCCTTTTGCCATATAAACCAGGAAGTAAGGCTGTTGAGCTGTTGAGCTGTTAGCAACAAGTGCAGGTCGGCATGCACACAGTTTTCTCTTATCATTTCCTATTTCCTCTCCTCTCCTGTCAAAATGATGCAGTGTTCTGGACATGGCCCGTAGCTTGAGATGCACCGAGCGTGTGACAGTCACTGATCAGTTTGTACCTCAGGCCCTCCATCACCGGATGCAGAAAATGATGTATGGACCAAAAGAAGGACATCGCTATGGCAACAAAACAATTTATCAAACCAAATATGACTCTTCCATATATCAATGCAACATGGACGACAACTTTACAAATGAGGAAATCCATTGTTGTCTTTACAACAACTGAAAAACTACGAAAACTTTTGTTAAAGGCATTATGTAACTTTTCTGAAAGGGGCCTCCTATTTGCTTGTCTCCATGGAGATTTTGCTTTACCTGGAATCTGCCTCAGTATGGCCTTAAAATGATTTGCACATACATTCAAAAGTTACACTGGAAAATATGCATTCTAATTACAGTGGTACCTCACCTTATGAATGACCCAACAAATGAAAATTTCAAGTTGCGAAACGCCTTCACGGTAAATTTTGGTCTCTAGATACGAAAGAAAATTCAAGTTACGAAACGCGAAATCTCAAAAATTCAAATAATGCGCGCTCAGCCACACACATTATACGCTTTTCTCAGACTGGATTTAAACTTTTCTCACATTTGTCTCTCGTTTAAACACTCAAACTTTCATAGATTTTCAACAAAATGTATTAATAGTGAAGTGTGGGGGGAAGGGGGAGGGGGGAGAAAACTGCGCTCTTACACGTGTGTGATAGCGCAGCATGAACCGGCGCGGGGCTGCCAGCAGGTCTAGACCTGGATTAAACCAGGACTAAACCTGGACTAAACCAGGACTAGACCAGGACTAGACCAGGTGGATTAAAGGGTCTATTTCCTGGTTTCGTTTCGAGTCACAGCTGAGGCGAGAAGCGAGGACTCCCCTCGGGACGGCACGCAGTCTGAGCGCATGAACGAGACCCACGAACGCATGCAAGAGCCGCGGTGGTCTAGACCTGCTCTAGACCTAGTCTAGACCAGCACGGGTCTCGTTCATGCGCTCAGACTGCGTGCGGTCCCCCTCGCTGCTCCCCTCAGCTGTGACTCGAAACAAAACCAGGAAATAGACCCGCGCGCGGCGCTTTAATCCACCTGGTCTAGTCCTGGTCTAGTCCAGGTTTAGTCCTGGTTTAGTCCAGGTTTAGTCCAGGTTTAGTCCAGGTTTAGTCCTGGTTTAGTCCAGGTCTAGACCTGCTGGCAGCCCCGCGCCGGGTCATGACTCCCCTCCCCTATCACACGTGTCAGAGCGCAGTCTTCTCCCCCCTCCCCCTTCCCCCCACACTTCACTATTAATAATTTTGTTGAAAATCTATGAAAGTTTGAGTGTTTAAACGAGAGACAAATGTGAGAAAAAGTTTAAATCCAGTCTGAGAAACCAATCAGGACGCAGAACACAATGTTACACTATAAAAAAAGTTACACTATAAAAAAAAAAAAAACTTGGATCGGGGCCTTGGAACGAATCAGGCTTTTTCCATTGAAATAGCTACTCAACTTACGAATTTTTCACGTTACGAAACCACTTCTGGAACTAATTAATTTCGTAAGGTGAGGTACCACTGTATTATATTGTCCTTAAAAAAGCTCCAGATAAATCAAACCTGGGACCTTCTTGATGTGTCCTAAATACTGTAATCGTGTGTCTTGCCTTGTTGTGTCCATGGGCAAGACACTTCATTTGCCTCTCCTCTAGTCTCGTGTACAGTGGTGTGTGAATGAGAGCGTGTACAAGTTGGACAACATACGGAAAATAACCCCTTGGCGATATTACAGTGTTTACAGTGTGTTTACAGACATGTGTGTGTCCCCATTAAGGCCCCATTTACACGTACACTGTTTTTTTTTTTTTAAACTGAGACATTTCCCTTTGTTTGTACCCATCTTTGCAAACAAACCACGAATTTGCCTCTGGAAACGAAGGAGAATGCTCTGCAACCCAATCAGAATTGCACTTTTGGTGTGTCAGCTGCCTCAAATTCTGTTTATCTCACTTTACACGCAAAAGCGAAATTGTAGTTTTTCAGTCTAGCCAGAGTTTTTAGATGAGTTTTCAGAGGCAAATTCGCTGTTTGCATGTAAAAGATGGGTACAAACGAAGGAAAATATCTCTGTTTTTAAAAATACTAGTGTACATGTAAACGGGGCCTAAATAAACCAAAATATTAAAGACCTAAACAATACAAAAACTTCAAACTTGGACTTCAGACATGATACCCATTTCAATACCACAGAGTTATAATAAAAACTACATATTTTTTAGACAATATAACATAATTTTCAACAAAAAATAATACTTGGTTGGTGGTTAGAGCTTAAAAATAATTACAATCAAATCAAAATTGGCTGCAAGATTTTTATGTACCATAATTTTTTCAACAAACAACAAAATCTTGTTGTTGTTGTTAACTCTGTAGTTCTCTAATGTGATTATTGTATTCATCTGGCAATTCATAGTTCAGCCTTTTTGCCAATAATTCTCGACACAACTGAACAGAATCCTATCATTAAAACATAAATTGCAAATCTAAATCTAAATCCATTAGAATCTTTTTCAGTTAGTCACTCTTTCTTTTTTGTTGAAAATCAAATTCCTAACCAGTATGGAATAAGAAAGAGGACAAAATAATGTGTATTCACAAGAAATTAATCCACACGAATAAAATTAATCCACGTGAAAACGTGTAGTCACAAGAAATTAATCCATGCATATTTTGGATATACACGCGTCTATGGTTATAGTTGAGCATAAAATAAATATTTGCAAACTTATGTACGAATACAAATTTCTCAGATGGAAGAAAGTGGACAAAAATACGTCATCGGTTACGTCATCACATCACGTCGGCCGAGACCACTTGAAGTCTGCAGCGGTAAAAAAAAAAATCTGGAGGACAGTCGCTGGAGTTGACAGGATGGCAGACCGAAATAAGGTGGGCGTTAACTCCAAATGTTTAGCCTATACAACCGTAATCATCATCTGGGGCCAAGTCCCCAGATGATGGCGGCGCACACTGTTGCAGCGGCTTACGGCTCCTCCGTTTGGTTGTTGTTTTTGCTGTTTTTCGTATGTCCTTCGCACGCAAATAAGCGCTACAGCAGACAGGAGCTTCTGGACATTGGTTTCAACATGAAGTTGACCATTACAACAGAGTCTCACCGCTCGTTCAACACACCGAATGAGATAGCGAGACCACCGGGAGCTCCATGGATTGTTATCGGCTCCGGCAGGCGACGGAGGCGGCGTTGTGAGAGGAAGCGTAAGCGGGGATGCCGCTCAGGCCTACTAACAAGACTGAGAAGGAACCCACACAAACCTCCTCTCCCGAGCATGTTCCTCACCAATGCAAGATCGGTGGTGCACAAAATGGACGAGCTGGAACTGCTCATGCGGGGAAATGGTTGCATCCGTGACTGCTGCGTCTCCATTATAACAGAGACCTGGCTTCACCCACTGATCCCCGACGCCGCCGTGCAGCTGGAGAGCCGCACCATGCACCGCTGGGACCGAAACAAGAACTCCGGTAAGAGCAGAGGGGGTGGTTTGTGCATTTATGTGCACAACGACTGGTCAAGGGATAGTGTAACTACACACACACACTGTTCACAGGACTTAGAGTCCGTCACAGTTAGATGCCGTCCCTTTTTCTCCCCCGAGAGCTAACAACTGTGCTAATAACAGCGGTTTACATTCCACCACACGCTAACACGAGTGTAGCTCTCACGCTGCTAGCAGACACCATCAACACACTGCAACAGGCCCACCCCGATGGCGTGCACATCATAGCTGGGGATTTTAACCGGGCAAACTTAAAGTCTGTCCTCCCTAGATTCTATCAGCATGTGAAGTGCTCAACCAGAGGGGCAAATACATTGGATCATGTATACACAAACATTAAACATGCATACAGAGCAATACAACTCCCACACCTTGGCCAGTCAGACCACCTCTCTCTGCTCCTAATCCCAGCATATACACCACTCAGGAGACAGTCCACCCCCCCTGACAAAGACCATCACCACGTGGCCTGAGGATGCCCTCTCCCAGCTCCAGGACTGTTTTGACAGCACGGATTGGAGTGTTTTTCTCCATGAGGACCTGACTGCACACACTGAGACGCTGCTGGCCTACATCAGGTTCTGCATGGACGTAGCAGTGGAAAAACGCATCCGGGTGTTCCCCAACCAGAAGCCCTGGATGACTAGCCAGGTCAAGGCACTCCTCAGGACACGCAACATTGCCTTCAGGTCAGGAGACAGAGCTCTTTATAACATTGCCAGAGCTAACCTGAAGAGGGGCATCAGGGGGGCCAAGTTGGACTATAAGAGGAGGATAGAGGACCACCTCTCCCATAACAACTCACGGCAGGTGTGGCAGGGGATACAGAGACTGACCAACTACAGGCAGACAAACACCACAGGGGGGGAGACAAGTGCTTCTCTGGCAGAGGAACTGAATGTCTTCTTCACACGCTTTGAGGTCCCACCTCCGCAGTCTCCAGCCACACCAGCCCAGCTCCTCCCCGCGCCCAACTCCAAACCACTGACTGTACAAGTATGGGAGGTGGAGCAGGTGCTCAGCAGGGTGAACACCAGGAAAGCGGCGGGACCGGATGGCATACCTGGGAAGATCCTGAGAGCCTGTGCCCACCAGCTTTCAGAGGTCTTCACCATGATATTCAACCTCTCCCTAGCACATGCCACCATCCCAGCCTGCCTCAAGTCTGCCACCATCATCCCCATACCAAAAAAATCAGCCACAAACCAACTGTGTGACTTCAGGCCAGTCGCCCTCACGCCAATCATCATGAAGTGTCTGGAGCGGCTGGTCCTGAGGCACATCAAGAACTGTCTTCCTCCCTCCTTGGATCCATATCAATTCGCCTACAGGACAAACAGGTCGACAGAGGATGCAATCGCCGTTGCCCTCCACGCTGCACTGAGCCACCTGGAGCAGCGGGAGAGCTACGTACGGATGCTCTTTGTCGACTACAGCTCAGCTTTTAACACCATCATTCCCGACATCCTGGTCAACAAACTGTCCAACTTGGGACTTCACCCACTCACCTGCCACTGGGTCAGGGACTTCCTCACAAACCGACCCCAGGCAGTGAGACTCGGTCGCCACCTGTCCTCTACTCGGACGCTGAGCATTGGTGCTCCACAAGGGTGCGTGCTGAGCCCTCTCCTGTACTCTCTCTACACATCGGACTGCAGCCCCACCCACTCGAACAACACCATTGTGAAGTTTGCGGACGACACCACAGTTGTGGGGCTGATCTCAGGGGGTGAGGAGTCTGCTTACAGGGACGAAGTCCTGGCTCTGTCGGCGTGGTGTTCGGCAAACAACCTGGCGCTGAACACCACAAAGACCAAGGAGATCATCCTGGACTTTAGAAAGAACAGAGCAGACCCGCCCCCTCTTCACATCAACGGAGTCTGTGTAGAGAGAGTCCACTCCTTTACTTTCCTGGGGACCACAATATCGGCCGACCTGTCGTGGTCCGACAACACCTCGGGATTAGTAAAGAAGGCTCAGCAGCGCCTGCACTTCCTGCGGCTCCTCAGGACCAATAACATCAGTCAGAAGCTGCTGGTGAACTTCTACCGCTCCTCCATCGAGACCACACTTACGTACGGCATCACGGTGTGGTTCACGCTCTGCACGGAGGCAGAACGGAAGAGGTTACAGGGGGTGGTGAAGACGGCCCAAAGGATTATCGGCTGCCCCCTCCCCTCCCTGAAGGACATCTATACCTCCCGATGCCTCAGCAGGGCGGAGCGGATCATTAAGGACGTTTCCCACCCCGCACACCATCTTTTTGAACTGTTACCATCAGGCAGGCGCTACAGGTCCATCAGGAGCCGGACCAACAGACTTAGAGACAGTTTTTTCCCCCAAGCCATCATCAGACTGAACTCACGCATGCACTAACCCCTCCCCCTACCCCCCAACTGCACCACAACATACTACCTCACCACATCACAACACACTACCTCACTACATTGTTAATTCTGTGAATTATCTGTATGCCAAGTGCTGCTGCTGCTGTTTGCTGCTACTGTTTGTTTTATCCTGTCTTTACTGAAGTGCGTTGTTTGTTTGCTGGTCAAACATTTTTATTTTTTCTATTTATTTTTATCTGTTTTATCTACACCTGCGGAGAGCTTTCCCAATTTCGTTGTGTTTTTACCTAACATAATGACAATAAAGACTATTCTATTCTATTCTAACAACTAGATACATCAGTAAGTCCAAGAAAAGTTTTGGTATTAGCGTTACAGTCCTTTACAAGTACAGTTACAGTATATCAGAAAAGTGCACAAACATTTGGAGTTAAAGGAAAATTAACGTTTTTTTTTTTACAATCTGAGCCTTCTTTCGGCAATAAAACAAGTAGTTTTACTCACCCATAGCAGTTTGGTGTCAATTGGAGCAGTATCGCAGAACTTATGTTGTAGCCGTTCTGTTCTTCTATGATCCCGTATCCGTTAGCGTGAGTGCTCGGGGCATTACTTTGCGGTGTCCAAATAACACAAACTTAAACACTTTTCAAATCACAGAAGATCGCTGTGTCAGGGTAGACTTTTAGTGGATTCCAAAATGGCCTGAAACCCGATATGCAGCTATAGTTTCATTTGATGACGTCATCAGAGAGGACAGTGCGCATGCGTGAACTCAGCTGTTTTGTAAACACCGCTAGTCCGAAAGAAGCTAACACCGCTCTGAACTTTACTTTTCTGTTGCGATATCGGGTTTCAGGCCGTTTTGGAATCTACTAAAAGTCTACCCTGACACAGCGATCTTCTGTGATTTGAAAAGTGCTAAAGTTTGTGTTATTTGGAGACCGCAAATCAGTGCCCCGATCACTCACACTAACGGATACGGGATCATAGAAGAACAGAACGGCTCAACATAAGTTCTGCGATACTGCTCCAATTGACACCAAACTGCTATGGGTGAGTAAAATTACTTGTTTTATTGCCGAAAGAAGGCTCAGATTGTAAAAAAAACGTTACTTTTCCTTTAACGCCCACCTTATTTCGGTCTGCCATCCTGTCAACTCCAGCGAAGACTGTCTTCCAGAATTTTTTTTTTTTACCGCTGCAGACTTCAAGTGGTCTCGGCCGACGTGACGTAATGACGTAACAGATGACGTATTTTTGTCCACTTTCTTCCATCTGAGAAATTCTTATTCGTACATAAATTTGCAAATATTTATTTTATGCTCAACTACAACCAAAGACGCATGTATATCCAAAATATGCATGGATTAATTTCTTGTGACTACACGTTTTCGCGTGGATTAATTTGATTCGCGTGGATTAATTTCTTGTGAATACACATTATTTTGTCCTCTTTCTTATTCCAGGACCGTGAGCGCTCAGAATGATCACATTTTGTACTTTCTTCTCCTTAAGTTTTCAGACAGATCTCTTTTTGACCGTGTTTGCTAATGTGCATTGTGTCTCCATAGGAACTGCTGTACATTCCATCATACAGATACATGTAGAACACCCCCAGCATGATGTCACTGCAAAGTATCAATAGGGCTATAGTTTTTCAGATGCACTTCAGTATGTATAGTATGATCTTCCTGTTGTTGTGTTCATGTGCTATGCTGCACTGACAACAAAGCAATAGAAGCCTACACTATAATGTGATATAATATGGTACAGTTTTATATAATTCCTCCCAACACAGCCACTTCAGACCCACCTCCATTGCACCTGCGCTTCCAAGCTATTTTGGACTTGCTTTTTCAGCTTGGAGCAGAGAAACCAGCAGCACTTTGAGATCCAGAGCCAGGAGCACACACACGGGAGCTGACACTGCACTGGTCAGTTTGCTCAGGGCTAATCTCCATGACGTAGGCCTACACACACACACACTATCTGAAAATAACACTCCACCAGGTCTGGCCATAGTCCTCCAGTGTTCCTCCTGCTTTTCTCCTCAAATGTTAAAGGTGCATTGTGTAACTGTTTTTCTCCATGGAGATGTTATTTCTTTGTCTGGAATGTTTCACAGTATGATATTAAACCTTTCTATCTTCATGGAGACCAAACCAGACCAGTTTACAGGTCAGATCTGTGGAGAGGAGTCCCCGCTCACAGTCAGAATGCCTCTTTTTCTACGTATTTTTGAGATATAAAACAACCTGTAATTGAATAAATGTAAGGTAGAGCTGTTTAGAGCTGGTAGAGCTGGAATGTTCCTACTGTGGAACATTCCAGGCAGAGCACTGACATCCATAGACACAAGTAGGTGACGGACCCTCTAGAAAAGTTAAACAATCCATTCTTTTTTTATGCTCTAGGCCAGGGGTGCTCAATAGGTCGATCGCGATCTACGAGTCGATTGTGGGCCAAGTGTCAATCGATCACCAGGGTGTAATGCTCAATTCCGATTTTTTTGTGAAATACAATTTTTTGCGCATGCGTCCTGGAGGACACGACGAGGTCACGCGCAGCGAGCGTGCTCAGTGTTTACGGAAGTAGCCTAGAGTTGCTGGAGACGGAGAAGGACAAGGTTTTTGTCCTAGGCGTTTTGCGGGGCAGTCCGTAGAACTGAACGTGTTGATGCGGAGTCGCAGCCAAGAGTGGTGGGATTGCTACGTGCTTTGCCGCTTCACTGCAGGCATGAAAATCCACAAAATTGATTGTTGTGAGCTTTAAGCCATGTTTGAATGATTAACCAAGATGGCGGCGCGGACGCACGCAGCGGCCCCTCTCCCGGCCAATAGAGTAGGGTTTTCGCTGTTTCTGCTGCCTTTGTCTAGTCTGTCTTATTCGTCTGCCATGCTTTTTAATAAGTACAGTAGGCAGTTCTTGTTGGACATCAGCAGAACTGCCCAGCACAACTCCCTGGACACTGCACTAGAGGAGAAACTAGAGCAGCTTGGACTACTCTGCCGGTCTGCTGCTACACTCGACTGCTGCCCCCCGCCCGGAGAGGAGGCGCCGCAAGCGGTGTGCGAGGAAGCAGAAGAGAGGCAAGTGCGGAGGTATCCAAGCTAGGCTAGCGGCTAGCCCGCACCAGCCGGCTATTCCATCGATTCTCCTCGCTAACGTGCAATCTCTAGACAATAAAATGGACTATCTCAGACTGCAGGCTGCCCAGTGCGATGTGAGGGAGTACTGTGTTTTTGTTTTTACGGAAACATGGTTACACAGAAATAGCCCGGACTCGGTGGTGCGCCTCAATGAGCTAACATGCTACCGCTCGGACCAAGCTAGCGGTGTCCCCGTAGTTAAATCCTGCGGAGGGGGTTTATGCATCTTTCTTCGGGACGCTTATTGTCGGGACGCTGTGGTGGCATGTAGACACTGTACACCGCTGGTGGAATTTATGATTCTAAAGTGCCGGCCCATTTATCTCCCGAGGGAATTTACAGCGATCATGCTCAACACCCTGCTCGACAACCTCAACAGCTTCTTTGCACGGTTTGAGGCACAAAAAAGACACCCGGCCACAGAAAACTCCACCACCTCCCCACAATCAGCCCCTGTGTGTGTCTGCAGCCAGTGTGAAGAGGACACTCTCCAGGATCAACACCCGCAAGGCTGCAGGCCCGGACAACATCCCTGATCGTGTGTTGAAGGACTGCACAGAGGAGCTCAAGGATGTCTTCACAGACATCTTTAATGCTTCTCTGAGCCAGGCTGTCATTCCCTCCTGCTTCAAAACCACCACCATCGTTCCTGTGCCAAAGAAGTCCACTCCAGCCACTTTTAATGACTATCGCCCTGTTGCACTGACCCCCATCATAATGAAGTGCTTTGAACGGCTAGTCATGGCACACATTAAATCCACCCCCCCCACACTTTGGACCCATTCCAGTTTGCATACCGGGCCAACCACTCTACCGAGGATGCAATCTGCTCTGCTCTTCACCCAGCCCTCACCCACCTGGACAATAAGGACTCATATGTGAGAATGCTGTTCATAGATTTCAGTTCAGCATTCAACACCATAATCCCACAGCAGCTCATCACCAAACTGGACCACCTGGGGCTTCAGACCTCACTGTGTAATTGGCTGCTGGACTTCCTCACTGAGAGGCCACAGTAGTCCGGGCGATAAGCGCAGATTTTCATGCAAATCGATCACTTTGCGATAAAAGCGTCAAATTTGGTATGATGATTCCCAAAGTGGGTCTGATCAAATTTAGGACCGTAGGCGCTCAAGATCCGGCCCCTGGGGGGCCATGGCGGCCATTTTCCAAAATGGCCACCATGGAAATGGGAAAATGGATTAAAAGCACCCAGAAACATCACATATTTGTATCAGATTTGGTGGGAAGGTTCCCAAAGGGAGTCTGATTAGATATAGAACTATAGGCATTCAATATGGCGGCCATGTTCCTAATGGGAAAACGGATTAAAAAGAGTGCAATAATACACAAAGTGGGACTGATCAGATTTAAAGGGGTATGCCACTACTTTGGGGCTAGATATGGTTAAAATCGTTGCTCTGGGTTTATAACGGTGGTAGAGGGTCTTATTTTTCATGTTAGGCTGCAAGCCACAGTTGCCAGATATATGTCCTTCATCTCCATGCAATCACGAGGAAGCAGATAGCAGGATGATTTTGCATGCATCTCATGATGCACAACATGGCCATCAAAAGATTATGATTCAGACTGTTGATACAGATGTTGTAGTGCTGGTGTAACGGGTACCGTAGCAACGGCACCGTGGTTGACAGATTGACTCCTGTGACGCTGTTACACAGGAGAGAAAAGAGGAGACAGCGTGTCAGGTTCATGAGCTCCTGCAGTCATTTATTAAATTCCTTTCATTAAAATTCACATTTTACATATTCCATGTCTTTTTTTAGCATATACAATGAATTTCAGTGTCCATGTCAATACAAAACAACATCAATTAAATCTCCTTTTCAGCACATACATGTTCACTTACTCTTCAACTTAGTATTTTACACTATTTATCAAAAATGAAATTTGTAGACAATGGTGATATGAACCAGCTAAATGTTGGATGCTTACAAACTTCCACTGACAGTATTAGGCCAATATAGTACTGCATATCACGCTCCAAACTCAATTAAATGTACTTACTGTGTAACCAATCTCATTTAAAACAATTCAAACTAATGGTGGGGAGGCAGTACATGGCGAGCTAACTAATGCTCATGTGCTCAGTCCTCATGTGCATATGCACGGGGGAAGGTGTGTGCGTGTTGAGCTGACTTGCACTCTATTATCAAACTCACTCCAAACAACATCAAAAACAAGTTCCAACGAAAATTACTTCACTAAAACAGTTCACTCACTTGTCAAACACATTTCAATATGGCCAAAACCTAGTTCTAAAGTGATTTTGTACATCTACCTACCTGTTACACAGGAGAGAAAAGAGGAGACAGCGTGTCAGGTTCATGAGCTCCTGCAGTAATGAGAAACACGCTGCATGGAGCTAAACCCGCCACCCGGCCTCGCCCCCTGCTGGCCTGGAGTAAACATAACAGCATTCACCCTGAATAAGGAAACCCACTTTGAAATGTAAAAACTCTTAAGGGTCCTTTTCCCAAAATAAAATACGTTAAATTGTATTAAAATAGAAGACCATAATCCTTTTTTTCCTCTCATTTAAAAAAAACAAAATATGACACTTTTGTGGTCGTCACACACTCCCCGGCAAAAAGAAATCTGTCCCACCATTTTCCACTCAACTTTTCTTAACTCAAATTCTCTTTCTCTCTAACAGATAATGGGA
Source organism: Paratrypauchen microcephalus (assembly GCA_036785185.1). Taxonomy (NCBI): domain Eukaryota; kingdom Metazoa; phylum Chordata; class Actinopteri; order Gobiiformes; family Gobiidae; genus Paratrypauchen; species Paratrypauchen microcephalus. The sequence continues at coordinate 2,593,686 of JAVJIX010000100.1, read as the reverse complement.
ACTGGCAATATGTATGGCGGTGATGTTAAGGGGTAAGACATGTATATAAAGGGGGGATAAAGGGTGGAATAGGGGTTAATTTTATATGTTGGCGTTGTGTAGGGAATAAATGAGTGCAGGAGTTGGGTGGTGTGAGGCACAGTGTAAGCAGGTGAGTGTAAGTTTGTGTTTGCCATATTAACAATGGCTTGTGTTGTCAGTGTGGGCTGACCAAGATTCTCATCTGTAAAAATCTGTCTAGGTCATTGGTCCCGACTTGATCTCCTGACCTCTGTCTGGCGGTCTGGTGTTACATTGACCAGAGGCTGTTCTTCCTGGATGGGCTCTGGGGCCTCGTCGTATCCATCTTATTCCTCAGGTCCTACATCAACATCACCAGACTGGCTTTCATCCTTTTCGAGTTCTTCTTCCTCTGCTTCTCTTTCAGGTATCAGGTTTGTTTCAGGTAAGTAGTCTGCATTAACTCTCTCTTCTTCTTGTGCGAGTACTGGAACTGGGTGACTCCCGGTGATGGCTGATCGTTGTGGTGGTGCTAAAGTGGGTATCTCCTGTATCCTCTCAGCTGGTACCCTTAGCCAATAACGATGGCCAACAGAGTCATCGTCCGAGTCCACATCTGAATCTGATTCTTCTGGCAGGTCTGCCCGTCCTGGGGTAGTACGCCGGGTCTGGCTTTTACTTTTCTGTGTTCTCTTCTCAGAAGTGTCATGTCGTGGAGGCACTTCAACTGGGAGGTCATTCACTAGTAAGAGCAGATTGCGATGTAGCGTTCTTGTCTTTTTCTTGTCCCCAGACTCAGGGTACACGATGTATACTGGATTGTCTGCAAACTGTTCTTTAACAACATAGATGGACTTCTCCCAGTATGACCGTAGTTTTCCTGGTCCGCCACGCTCACTGAGGTTCCTAATTAAGACTCTGTCACCAGGCTGTAGTACCACTCCTTTTGCTTTCTTGTCATAGAGTACTTTGCCTTTGGCGCTGGCCTGGTTGCTATGCTCACTGGCGATTCGATAAGCTTCAGACATCTGTTTTGCCCACTTCTTGGCATATCCCCTTGACGAGTCAGGCTCTGTGTCTTCAACCAATCCGAATAGCAAATCAATGGGAAGACGAGGATGACGGCCATAAAGGAGAAAGAAAGGCGAAAAACCGGTTGACTCATGCCGGGTACAATTGTATGCATGTACAACTCGTGGAATTTGGTCTTTCCATCGTTCTTTCTCTTTGTCAGTCAACGTTCTCAACATCTGGAGTATCGTACGATTAAACCGCTCTGCAGGGTTTCCCTGGGGATGGTACGGCGATGTTCTTGAATGACGGATGCCTGACAACTGTTGGAGTGTACGGAAAAGCTCGTTCTCAAATTCTCGGCCTTGGTCGTGGTGTAACTTTGATGGATATCCGAAGCGGAGGACGAAATCATTAAAGATGCGCTCAGCTGCTGTCTTCCCACTCTTATTCTTCGTTGGATAGGCTTGAGCAAATCTTGTAAAATGATCAACGACCACAAGGATATATTCATAGCCACCACGGCTGGTCTCTAGATGTAAGTAGTCGATACACACCAATTCTAGTGGTGAACTTGATGTGATACTACCCATTGGAGCACGAACATGAGTAACTGGCTTCTTTGACTTTATGCATGGACATTTCTTAGTGATATGGTCCTCAATCTCTCTAGCCATGAAAGGCCAATAGAATCTCTCCCTGGCGAGGTTAAGGACTCTTTCTGTGCCAACATGAGCCATGTCATTATGGAGTTTCTTCAGGACAAGATCTTTGTACTTGGCAGGGAGTACCAACTGCTTTCTGCCATTCGCACGCCTGTACAGGAGACCATTCTCCAAGACTAGTTTTCCCCATTCGTGTAATAGTCTTCTAGTGGCTCCACTAACAGTTTGCCGTATTTCATCAGTTAAAGGTGTACCCGTCTCTTTTAACTTAATGATTTCTCTGATGGCTTCATCTGCACGTTGTGCTCCCATAAGCTCTTCATGGCTGATTGCATTTAAGTGATCAAAGGGGGAACATGGGTCAGGTTGGGAGGAGATGTTGAGAGCCGCTACCCAAGCTACATCTTTCTGCTTGGCTACTTTACTTCCATCCCATACAGCACGAACCACATCTTCAGTGCACGCTTTGGTACAGGACTCAGTATAGGCTGCGATATCTAGAGGGAGACGTGACAGCGTGTCGGCATCTATGTTGGACTTCCCGGGCCTGTACTTTATGTCAAACCTGAAGTCGACAAGTTCTCCAACCCACCGATGACCTACAGCGTTTAGCTTTGCTGTGGTCATTACATAAGTTAGTGGATTGTTGTCTGTGTATACCGTGAAGTGAGGCGCATAAAATAGATAATCTCTAAATTTTTCGCACACAGCCCACTTCAGGGCAAGGAATTCTAGTTTTCCACTATGCAGGTGGTAGTTTCGCTCAGCTGCAGTTAAAGTTCTAGACCCATATCCAATGACTCTCAACTTGCCTTCCTGGTGTTGATAAAGGATCGCACCAAGCCCCTGGTCTGATGCATCCGTGTGTAAGACGAAAGGTGAGTTAAAGTCAGGGTATGCCAACACAGGGGGGCTAACAAGGAGAGAAACGAGTCGGTCAAGGGCTTCCTGGTGTTCAGCGGACCACTCTACAGATGTTCTGGATGGTAGTTGTGGACCTTTGCTTTTACCATGCACTGCAGCTGATTGCCCTGGTTTGACTTGGAGTAGCTCATAGATGGGCTTCGCTATCCTTGAGAAGTCCTGGATGTAGGAGCGGTAATAGCCCAGGAATCCGGTGAGCTTTCTCACATCTCCAACTGTCTGCGGTGTCTTGCAGGCTAATGATCGAACTGCATCCAGGTCTTTGGGATCGATTCTCACTCCCTGAGCTGACACAAGGCGACCCACGTACCTTACTTCCTGTCGAAACAGCTCACATTTTTCAGGTCTTAGCTTCACCCCATGTCTCTGAAGCGCTTGCAATACTTTGCGGACCCCTTCCACGTGCTCGTCAAAGGTCCTTGCATAGCAAAGCACGTCGTCAAGATAGGGAAGACAGCAGTCATCTCTCAAAGAACCCAACATCTCTTCCATACTCCGCTGGAAGGCTGCGGGGGCGTTGGAGAGGCCGAATGGGATACGGACCCATTCATACAGCCCCCAGGGGGTAATGAAAGCAGTGAGGTGTTGGGAGTCTTTAGCAATAAAACCCTGATGATAAGCTTTTCCTTGATCAAGGATACTGAACCAGGAATAGCCACCGAGCGTGTCAGTCAGGTCTTGTATCCTAGGTAAGGGATGTCGATCTGGGATGGTCTTCTGATTCAAGAGCCGATAATCTATACAGAGGCGGAGAGTACCATCTTTTTTTCGGACGCAGACCACTGGTGCAGCATAGGAGGACTTTGATTTGACAATCCAGCCTTTCATTAGCAGATCTTGTATGTACTCTTTCACTTCCTTAAACAGTGGCTTGGGGACGGAGGAGTATGCTCTCTGTACTGGAATCTCATCCTTGAGGTTGATCGACATCTGTAAACTGGGGATACATCCGATATCATGACTGTCTCGGGCAAAAACAGCTGATTCTTCCCCCATCTTCTTGACTTTGTCCTGTTCTTCGTCACTAAGGTGGCTGAGGTCCACGGGAGGCTGCCACAAGGCTGGAGCAGTTTGAGCAACTGAGGTTGTTGCAGCATTGACTACTACTCTGGACCTAGACATCTCTTGTGGATTGGTCTCGATCACCCTTGTCACAGTCTGGACACTACCCAGGGCTGACTTCCTTGGTATAGTGACAGAATGTTTTGTGCTATTTCTTACTGGTATTATGACGTAAGGTCTCTTCGTAGACTGTATTTCTAGTAGGCCCTCCTCAAGCTCAAGCCCTGTAAGATGGGCATTGTTTTCTTCTGGTTCAAACAAAAGAAGGGGGTCTGACTGATCTACAGTGGGCGGGATCTGACACTTAATCCAGGCTACTTGTCCAGCTGGAACGGTGGTGTCGTAATTGCCAGTCCTTAGCAGTCTCTGGTACATGGAGGGTCTGTCTGTCTGAATGAAGTTCACCAGCAGCTCAACCTTTTCAGCAGGGGCAGATATTGAATCAGAAAGGAGCGTGGTGAGGGCTGGGACAAGTTCTGTTGGTCTATTCTGAACCACTTCCTCTAGCACATTAAATCCAAGTATCGGCCTTGCAAGCGGGATGCTACAGATGAGGAAAGGCACCATTATTGACTGGCTAAGAGCATCATTTCCAGCAAAGCTGACTGCAATGAGGACCCAACCGTCAAAAGGAAGAATTTCCCCATTCACAGCATGCACTTCCAGCTCTTCCCTGTCATCAAATATTTCACTGAGGGGCCTGACAGGTGCATCTGGTAAGTATTTCTCTTTCCAGCTTCTATCAACCATGCTCACCTGGGCTCCAGTATCTAATAAGGCACTGACTGTCAAGCCATTAAGGTCACATCGAGCAAGGGCTTTGGCACCTATAAACTTGGCCAGACGTCTGCTTGTTTGGGTGGGGAGCAAAAGGGGAGACTGGGCATAGGTTTTGTCAGTGTTTTCTTTTGGTCTTTCATTCACTGAACTAGTCATCGCATGGCTCTCAGGGCTCAATACATTACACTCGGCACTGTGGGACTGAACGTGAGGTCCGGTCACTGCTTGTCCCGTAGCTGCGACCGGCTCCAGTTTTCCTGACGCTTAGGCTTCTTCATGCAGCCTACGGCTCTGTGACCGTCTTCACCACAGTGAAAGCAGTGAGTGCAACCGTTGCGATTCTGTGCAAGACAATTAGCACAGCTATAGGATTTGATTTTCTTTTGATCCACTTGAGCTTTGCAATGATGACAATGTTCTGAGTTTTGAGTGTGTCGTGGCCGTTGGAGTAGTTCAACTTTATTCATTAGCTCCTCTACTTTCTCAGTTAACTGTTGGAGTGCATCCGCCTTTTGCTGTTTATCTGAAGCATCTTTCTTCGTACTACTGCTCGGTGCTGCTGCAACTTCAGCTTCAACTAGCTCTGCGTTATGCACACTTACATGTTTCTGCTTCGCCACTGAACCTAAACGTCTCTGTCGCTCATTCTCAGTGTTTGTTATCTTCATCATTTGTTTTAAAATGGTCTCGTCAGACACACTGCTATCCGAGAGCAATGCTTTAAGTTCTCTTCGTATGTCATTATGCTTATGGCTAAGGCCCTGATATATGGTGTGGAGGAAAATGTCCTGAACAGTGCTGGCACTGTATTTCACTTCTGTGTCAGCATATTTTGCAGCAAACAGGATCTTTTGTTTGAGGCCTATGACACGGTACAGAAACTGTTGTGGGGTTTCGCTATCATTTTGTTTCGTGCACATAAGCTCTTGGAAAAGTTCTGTGTTACTTCGCCCACCTAAGTGGGATTGCAGGAAGCCTTTGAGCTCATCTATGGTCAAATCATCTTTGTGCATTAGCATATCTTTGAAGTTTCCTGATTTGATAACTCTGAGAACGCCTCTCAGTATTTCAGCCTCACTGAATTGTTCTCTAACTCCTTCATCGATTTGTCTGCATATGTTGTTGTAGCTTAAGTCGGAGCTCTGATCACCGATCTGTCCACCTTGAACTTTGAACTCGCGACGAAGCATTGAGAGGTCTCGAAGGGGAACGACTCGGTCGTGTTTGCCGTGTGTGTGTTGTTCAGGTGTGTGAGTGTTGTCAAACGGTGGTGTAGCAGGTACTGGTGTGGGTGTGAGAGTAGGTGGTGATGTGGGGTTTATGTATCGTAGGAGACTAGAAAGCACTTTCTGTAGCTCTGTGTCGGTGTTCGGTGCAGTGTTGACAGTATGTGTGAGGGGTGGACTGGTGATTAGCTGATTAGCTGTGTGGGTTGGGTTAGTGTTGGGAACACTGGCTGTCACATTATCAATCAGTACTGGGGTTGACAATACATTGTGCATATTAACCTCTGAATCAGTTTTAGACTGAATATTACGAATCTGAATGACATTATTCACAGTATCATTAAGATTTAACAACACTGCCATACCCGAATCCTCAGATTCCACGAGGGTGTCACTATTCATAAAAGCTAGAATGTACTCAAAGCAACTCTCTTCCTCGCCAAGCTGAAGCGTGGACGAATCCTTCCCCGGTACCGGACCAACACTCTGGGCTAGTTGGAAAAGTTCATCGGCCGTCAGAGTGAGCAGACTCTTCTTGATACTCCATACCAAGCCTTTTCTCTCACTGTCCGCCATGATTGCTCTTCCCTCTTCCTTACAGTTGGTCACTCCTCCAGGTAGCACTTTCACCCACGGCCTCACTCCTGGTTCCACTCGCGTAGCATAATTGTAGCTTCACAGGCAATCGTTCTGGTGCGCACAGGGCCTGTGCATCTGGGATAATGGATGGTTGAGGTAGGTTGTGTCTTCACAATCAGGAGATGAAGGGAACCGCTGACGTCGTGGATGTAGGACTCACTCTTCCTCCAGATGCATGGGTTGAAGAATCATCAGCTCCCGAAACGCTTCAACTGCTTATTCTGGTTGTGCCTGCAGCCTGCGCATCTGTCGCCGCTCCCCGTACGGGCCACCAAAAATCTGTAACGGGTACCGTAGCAACGGCACCGTGGTTGACAGATTGACTCCTGTGACGCTGTTACACAGGAGAGAAAAGAGGAGACAGCGTGTCAGGTTCATGAGCTCCTGCAGTCATTTATTAAATTCCTTTCATTAAAATTCACATTTTACATATTCCATGTCTTTTTTTAGCATATACAATGAATTTCAGTGTCCATGTCAATACAAAACAACATCAATTAAATCTCCTTTTCAGCACATACATGTTCACTTACTCTTCAACTTAGTATTTTACACTATTTATCAAAAATGAAATTTGTAGACAATGGTGATATGAACCAGCTAAATGTTGGATGCTTACAAACTTCCACTGACAGTATTAGGCCAATATAGTACTGCATATCACGCTCCAAACTCAATTAAATGTACTTACTGTGTAACCAATCTCATTTAAAACAATTCAAACTAATGGTGGGGAGGCAGTACATGGCGAGCTAACTAATGCTCATGTGCTCAGTCCTCATGTGCATATGCACGGGGGAAGGTGTGTGCGTGTTGAGCTGACTTGCACTCTATTATCAAACTCACTCCAAACAACATCAAAAACAAGTTCCAACGAAAATTACTTCACTAAAACAGTTCACTCACTTGTCAAACACATTTCAATATGGCCAAAACCTAGTTCTAAAGTGATTTTGTACATCTACCTACCTGTTACACAGGAGAGAAAAGAGGAGACAGCGGCCGTTTCCCAATTCAGTGACGGCACGCTTGTGAGTGTGCCGTCGGTCTGTCGTCGAGACGGCGCATACTCGCTCTGTCCTTAGTGCACTACGTTTCTCACATGGCCGCCTGCGAAATTGAACAGGTCCCGCCTCAGCTCAATGAGCCAGGTGGTCTGCTCCTTGTTCCCTAAAGACAAAAATATTATTCTATTGCGACTAGTAATACTTGGAATTGGGACATGGCCAATGTTCCCCCTAATTTTTAATGTGTCTGAGCAAACACACTAACTCCACATCCGAAATGACCCCCCCCCCCCGCGCGGCTCGCACTTTGCAGATATTAAAAAAATGCCCCCGCGGCTGAATAAAAAGCTCTTTCATCCCTGATTTACAGGGCGCTGCACAAGTTTTCTTGTGCGCTGAGAATGTGCGAACAGTGCGCAGCTTAGAGTAAACGTTGGACATGGCGATACTGTAGAATATCCAGCATTACAACAGCACAGGAAATATAGAAGTGTAAGGGGAAAAGCATGTGAACGGTAATACAGGTGCCGTGATCTATGCCGTTACGGCTACTGTCACACATGTTTAGCGTAGTTTATGAAGAGTTTCATGTAGCATAGTTGTAGGTGAGGTGAACCAGTACGTATATTTTATAGTGACGTCGCAACTCTCACTTGTGGATGTCGCTGGCGAGTCGGTCTTTGTAGTCCCGCGCTGTGCATGCTGGGGCTTTTAAGTGTGCGGAGCGTGCATGTTTGCACACTTGGTCCACGCCCCGATTTCCATGGAAACGACGGCGCCGTTCAGAGCTCGTCTTGACGGTGCAGGGGGAAAAAAACGAATGGAACGGCCCTTGTCGCGCCGGATATGACGCATATCCCGTTCCAAGGACGCTAACAAGCGTGCCGTCGCTGAATTGGGAAACGGCGAGCGTGTCAGGTTCATGAGCTCCTGCAGTAATGAGAAACACGCTGCATGGAGCTAAACCCGCCACCCGGCCTCGCCCCCTGCTGGCCTGGAGTAAACATAACAGCATTCACCCTGAATAAGGAAACCCACTTTGAAATGTAAAAACTCTTAAGGGTCCTTTTCCCAAAATAAAATACGTTAAATTGTATTAAAATAGAAGACCATAATCCTTTTTTTCCTCTCATTTAAAAAAAACAAAATATGACACTTTTGTGGTCGTCACACTGGCAGTGTCTGTGGTGCAAAGCCTTGGTGACACTGAACTCTGGGTTGGATTTGGAATAGGGAAGAATTTTAGGCATATTGCAGCACATGAAATTGCACACAGTCTTGGTCCAGAGAAGGCACGTGCACTTCCAATGTTTCATGCTTTTACTGGTTGTGACTTAGTATCCAGCTTTGTTGGTCACGGGAAAAAATCAGCATGGGGAACATGGAAAGTCCTTCCTGAACTTACTCAGGTGTTGTTGGAATTGAGCAGTGCTCCATCATTCCCTCACATGTATCAGATACAATCGAGAGGTTCACAGTTCTGGTGTATGATAGAACCAGTACATGTGAAAGTGTGAACATGGCTAGGAAAAAGCTTTTTTCAAAAAGGCACAGTGTTCGTTGTATTCCACCAACAAGTGCAGCTCTTGAACAGCATTTGAGGAGGGCAGCATATGGGGGTGGCCATGTGTGGGGCCAAGTATTACTGCCTTCCCCTCATTTGCCTTGTCAATCAAAATGGGGGTGGGTCAAAACAGAGAATGGGATTTTTGAACCATATTGGACCTCACTTGCTGAGGCATCAAAAGCTATGAGCTTATTGCCTGCAAATGTACAAAAGGCTGTATTAGGCAATACAAATGCAGAGCAGCATCACTGGAGTGCACTGCTTTATGTTTATGTGAGGGAGATTGTCACGCATTGTAAGATTTTTGTGCTTCTTGAATGAGATTGGTCGTTGGCTTGGAATAGTGGTTGAATTCAATGTGACATCTTTGTATACGTATGTTATATGACATGTTGTGAGTTGAATCTTGTATGAATGTTCAAAACTCAACTGCTGAAGGGTTGAGCCACTGGTTCTTTGTTCTGTTTGTTGTTATGCAGTCCTACATCAATATCTAAAATACAAAAAAAAAGAAAAATAAATAAATAAATAAAAATGAAAAAAAAAAAAAAAAAAAAAACCTAATCCTAATGAGCTGGCACCTTGCCGTGGTGGATTAGCTTGCCATGCCAGTTGAATTTTTTGTTTCATCATTTGTGAATTTCTTTGGCAGAGACCAGACAAAGATCAGCTCTTAATCAGTTTTCATGGTGATCACATTTTCCATGATTTGGATCACATAAATAATTTAAAGATATATCAATAGCCATTTTTGTGAAGTGTGTTCATATTGACATGTATTTCTGGTGTAATATTGCACTGTTTTTAATCCGTTTTCCCATTAGGAACTCCATTTGTGGTGGCCATTTTGGAAAATGGCGGCCATATTGAATGCCTATAGTTCTATATCTAATCAGACTCCCTTTGTGAACCTTCCTTTGCCTGGTTTACACCTGACCATATCACAACTTGTGATGGGTGGATCGATACCAAAGTATCGATATATCGATCCTGATGGGGTATTGAATATGCATCGATCCTGGTATTAAAATATCGATACCAAGTCATGTTTTCTTACTGACTTAACTTTCAGTTTATTTAGTTCAAATTCATATGTTCATTATTCAACCATTGCCAGTTGTCAGGCACTACTTTTCCTTCCGCGTTCTCACCAAACGTGGGGTAGTACGTCATCCCGCGATAGACTCACTGCTGTGAGATTTCAGTCAAAGCGGCGCAGGGCTGCGGGAGCCGTGGGAGACCGCAAGCGCAAGTGAAGTGTGGTGTGGAGTTACTTCCACACCGTGGACGACAATGTTGCGAAGTGCAGTGTGTGCTAAAAAATGATCCGATATTGTGGCAATACCACAAATTTTAAATAAACACTTGATCATAAATCATAAACCTCAGCATGACGAAATGCTACTGAACAAACGACGACAGGAGGCTAGTCAGGCAGCTCCCTCCAGCACAGCAGCAACAGCAGTACGACAGAGGTCAGCTACCGAGGCGTTTGAGAGAGGGAGAATCCAGGGAACCATCAACCATGTAGAAGACTAAGAGTGGTGTATGTGAGAGGAGGAATGTATGTATGTGAGAGTGAGAATAGTGAGACTTCATTTGTTGTCTTTTTTCATAGGCTGCAAGTGCCCAACTTACAATAGATTTATTTATTTTATTTTATTTATTTATTTATTTGATAGGGACAATGCACATTAATGAACATAAGTATAAAACAAATATAAATATGCCGAATTTTAGCTACAAAGCTAGTTTTCATCCGCAGTCCCTCGGCAGGCAAATACATAAAAATACAACGTGCAATACAAGCAGCACAAACAAAAGTCTAGTGGTCACATTTGATGTCTGCATTGCCATTTTCATTTCATCAAAGATTTTTTTCCAGATATCTGGTGTTAGAATGTGTGGAGCTCAGCCCCTGGTGGAGCTTTGCGAAGCCAAGGTATCTAGTTAGAGCCAGGTTAGTGTTTTTCTGTAGTATTAAAAAATTTATGAAAGTATCGGTATCGATATCGTGATTCTAACCCTGGTATTACTTGGTATCGTATCGAAACAAAAATAACTGGTATCGCCCATCCCTAATCACAAGTGAGATATGGTCTGGAAGCCACCTTCGAAATATCTCGTAGTGGAGGTGTGGTTTACGATCGCTAAAGGCCGTTTATTGGGTGTTATGAATGTCTATTATTTGGCGTATACGTAGCCCATAGCCAATCATGTCAGTTGTCAGTTCAAACTACAAGCTTCCGTTTGTCACGTAGTACGCGTCACCGTCTTTCCACCCCTCCCCGCTCTCTGATTGGCTCCCAGAATCGGGAGAGCTTGCTTGCAATAGTTGCCAGGCTGTCTTTCAGATCAGAGCGAACGAAAGACAGCCTGGGATTTCCCAGGTTAAACCTTCCTACCAATTCTGATACAAATATGTTGTGTTTCTGGCTGTTTTCAATCCATTTTACCATTACGAAATCCATATTTGGCCATATTGAATGCCTATAGTTCTATATCTAATCAGACTCTCTTTGGGAACCTTCCCACCAAATTTGATACAAATATGTGATGTTTCTGGGTGCTTTTAATCCATTTTCCCATTTCCATGGTGGCCATTTTGGAAAATGGCCGCCATGGCCCCCAGGGGCCAGATCTTGAGCACCTACAGTCCTAAATTTGATCAGACCCCCTTTGGGAATCATCATACCAAATTTGACACTTTTATCGCAAAGTGATCGATTTTTGTAGCTATCTGCCGGACTACAGGCAGTGCGGGTCGGCAGAAACACCTCAAGCTGCATTAGAGTGAGCACAGGAGCCCCCCAGGGCTGTGTGCTCAGTCTGATGCTCTTCACTCTCCTGGCCCACGACTGCGCACCAGCGTTCAGCACCAATCACATTGTGAAGTTTGCGGACGATACGACTGTGGTGGGTTTCATCTCTAATAACGATGAGACAAACTACAGGAGTGAGGTGAGCCTTCTGACCCAGTGGTGCAGCGATAACAATCTCCTTCTTAATGTTGAAAAGACCAAGGAGATTGTTATTGACTTCCGGAGAGGCCCCACCCAGCACCCCCCACTGTCCATCAACGGTGCTGCTGTAGAGAGGGTGAGCAGCACCAAATTCCTGGGGGTGAGGACCAGTGAGGACCTCTCCTGGACAGCGAACACTGCATCACTGGCAAAGAGGGCTCAGAAGCGCCTCTATTTCCTCCGCAAACTGAGGAGAGCTGGAGCCCCCCCACCCATCATGACCACCTTCTACCGAGGCACCATTGAGAGTGTTCTGACCAGCTGCATCACTGTGTGGTACGGGAGCTGCACTGAACAGGAAAGCCCTGCAGCGCATAGTGAATGCAGCTGGAAGGATTGTATTCCATATAAAGACATATCACTCTAGACAGTTAACTGCTGCTAAGGACGACTGTTGCACATTTACTACTGGAATTTTACTACTGTTGTACTGGAATTACTCAGACCCCACAGGATTTCGCGGGCATTTTTTGTGATTGTTGCGGGCTAAAATGCCTGAATTTGCGTGAGCTTTTCCAAAAAGTTGCGATGAAAGTTGCGGTGCTTTTAAGGTTTTTGTTGCGATTTTGTTGCGGGAGGAAGTGAAAGTAATATAAATAGTTGCAATTTTCCCTTTTTGTAATTAAAATTGAGTAATAAATTGAGTTATTACTGACAAAGAATAATACAAAGACACAGAGATCACAGATATGGTCCTAAAACAACCTTACCAACTACTAGGAGGGGAACTGTTTCGCGTGTCTTTTGCTGTTATTTTTGTGGGCAAATGGCGCCGCAGACATGTTTCTTTGCCATTAGAAGCCGTGTCCCAATTCCCAGAGTGCACAGTTCGGAGCGTGGTTTGAAGGGCATGTGCGTCATTTCTTTTTTGTCCCATGCGCAGTTAACACGCGGTCTGAAGACCGCAGTCATTTCCATGGAAATCGGGGCGTGGACCAAGCGCGTGAAAAAGCACGCTTCGCACACTCATATATCCCAGCATGCACCGCGCGCTACTTCTTCTACGGAAGAAAATGAAGTCGGCGGCTGCTTCCCGTAGTTGCGAGACCTGTCGCATTTCGCAGACGGCCATGCGGTCCGCGGAGTGCACTCAGGGCTGAGCAAGTGTGCACCGCCTTGACTGCAGTCTGAGCACCCTTCAAACCACGCTCCGAACTGGGGACACGGCCGCAGTTTCGTTTCGTCACACGGAAGTAAGGCAGAAGGAAGTTGATCGACGTGAGTTCAATACGCCGCCGATGATTGGTCAAAATTGGTAAAAATTGCAGGAAAGTTGCGGTGATTGGTCAAAATTGCAACACCGCCCTGAATTCACGGGGATTGGCTGAAGTTGCGTTGAAGTTGCAAATCGCAACATCGCGAATTCCTGGAGGGTCTGATTACTACTGCTGCACGTTATTTTTATCTTTACTTTCAATGCACATTTTATTGCACATTACCATGTCACTGCTGCATCTTCCATTACACATTTTTGATGCACACTGCACATTTTCGTCATGTGTAAATAGGTATTTATTTATTCTTTTGCACTGCTTTTAGATTTTAGATTTCTGAATTGACAATAAAGCTGACTTTGATTGTTGATCTTTTTTGTTATCATCAAAAACATACTCGAAGTTGTGTTTTGCTTCATTTTTAAAGAATCCATTATTATTAGTCTGTTTACACCTTCAAAGCTTCATATGCACTGTTCCACACTGTGATGTCATGAAGCAGATCTTTTCAAATTACCTTTTACCTTTAGAACTGAAAGTGAAGGTGTCTAGTAGGGATGCATTGATATTCGATATAATATCAAATCGTTCAATACTGGTGCCGTGATTTGAAACACATGTTCGGTCGATATGCACGTGTCCCTCCATGCACACTGTGTTGTCATTTATTTTTGTCTGAAACAGTTATCGCAGCATCCTCCTCAGAAGCAACAAGAAAACAACTCCATAGGGATTTACAGCTGAAATATTCTAACAGAGGTGGGTTCTATCTTTCAGTCACTTTGCATTGATCGATAAGATATTAACTTTTAAATACTTTAGAATCGCTTTTGGCTTTAAATTGGCCTTAATCAAATGCACTTGTATACGCACCCACAACGCATCTCACGATTTACGCAATCGTTTTCTTCGTTTCATTTTGTTTCTTTATTTATAAGGACAATGTACAGTTACATTAACCACATAGGCAGAGATGCTTGTACCTAGTCTGGTTAACACCTGACCATATCACAAGTGAGATATGGGTCTGGAAACTCGCTTCGAAAAATCCCGTAGCGGAGGTGTGGTTAGCGATTGCCAACGGCCGTTTATTGGGCGTTATGAATGTCTATCATTGAGCGTATACGTAAGTCCATAGCCAATCATGTCAGTTGTCAGTTCAAACTACAAGCTTCCGTTTGTCATGTAGTACGCGTCACCGTCTTGCCACACCTCCCCCGCTCTCTGATTGGGGCCCTAAATCTGGGACTCTCGCTTGGACGAGTTTCCAGGCCGCCTTCCAGTTCGAAACGAACGGAAGCGGCCTGGGAATTCCCAGGCTAGCTTGTACCAGATTCTAGCTTTAGAGCTAATTTCCATCTGTAGTCTTCTTGGGGAGGGGTCAGAGTGCCATATTTACAGTGCATTTAAACTTGCAACCCATGTAACATCATTCATACAATTTCTCCAATCTTCACATACTCACAGTCATTACATCAGTTATCAAGTACTCCTTGTCTACCAAAGGACACATACATTTTCTTAGACTCTGTCTCATAAATTTTCCTCAGAAAACCGTCTGTTGAGACTATATTCTCTGTAATATAACATTGTTGTAGTGTTGAGAAAGTAGATGGGAGAGCACAGTGTGTAAAAAGAGCAGGGCAATGTGGGAGGAGCTACTGTCTGTCTCTGCTGCTGATGGAGACGAGGCAGAGCAGCACCGACACAGGAGCCTCTGTGAATGCAGCGAGAGGAGGTAGAGAGGAGAGGTGGAAAAGAAAAGAAATAATCAAACCATCACTAAAAAAGGAAACATCCAATAGTGTAGGTCCCCTATAGCAGTCTATATTAAGAGTAGACTGACTATATTATAAAATAGCCTGAGAAAGCTCTGTTCTTATTTTCACTGAATAAAAATTCTGTAAATCACTAAAACATGATTTCCATGAATTTCCATGAACATTCAGCGTTACATGTTACTGACTTCCAAAAAACACACTGATGTCCATGCTGCTTTCAGCACTCATGCACTTTATAAATTGCACCTTCACTTATTGCACCTTACATACTGCACATTTTATCTTCACCTGCACCAGCCAAGAAGAGTCTGCCTCAACCTTCTTGTTGGAAGTGTTTATGTTTACCTGTATGTCTTATGTCTATTTATTGTTGATATCTGTATACACTTCATGTTCATGAGTGTAGCTGTGTTTGTGCGCATGTGTGTGTGTGTGTGTGTGTGTGTGTGTGTGTGTGTGTGTGTGTGTGTGTGTGTGTGTGTGTGTGTGTGTGTGTGTGTGTGTGTGTGTGTGTTTAGTTTAAATTGCACATTTGGTGTCTGGTGAAACGCAATTTCAGTCCTCTGTGTAATGCCTGTTACATAATGAATTGACAATAAAATAAGCTTTGACTTTGACTTTAAACAAATGAACTAAAACACTTCACATATAAACTACAACTTTACAGTAGTTGTACTACAATACATACATACTGTATGTATTGTTTCATTAATATCAGTGTATATATTATACTCATTAGCAGAAAAAATTACATGAGATTTTTTTTCACGTCTTAAAACATCGAAATCAAATTGATATCATGACCCATGTATCGAGATATATATCAAATCGTAGGAAATCGTATCATTGCATCCCTAGTGTCTAGTGAAGGTGTATATAGAGTTTTAAAATACAGTGGAGCACTTCCTGTATTACCACATGACATCACAAGGTGGAAGAGAGTGTTTTCTGTGTGAGAGAAGAACTCAGCCTCAATATTCAGGTTTGTGTGTTAAATGTGTGAATGAAACAAAACACAACTCCAGGTCTGTTTGTGACGAGGAAACAACATGATAACAGATCAGAAAATAACGTAATATGGGCCCTTTAAAGGACTTAAAGAAGACATACTGTGCTTGTGTCTGCTTTTAATTTGGGCACCAAATACAACTTCAAGAGTGTAAATGAGAAGGGAAAACAACTATAAAGCTCTAGCAAAGGGAATTTTGCATAATAGATCCACTTTAAAGGGCACCTGACTTTGTAACATGAGCGTTTTTATCGTCCATGAACCAGGAAGTGTGCTGTTTGCATGCAAGGAAGGGAATTACTATGAAAATTAAGAAAATCTAGCTAGTTTAGCAACTTAGCATGCTAATGGAGACACCCACAGTGCTTTTTGAGTCAGAAATGTTGAGAAAAATGAGTCAACAATGATTTATGGACTTAAAAAAAACAGCAAGAGACCTCCGGATTTCAAAGTATGACGTAAAAGAACATGGTCATTTTGGATTGGCAGCGCTGGCAGTTCATCAGTGTGGTGTTGCCAGATATGTACCTTGGCAACTATGGGCCTTTGGAGAGATAAACCTTGGACAATGTGGACAATGACACGTAGACAGACACTTTTCAAACTGTGATTCAGTATGGACACCATTCTCTTAATATTGTGTGTGATCTGCAGTGGTGGGAAGACATCGCATGCGTCTTCCTCTTTAATATTTATCGATTATGACTCATAGACGGATGAGTCAGTGGAAACAGTGACAGCACCAGCAGGCTTTTCACACAGGACAAGGTCAGAAGAGACGCACCAGGTAAGATCTCTGAAGTGAATCGTTCTTGTATTTGTCTTTAGTCTGCAGATAAGTGACTAGGAAAAATGGAAGAAGTCAGAAATGAATCAAGTTTGGACCTCAGAAGCAGGTAGAAACATTTGGGTGGTACCACTGTATTTATTTAGGCACTGTAACTTTAAAGGAACCCTATGCATTACATGACCGCAGATACGAATCAACAGCTTTTACTGGTAATGCAGATTTATTCTTAGCTTTGTCTATAGTTATAATCTCTGACACCTGTGGACATTATAATTTAAGCATTTTAAATCACAATATTCAACTGTAATGACTTAATAAAAGAAAAAAGTGTGCTGGCTCAATCGGAGCTGACGTTGGCATAAACGTCAGTGACTACGCAATGCTGCCAAATCTTGCATGTCTCACCGATTTTGAAAATGTTTTAAAAGGCATGAATGACTCCAAATACAACTTCAGGTGAATATGGGTTAATAGCTCTGAGAAGTCGATTTTGCAAAATAGGTCTGCTTTAAAGCCCCAGTGGGTGCTATTGCACTTTCTGTTTTAGCTACGGCAGACCTCGAGGGTCACCCGGGCGCGTGCACGAGCCGCGCGCCGCTACTGTATAAATAAAACGCGGTCCCGTTTTTTTTTTTTTTTCTCATGAAAACACACATTCCCGATCATGTACCATGACACTCTACACATCAAATGAAACCTTACAGTCTCCTCTTTTTGACTATGCAATTCATTTCCCTGCACAACAATCACTCCCCGAGCACATGGGGCTTTTATACGGAAAAGCACAAAACGAGGTTAGCTTACCTTAGAATGCTTTGCACAGGTCAAACTCTGTATTTCACCATAAACTTGCTCTAAATTTGTCCGTAAGGATCCAGCGAATAAAATCCAGTAAAACAATTTAGTCCAAAACACGTGTTAGATCCATTACGACGTCTGATCCGGCAGCATGCTTGTGTTGTTTACCCAAAACCACGAGCCTTGCCGAAGGCGAAGGCGGAGCCCAAATGTCCTTCTGCGGCTCTCGTATTCAAAATGGCTGCCTCTGCATGGGGAAGATCCCCCTTTTATGTGACTATATCTAAGTCCAAAAGAATACTTTGATTTCATGATGGAAGTGAAAACGCTTGGAAAACAATGTATTTTTGAATGGGTATCTTCAATTTCAGTAATTAACGGGTATCCAAAAATGAGAACTTCGCACTTCAATCTCTTCAGACGGGTGCGTTGGAGGCGAGGGAGCAAACCCAGAACACACAAGGAGAAAACAATCCCGCACTCCGTCTTACTTGCAAAATGAAAAAGTTTATTAAGACATGCAACGTTTCGGCCCTAGGCCTTCATCAGGCAAAATCCTGATGAAGGCCTAGGGCCGAAACGTTGCATGTCTTAATAAACTTTTTCATTTTGCAAGTAAGACGGAGTGCGGGATAGTAATTAACGGGTAAAAATCTTACACACTGTCCCTTTAAAGGAGAATTAACATTTTTTACAAGCTGAGCCTTATTTCTGTAATAAAACAAGTTGTTTTACTCACCCATAGCACTTTGGTGTCATATGGAGCACTTCCAGAGATGTTTTAGATTTGCGATCTCCATAATGTGAGTTCTCGGGGCACATGTTTGCGGTCTCCAAATAACACAAACTTTAGCACTTTTCAAATCATAGAAGCTCAATGTCTTAGTCTACACTTCCATTTGAGTCAATAGTGGCCTGTAATCCAAGATTTATCCATAATTTACAGCTTTGCGTTTCATGTTTGGGTCCCGGGAGCTGAGAGTGAAATAAACTGTGACTCCGCACATGCGCACTGGCCTCCTCATCTACTCGAAACTATGGATAAATCTCGGATTACAGGCCACTTTTGACTCAAACGAAAGTTTAGAGCTTCTATGATTTGAAAAGTGCTAAAGTTTGTGTTATTTGGAGACCGCAAACATGTGCCCCGAGAACTCACGTTATGGATATCGCTAATCTAAAACATCTCTGGAAGTGCTCCATGACACCAAAGTGATATGGGTGAGTAAAACAACTTGTTTTATTACCGAAATAAGGCTCAGATTGTAAAAAACATGAATTCCCCTTTAATTAAAAAAAACATTAGACATACAGTAATGGGCAAGTTATTTCTGTTTTAATTTGGTGTTTTGGTTCTCAAGACGATTATCCAATCAGAAAGCAGTCTCTCATTTGGGCTGCCATGAAGAAGGAAGTGTGCTGTTAGAATGTGAGGGAGGGCATTGCCGTGAAAAAAAATCTTAGCAACTGTGCAGGCATACGATTTGACGTCAGAAATGCTCAGAACAAAGAGTCAATGATTTATGGACTTAAAAACGGGATTTGAAGCAATATATGTTTGTATTTCATCACTTTCCGACACTACTAAACACTTAGAAGCTCCATACCAGGCTGTGATTGGCTGTCTTACATGTGACAGTAGAAAAAACTCAGTCCCGGTTGAACTATTGCTTGTAACATTAATTAAACCATCCTCACTTTCCAGGACAAGCCCACCCTCTCCTCCCCACACCGGAGCACTGCCGGGGGGTCAGCATCGCACCTGGCAGCGTGTCCGTCCAGGCAGGTGGTTAACCCCTGTCACTCACCTGTCACTCGCATGTCAGCCCCTGCTCTTCTGAGACCCTCGAATCATATCTCATTTCACGCACGTACATCTCACAACCACTGATTTCTGTCTGTCTTTCTTTCTTTCTTCATGCTTTCTTCTCTCCTTCTGAAATAGATTCTGTTTCCTGCTCAAAGTGGGCAGTCCGTCGCCGGGAGCAGGGCTGAGGCGCGCCATAATCTGTTTTGTGGAGCCCAGTGTCTTTCACCTTGAAGAGAATCTATAAATGTGTTGTTGTTTTTTTTATAATTGAGGCACATGCAGAGAAGATACAAAGATGACAAGGTTTATCTATGAGTTTCAGAATGATGAAAAATGATTGCAGTTGTCACAGTGAATAACAATTATTAAAATATATATTCAAACAGGGGGTTTTACACTTTTATGGGGTATTCCTTTGTTACACATAACATATTTGGATTTCCATGTTACCCTTAATTTTTTGCTAAATGTTTTATTCAGTCAAATTTTTGGATCTTACTACCATATTATAATGTTTTTCCCTCATCAAAAACAAGCCTGAAGAAGTTTCATTTCAAGTTTGAGTAATCTAGCGATCTCTCCTGGACCTTATTCAAACCCTCCTCACAGTTAGCAGTACCAGCCTGTACAAAACTCTGCCCACAAACCTATACCACCCATGCTCCAGCACAAGAATTTTCCATAAATATACAAAAGCTTAATGTAAAACAATACACTACAACTTCAAAGTTCAAAGTCAGCTTTATTGTCAAAAAACATATGTACAGGTGGCACACAGGATTTGAAATTGCAGCGCCCCCTAGGCCCACAGTGAACATAAAACATCTGATAAACAAGACGATAAACACAATGGCTAAAACATCACATATACCCGTAGCAAAAGTACAGTAAACTTGTATATAATACAAATAGGTAAAACACACAATGTGTAGCATGTTAAAGCTCAAATGGCGTCATTTAAGCAGCAGTGCCATAGGGCAGGGAGAGAGTTGAGCATCCTGACCACTTGGTGGATGAAACTTTCAGTCTGCTGGTCTTGGCCCTGAGGCTCCTCAGTCTCCTTCCTGATGGCAGCAGACTGAAGAGGCAGTTGGATGGGTGGGTGGGATCACCCAGAGGGCTTTGCGGACGGGGCGGTTGCGGTAGATGTCCTGCAGGGAGGGGAGAGAGACACCCACGATTCTCTCAGCTGCTCTCACTACTCAATCGCAAGTCTTGCTCCTGGCTCCTTATTTGTGTGTATACCTCTACACAAATCCATGCAGATGTGAACCTTTCCTCCAGGAGCCATGATGATGATGGTGACACCTTCATTAGCACATCTCTCCTCCTCTTACTCACATCCTGTACAGGCTGTGGGCTATGATCTACAGTGCTGCTTGAAAGTATGTGAACCCCTTGAGCAGTTCAGATGTTTCTGTTGTTTACCATGATTTTGTCATTTTATCATCATAAGTTTTTTATTTATGAATTGTCAGATATATGTTTTATCAATTGCATGTACTTGTTTAGTGGAACTTGTTTAAGTAGCCCAAAAACTTGACATAAACTTGACAGAATCAGAAAGTCAAGCAAGTAACAGACTCAGGTGAAACACATGTGAGTACTTAATGAATCATTTCAGTAGACCAATGAAATGAGACATCCTTGGGAAAGGGAGTGGCCTGCAGTAATTAAAAGAGGGAGGAAACCAACCAAACCAACTTGGTCCCATACACATCAGCAATGCCGAGAGGAAAGGAGATATCCGAGGACATCAAGAAGAGGGTAGTGACAGCCCATCAGTCTGGAGAGGGATATAAGACCATCTCCAAAAGATTCCAGCTCCATCCATCGACTGTAAGACAAAGCATTTACAAATGGAGGGCCTTCAACATGACAGCAACTCTGCCCAGAAGTGGGCACCCATCAAAACTCACCCAGAGCCATCAGAAAAATAATAAATCCGGTAAAGGCCAACCCACACCTCACCTCTACAGAGTTGCAGACCTCTCTGCAAGCATCTGGGACAATGTGCATGCATCTACAATCAGACGAAAATTGAATAGCCATGACATTCATGAGAGAGTTGCTAGAAGGAAGCCTCTGCTCTCAAAGAAGAACAAAGCTGCCCGTTTCAACTTTGTCAGAGAGCACTTAGACAAACCAGAGGCCTTCTGGGAGTCTATTCTCTGGACAGATGAGTCTAAAATAGAGTTATTTGGTCACAATCAAAACCGCCATGTTTGGAGAAAGCCCAACACTGCAAATGAAGAAAAAAACCCTCATCCCAACCGTGAAGCATGGTGGTGGAAATGTGAAGGCCTGGGGTTGCTTCTCTGCTTCTGGAACTGGATGGCTCCATATTATCCAAGGGACCATGAATTCTCAGGCACGAAAATGGTTTATGCAACAAGACAATGACCCAAAGCGTTCCAGCAAAACTACAAAGGAATGGCCTCAGAGGATTCGTACTCTGGAGTGGCCCAGTCAAAGTCCAGATCTTAATCCTATTGAAATGTTGTGGCGAGACCTGAAGAAGATGGTACATGCCAGATGTCCCTCCATCCTCTCTCAACTGGCTGAGTTCTGCAAGGAGGAGTGGGCAAAAATCCCCATAAGCAGATGCGAGAGACCGGTGAGAGGTTACAGAAGATGTTTGGTTGAAGTAATCGCTGCAAAAGGGGGAGCAAAGCTACTAATAGAAGGGTTCCCATACTTTTGCACATGTTATATTTTCAGTTTTTGTGAAATAAACCACATTTGTTGAATAACACGATGGAAAAATATCTCTTTTTGTGTATGTCCAGTATTTGTAAATTAGGATTTGGATGTCTGTTAAATAAGGTTCTGTTAATGTTTTTTTTTTTTTTACAAAAACAGTGACCATGTCTGGAGGGTTCACATACTTTCAAGCAGCACCGTATGTCAAAGAAGCAGAGCAGAAGATCAGAGAAGATAATGGTACTACACACATACACACACCTCACACAAAACTCTGACCACTGAAAGTTGTGATAATTGAGACGCTCAGAACGCATGCGGTAAGTGAGGAATAACTTTCGACCTCTGCAAAGTGTTTTAAATGAACTAGTTCTGTTTTACAAGTAGTAAAAATCAGGTACAGCGCCATTATATGTATTTCATTGTTTTCTCATCAGTTTTCCTCATCAAAAACATACCCGGAGTTGTGTTTTGTTTCATTCACACAGGTTTAACACACAAACCCTACATTTCCTCCTAAAAGCCACGGGCCACTCCTTTGAGAGAAAAGAACTGGTTTGAAGGGGAGTTAAAGAGGCTATTTTTGTCAAGAAAGAGAATCCTTCTGTGAACAAATGGAACATCATTTGTCTCCCATTTATAACTCTATCTTCAAACCTAAATCAAAACAAACAAAGAAAGCAATTGGGCAGCCAGGTCAGGTCCAGAGGTGTGAAAACACCATTATGGCCCTGAATGGTTCTGCTAACAACACCCCACACTCCACCCCCACTGCATATCTAAGAGGCTCACCTAACTAACAGAAACTGTAAACAAATAGGTGTGGTAGATTCAAAGTAATTTGACCCTGGACCCGCTGCAGTTTGCCTACAAGCCAAACGTAGGAGTAGAGGACGCCGTCATCTACTTTCTGCAGCGGGCGCTCACCCACCTTGAGACCGCCGGGAGTGCTGTGAGAGTCATGTTCTTTGACTTCTCCAGCGCCTTCAACACCATCAGGCCGGCGCTGCTGCGGGGGAAGCTGGAGGACGCGGGAGTGGATGGACATCTCGCTGCCTGGACCATCGACTACCTCACTGACCGTCCACAGTACGTGCGGCTGCGCGGCTGTGAGTCAGAGGTGGTAGTCTGCAGCACGGGGGCCCCCCAGGGTACTGTCCTCTCACCCTTCCTCTTCACCATATACATCTCGGACTTCACATACAACATGGACAGCTGCCATCTCCAGAAGTTCTCCGACGACTCGGCCATTGTGGGCTGTGTGTCAGAGGGGAACGAGCTGGAGCACCGCTCGGTCATCAGTGACTTTGTGGACTGGTGTGGGCGCAACCACCTGTGCCTTAACACCAGTAAGACAAAGGAGCTGGTGATCGACTTCAGGAGGAGACCACTACCTCACTCACCGGTGAACATCCAGGGGCAGGACATAGAGACTGTGGACAGTTTCAAGTACCTGGGTGTTCACCTCAACAATAAACTGGACTGGTCCCACAACACCGACGCCCTGTACAAGAAGGGCCAAAGTCGCCTCCACCTCCTGAGGAGACTGAGGTCCTTTGGAGTGAGCAGGCCTCTGCTCAAGACTTTTTATGACTCTGTGGTGGCCTCTGCTCTCCTCTACGCTGTCGTCTGCTGGGCCCCGAGCAGCACAGAACGGGACAGAAAAAGACTGAATAAGCTGGTTAAGAGGGCCAGCTCTGTCCTGGGCTGTCCTCTGGACCGTGTAGAGGAGGTGGCTGAGAGGAGGGTACTGGCCAAATTCATGTCCATCATGGACGACACCTCTCACCCTCTGCACCGGACTGTAGAGGAGCTGAGCAGCTCCTTTAGCAGCCGACTGAGGCACCCCCAGTGCAAGAAGGAGCGCTACCGCAGATCCTTCATCCCCACCGCCATCAGACTGTATAATTCTAACATGTAGGCCAGACGTGCAATATCCTCCTTTTCATGTTGATGCTTGTTGTTACTATTATCATTATTACTATTTTCCATTATTATTATTATTACGTATTACTATTTGTACTATTTATTACTTACTTTATCCCCTCCCTGCCTGCATGCACTTTTTCCCTCTTGTCCAAATGTCCTGGAGCTACTGTGGCGAGTAAATTTCTCCTGTGTGAGATCAATAAAGGCTTATCTTATCTTATCTTATCTTAATTTCATTGTGGTTAGCTCCTCCCTTCAGGCAGATATAGGCAGTGTCGACAGTTCGCGCTAGTTTTAGTGAGAGTTCGGTTCCATGACTCTCGCTAAGCTTAGTCCCCGCTGAGTTACTGGGGCAACATGGTCCTCGGAGCTAGCCTGGTCGCGGACAGGCTAAAGATGAAGCTTAATCAGGCCGTGTCGCAAAGAATACGTACCTGATGTAAAAAGAGTGTCAAACAAACAGTTCCGCACACCTCCCGCATGGCTATCTGTGTTGTCCGAAAACAATATCGGCAAAAAAATTAATTACCTTACGTTCTTGACAAATCTCCGATAATTTAAAAATATGCCTTTGAACCGCTGTCTTTACGACATTATAAAATAGAAGAATTCCAGAGCCATCACTAAAGCCCTATTCGGACGGGATTAGTTTTATGGGGTGACATGGGGTGAAGTAATAATTACCAGGGAATTTAGTCCTGTCTGAACGCGCCATGTCCGTAAACATAACGGAGTATGTCTGTGAAATTTACAGCGAGTTTCACCTTCTGTAAAACGGTCTGGGGGAATTACCATAGGTAATATTAATCCCGTGCGAATGCGACCCTCGGTAAAGATGTATGTAATATTTCGTCACATCCGTTTAAAGAAATAATTTACCGCAATTTTCAAACACGGAGGAGCTTGAAGCGCTTTGTTTTGCCGGCAAACAAAATGATCTACCGGTACTCTCTAATAAACGCACACATCGACCAATGAAAAAAACCAAGAGGTATAAATCAGTCGTCAGAGGCATGAAACTTCTGCTTGTTTTAGCTCATGTATGCTCTATTAGTCCTGATTATGGGCAATAATTTGCATAGTTCGCTAATATTACACATAGGCTAATCATGACGTGCACGGCAACGAATACGTGACGGCAGAGCGTAAACAAACTCCTCCCATGTCAAATGAATATTACGGACATTTCTTGTCCTGTGTGAATGGGGTCATTTATATTACAGAGGTCCTGTGATAAACCCACATTACTCTACATCCCCCTGTAAAACTAATCCCGTCCGAATAGGGCTTAAGAAAGACTTTGGTCGAGTGGTTAAGTCCTGTGTCTCTCACATGGGCGTCCCAGGTTCGATTCATGTCAATTTTTGTGTTACATTTTCACGAATTTACATTTGCCACATATTACACAAATGTCAATGAATTTAACCTTAAATTATTCATATCATCATATAACTTATATCAGCTGGGCCTAACATCACTCTGACTTGACGACATTGACACTTTATATTTTATGTGACATCTCTGTCAAAGAATACAGTTAAAGGTAAACCTTTACTTTCCCCTCCTTTACAGTACAGTACAGTAGAGTACAGTTCACATGGAGGAGATGGTAACAGCCCGGGTACACCTGCAATTATCCGTGCTCAGCCAGCCATGTGCCCGTGCAACAGCTGCTCCACTGCCCCCCCTCCACCCCCTCCTCCACCTACCACCACCATCACAACCACCCCCACCTTCACTCACATGTACAGTAACACACAAATACACACACGCAACTGCCAGGAGGAGGCTGCTTTAATAAGGCCAAAGCTCCCCGCCAGATCAGCTCTACAGAGGGGAGGGAGCGTGCGCGGCGAAGGCTGTGCAGGTAGGTTATAGGTATGGTGTTACGGTGTAAGAGCATTTCTACACAAAATGATCGGATCACATTTAAAGGGTTCATGTTACAGTTTTCTGGACTGTTATAATATTGATTGTTCATGAAAACATACCTGGAGTTGTGTTTTGTTTCATTCACATACACCCTGCAAATTCTTCTCTTAAACAGAAACACTTGATGATGTCATGTGGTAATACAGGAAATGCTCCACTGTGTTTTTAAAATTTTAAACTACACCTTTACTAGAATCATTTGGATGATTTCAAGTCTGGAATTGCTGATCTCTATTGAATTAAAGGTAAAATGTAGCAGAACATTATTTATTTCCATTGATTTTATTTCTTGTCCTTTGATGGAGGTTCAATTGTATGTCACCATGGAGATATTAATCTTTGCCATGTCATAATGTCACCTCATCAAAATCTTAACTGGAGTTGTGTTTTCTTTCATTCGCAAATGTTTCGTTAACCCTTTATTATCTACCCTTTACTGTGTGTCTACATATCCAAAGCTCAAAATGCTCTGTTCCATCTTGTGATGTCATGAAGAGGTCAAGTTAACAGCATTTTACCTTTTGTTCAGTAGAGATGGGCAAAAAAAAAAAAAGGATAAAAATGATTCTAGTCATGACGCATGGCATGTGTGAATGAAACAAAACACAACTCCAGGTCTGTTTATGACAAGGAAACATTATAAGATAGATCAGAAAATAGCGTAATATGGGCCCTTTACATAAAAAAGAACAATATTTCCCTACATTTCCACCTGTATACACTGTATCTCTCGGATTCTTGGCAGAGACAGACAGTTAGGCTCATGGGAGGGCATGCTAGCACAGTACTCTGTCACATCCACACGCTCCCTCTCACCTTCTCTCCTGTAACAAGTGCAGTCATGAGCAGTCCAGATCTATGAACACAGAGCTGCAGGCTGCCAAGGGCCCCTGTGCCGAGGCATCACCTGGCTCTGAGCGACTGTGAGACGAGGAGGAAGAGGGCAATGAAACAGTATCATCTGAAAAACAGCAAGATAAGGGTCAAATTTTAAGTGTTTATTATTGTTTTGTGAGTAAGGTGAAGGTATAAAAATGTTTAAATTATAATCATAAAGGTAGGAAAACACTACAATATGTAATTTTTTTTTTTTAGTTCAAATAACGCAGACATTATGGCCATGGTGCATTCATAGTCATAAGCTACAGTAATATTTTAAAATAGTTTAAAAAATATAACAGTAAGAAGTTTTAGACACAAATGTAGACCAGTGGTTCTCAGACTTTTTACACCAGCTACCACCTAACGTAATATTTGGTTTTCTGAGTAGCACCAGATGTAAACCCAGACTTTATGGGGACAAAATTTGGGCTAAAACATGTCTAAAATGAGATTAAATCCACTCTATAAAGTCCTAAATGATGAATCCAAAGGAGGACAAAAATATGAAATAAGAGGCATTGTGCTTGTGTCTGCTATAGCGTTATCATTTGGACATTTTAAAACTTAATATTCATTTAAAATTACTTAAAGGTCCCATGGCATGAAATTTTCACTTTCTGAGGTTTTTGAACGTTAATGTGAGCTCCCCTACCCTGTTTAGCCCCCCCCATGGTTAAAAGTTGGGAAATGTCTAAACTGAGCATTTGTGATCCTTTTCTGCGTTACAAAAAATCGGAGCTCAAACGGGCGAGTTTGAACAAGGCACCTTATTGACGTCAGATCGAAAAAAGAAATGCAAATGCAGTTCCACCCCCCCGTCTGTCTGTACTCAGCGTCTCTGTAAATCACGCCCAGAGAGTTTGGACTGCGAATGTGCTAGGCAATGCAAAATGCGTTTTTTTATTTGCCTGGAGGCACGTCCGAGTGTTTCTAGACTCGGAAGTCCTTTATCTGAGCCTCTGGACCTTTGAACAGCAGTGGTTTAATTTTATTTTCTGTGGAAATGTGTTTATTTTTCAATGGAACGCTTCAAATCTCTCCCCCCATGCAAAAACACGGAAATGGATCAGCTGAGAGCTCAGAGCGGAGAGTTTGGCCACGCCCCCACCCTCTACTATAGGCCATCTCTTTTCTCCTCATTTGCATTCAAGCAACAACGCCCATTATGGCCTGTTCAGAGAGAGAAAAAATACTCTTTCTCATCTTATCTCTGTTTCTCATGCACTGAGTGTTGATTTTGAAGAAGGATTCATTTACAGTATTAGGGAACCATTAAGGAGCCATATAAAAGCATCAAGAAGTACCATGTTATGGGATCTTTAATAAACGGCTAACGCAGAAGTCAGGCCACTGACTTCTGCGTTAGAACTGCAGTGTCCAGTGTGAGCTGACATCCTCACAACATTTGTACCAAAATGACAACACGACACTGCCGAATCCTCCATGTATCACCGATTACTGGAGAGTGGAGAATGAAGTAAGTACAGAGTAGGGGGCGTGTACCGGTGGCAGTGAAAATGGGAGTTGATCGGCAACATGGCATCTTCAAAAATGAACTACTAAAGATAGTTCAAACATGCACGAATCACTGCAAATACAACTTTGGGTGAGTAAATGGTGAGGGGAAACAACTACAACTTCTTTTTTTTTTAGCAGAATAAATCTGCTTTAATAAATTTGTCTTTAAAGGAGAATTAACATTTTTTACAATCTGAGCCTTATTTCGGTAATAAAACAAGTTGTTTTACTCACCCATAGCACTTTGGTGTCATATGGAGCACTTCCAGAGATGTTTTAGATTTGCGATCTCCGTAATGTGAGTTCTCGGGGCACATGTTTGCGGTCTCCAAATAACACAAACTTTAGCACTTTTCAAATCATAGAAGCTCTCATAGTCTACGCTTTCGTTTGAATCAAAAGTGGCCTCTAATCTGAGATTTATCCATAGTTTCGAGTAGATGAGGACGCCAGTGCGCATGTGCGGAGTCACAGCTTATTTCGCTCTCAGCTCCCGGGACCCAAACATGAAACACAAAGCTTTTGGACCATCGTGTTTGCAGTACCCACTTCAGTCAGGACGATTTTTTACCAGCAAAGGAAAAGAAAGGCCAGCAGATTCAGCGCACGGTTCTGAGAAGTAATGTGAAACCGATGGCTGTTCTCTGCACTGCTCCTAAAACTGTCTCCGCTTCATTCTTTCCGTATCCATTCTGTCTCCTCATCCGTATACTCCTCTTCAGTCCTCAGTCCTCCATAAGTCCCAATCTTCTGCCATGTGTCGCTCGCAACAGAAAAGTTATGAGTGTCTTCTTATCTGCAAAACAGCTGTGAATGCACACATGCGTACTGTCCTCTATGATGATGATGTCATCAAATGAAACTATAGCTGGATATCGGGTTTTAGGCCGCTTTTGACTCCACTTAAAGTCTACGCTGTCACAGCGATCTTCTATGATTTGAAAAGTGCTAAAGTTTGTGTTATTTGGAGACCGCAAACATGTGCCCCGAGAACTCACATTACGGATATCGCAAATCTAAAACATCTCTGGAAGTGCTCCAAATGACACCAAAGTGCTATGGGTGAGTAAAACAACTTGTTTTATTACCGAAATAAGGCTCAGATTGTAAAAAACATTAAATCTCCTTTAAATAAAACAAATACTCAAATTGCTGTACCTCAGTTTGAGAAACACTGCCCTAGACAATGCATACATTTAAAAATGCATGTCGAAAAAAATTGCAAACTTTTCCTCAAATTCTCTTCAATAGCAAAACATTTTACAACAATACTGGACAGTTCTACTCTGGAAAATAATTGACACAAAAAACACTTAATTTTAAATAAAACAAGTTTTACTGACTGAACACATTAAAAACATGAACAATACTTTTGAATCATAAAACATATTCATTACGCAAAAAAATGTGTGGTCCCAAAGCATTGTGAATATCAATGTAACTGAAGCAGCATTTTAGCTTAGGCATCTATTCTATCACAGTTCTATAAAATATTATTCTTGTCGAAATTCATTTTTAAAGCAACATGCAAACAACTTAAACTAGCAGCAATAAAACACATATCGGTTCAGCAGAATAAGCAGGGGAGTCAACAGGGGTGGACAAAGGGGTCTGTTGTCCTGGGCCCCAGAATCGGACCCTAAAATTGTAACCTCTGCCTATTTATTAATATTAAAGGGGCCTATGTGAGTCTTCTTGCCCCGGGCCCCTAAATTTCTATTGACGGGCTTGGCAATAAGTAAAGAACATAAGCACTCCAAGCAGTGACAGGAGTAAACAATGAAAATGTGCTTTGTCACCCTGTTTAAAAATAACCTCAACTAAATTGGACTTAAATTCTAGTCAATTGTGGGCTGTATTGACATTAGGGACAGAAAAAAATCCATAAACAAGGTTATATTGTCATTCTAATTACTCATTCAGGGATACATTCAATACGGTCTGTAAACGTCAAAATCCATAACTGCCAAAAACATTCTTAACTGGTGGTACCTTTGGTCATTTCTGTTTCAGTTCTAAAATGCATTGTGTTTAAAGGTCATATATTGCACAAAATGGATTCTGGTGAGTTTTAAGCCATGTTATAATGTTTCCTTCAAGGTTTGTTTGTGAGGAGGAAACTACATTATAACATAGATCTGAAAAATAACATAATATAGGCCCTTTAATTATGTTCAGTGGAATTAGATGTTGTTATATGTATAGATTAACTCAGAGTTGCAGTAAACATTTTAAATGACATAACTCATGGATGTCATATCTTAACTGCACAACAGCTTTGTACAGTACAGTAGTAGCTAGGTGCATGTCCCCCTCTAGTGGACCAGGATGCTAATTTTGTAAGCAGCGTAATCATTGCATAGACTTTTGTTGCATAGAAAATGTCTTTGATACATTATAAAGGAACTTAAGGCGCATAAAAATAGCAGTATGATTCTAGTCATTGTCAAATGTCAAAGCACAAACAAATCTGATTCAAATGGAACTGAAAACTTTTAGGGTCGTAATATTGAGTAATACTCTATTTAAAAAGAACCTATTGGGGCTCAACAGTGGCTGCCCACCCCTTGGTTAAGGAAGTACATTTCTCATTGCCTTTTCCCATAGACTTCCCAAAAAACAATTTATATTAAAAGTCTGAAAACTTGATCAGGGCTAGTCAGCTCAGCAGGAACTACTGACCAAAAAAAAAAATCTGAAATGTTATAAACCGTTAATGTTATTAAAGCATTTCACTGAATCTTTCATCTTAAATGTACTTTTTGGACTTAAAACAACAGTTGTATAGTTGTCACCACGTAGCTGTTTAGCCTCCGCGATAGAGCTGGGCGGTATGACCAAAAACTGATATCACGGTATTTTTCAAAATTATACCGGTGTCACGGTATTTGACGGTATATATATATTTACTTTTTTTTTCATGCATGATGAGGTGTTAACCCTTTTCCTAATAATTTAGAGAATAATTACTGCAGTAAATTTGACTTGGTAAAACATATCTGGGTCCAGAGCTTTAATCATCTCTTTGAAGCTCCTTTCTCAATAGGACTAAGTGGTTCCATGTCTAAATGGACAGTAACAGCGTTGGTAATATCAGGGCTCTCAACTTTCGAGCGGGGTCTTGCGTGTGACTGCGTAATTTCCGGGGGGAGGGGTTGCGAGTGACTATTTTTTTTCTGCGAGGAGCGGGGGGTGGGAGGGAGGGGGACGAATGGCGCTGAAACTGCGTGGTGCCTGAACCGATTTCTGGGCACAGAAGCGCTGCGCTTGAATTGCATAACTAAATTTCAGCGTGAGAAATACCATGTGTTGCGTGTGAACACGTCAAATTGCGTGTGTCACACTCTCAATGCGTGAGACTTGAGAGCCCTGGGTAATATCATTCCACTGTTTCATTTTCTTGTCGTAGGCAGTCCCCTTAGCAAACGCGTCTTTGAGTGACGTCTGAGTCGCTACAACTTTAGCCCGACAACATTACAGAATATGTTTGATTGATCAGCGCCAGATATTTTAAAGCCAAATACTTCCTCCCAACTGACACAGCTCCTCTTTTCAGTACAAGTTCCTCTGTTTCTAACAACAACGTCCATATTGTTCACCGCTCAACACACACTGTAGCCGTGTCCCAATTCGAGGGTTATTGATCCGTGTGCGTAATTTGCGTAGTGTGTGTTGTTAGCATTAGCGTTAGCAGCGTGTCTCGGCAACGGCCTTGCGGTCCGCGGAGGCGAGTTCGAATGCCCTCGAATTGGGACACAGCTTATGCTTTCACCACTCTCATGCCAGTGCAAAACAGTTCCCCAGCGCGATGTTCCGCCGCTCTGTGATCCCGACGTTTTGTACATACACACTCATCGGTATTGCGGTAAATGAAAAATTCATATCATTAAATAAAACACCAGTATTCGGTATGAACCGGTATACCGCCCAGCCCTACTCCGCGATGCTCCATACATTGCAAAAATAACAATCTACTTTGTAAACAACAGCTAACCATTTAGCTTGACTTAAATAACTCTTTCCCTTTTTTCTTTTAGTCAATGCTGGAAAACAGTTGACAATGTGCAAGAGTCAATCTGTAACAGTATTATAAGGCAAAATACAATCAGATATAAATGAGTAACAATACACACAGAATTATTAAAAACATTGGTGAAATTTAAAGGGCCAGCACCTTTAATTCTAAGTCAAAATAAATGAGCTTAACATCATGCAACATATGGTAAAAGCTGCTGATTTTTTTTTTTTTTAATTGTAAAATATAATCTTTTCATTTTATATAGCATTTGCTCATTTATTTTTTTGTCAGGCACATTACCAAGACTCATGTGCCAAGTGCCTGACATTATCTCAGACTTGATTCTCAGGTCGTTTTCACACCAGAAAAGTACAATAGTTTACTTGCTTTGGTTCGGACCAAATTTTTTTTTTTTATTATTATTTTGGTGCGGTTCGCTTTCACACTGCAGTTTTTCCCCAAGCGGCCTAACATCTATAAACAAAACCACGTGTGCTGAGGTCGCTCAGCCATTGGACAGAAATGAGCTGTGACAAAACACCGTGTCCAAACCCGGAAGGAGGAGAATAATAGTGTTACGTGCTGTTTTCAATCTAGCCTTAGTGATATGGTTTGCTCAGTTTTTACAGTTCTCACAAATGTTTGAGCAGCATCGTGAGGTTTACACTATTTTACAATCAATTTACAAGCGACGAAGACACAGGGCAAGACGGCTACGGAGGACAGCGCTCATGTGAGCATCAAGTTCTGACTCTTGCTCTTCACGCAAAACGTAAGTAAGCCTTTAGTTTCGTTTCGTTTCATCAGCCTCGGTTTCCCATAATGCTCGACATACGACGGGAGCTCGTTAAGTACAAAAAGCCAACTTGTGTCGGATGGAGTCCAGTCTGCATTCTCACCTCAAACGAACCGCACCAGGATTCAAATGGAGCCGTGCAGAGACTGAGCTTTTTAGGTGGTCTCGGTTCGCTTGTTTGCTCCGGATTGAGATTTTTGGTTTTTATTCACACCAGAACAAAAGGTCCGAATAAAAGGAGCAAACGAACTCTGGTTCATTTTAAACGAACTAAACAAGACTGGTGTGAAAACGACCTCAGTCATGGTGCTTTTTCAAGTGTAACAAAAGCAAACAGTAGCAGATATTGGAGAAATATAAGGAAACAACTGCATGGCACTATATTAGACAGTTGTTTCTGTGTCATGGTGCAATATCACAGAAGAAAGCAGAAAGGATTAAGTCAACAGGGCTAAAAGTTCAAACTAAAACACTTTTCTGACTCATTGAAATCAGCTACAGGCCCTTTAAACCACTGTTAAGAACACCTCCTGTATCATATCCTGCACCTCCTCCACCATCTCCCCATAGTCCGCCTTACAGCTCCTCTGCCCCATCCCGCTCCCCTCTTCTACGCACTTCATCAGCTCGGCATGCATCCCCGGTTCTCTGGCTACCCCACTCAGCCGCTTCAGCTGCTCCGCCAGCTCTTCTGGAACACTCGAAATACCCAGGGCCTTGAACACAGCGGGTGCAAACTTCCCATAGTGCGCCGTGGAGCTGATCACCAAAGGGCACGAACCGTCTTGCAACCTGTCACCTATCACTTTAGCCACAGCGGTGTGAGTGTCCATTACGTAGCCAGTCTTCTCGTAAACACCACGGATAGCTTCCAAGCATTCGTTTTCAGAGCAGCTACTGGCCGATATCTCTTCCTGAATCTTACCGAGAAGTTTTTCCGACACACTAAAGTGTTGCTGCTGATCTAAAGATGTGAACAGCTCCTTGACAAGATGGCTGTCTCCATCAGAAATGTGGAAGATGAATCTCTCAAGGTTGGAGGATTTCAAGATATCTATAGCGGGGGAGATAGAGGGCAAGAGAGGGCGATCGTGGAGGCTGTAGGATCCGGTTGTGATGAAGTCGGTGATGACACGGTTGTGGTTGGAGGCACAGATGATTTTTCGGATGGGCAGACCCATGTTCTTGGCGTAGACGGCAGAAATGGCGTTGCCAAAGTTTCCGGTGGGGATGCACACGTCCACGGGATCGCCAAAACTGATGACGCCCATGCGGCAGAGGTCCAGATAGGAAGAGGTGTGGTAAATGACCTAAAAGAGGGCACACACATCATGGACATGGTAAAAATAAAAGACATGTCTGAATAGATAAAAGAAGATTCAATTTTACTGATACTTTTTTGACCAGATTATGTTTAAGTAAAATTGTATAGTGATTAGTATGCAATTCATACATGCAAGTTAAAGGTGTACGATGTAACTTAACGGTTTCTTTATGATCCCCATAATCTATCTTGGTTTTATTCAATTAGTTTTTTTTTTAAATAAAATAATACCCAGAAAAACATTTTTACTGAGAGGGGACACCTTTCCAAAGATCTGATCTGTAACTAGGCCTATCACAATAAATACTGTATGAGATCAATAAAGTCATTCTTCTTATATCATCGTTCAATATATGAAAGCTGGAACAAAAATTATTTGGGCTCAGTATTTATCCAGGTGACTTTTTCTTTGAAATAATGGTGAGATCTTTGATATTTCTGTTGTAATATGATCGGCTGTAGAGGGCTGAATAAATTACTTTTAATGATACTGTTTATTTAAAGATGATTCACTGGGAATAGCCTGCTTTTGTATCAATGGCATAATGTAGCTTCAATATTATCATTTATCGGAGTATTTCTCTGTAGCAATATATATTGCTTTAAAATTTGTTATCGTGACAGGCCTGCCTGTCACTGATGTCACGTGATTCTCTATGGAGGTAGACAAGTTTAATGTTATATTCTAGAAAGTTCTGGGCAAATTAATCTCTATGGAGACAGGCAGATGGTGCCCTCATGCTCATCTACTTCTCACCCACCTGTGGCAGTAGCCGTGCCCAGTTGATGGAGTTGGCCGTGCTGAGGAACGTCCCATATTCGACAGCCAGGTGTCCGGTGAGCTCTGGTGTCCCAAACATCTGCTTTATGCTCCTCTGGCAGAAGTCAAAGTCTGCCCCCACACTGACAGCACGAACATTCCCCTCCCACGCTGCCGTCATCTGCCTCTTCTGGATCTCACTCACCCCATCACCAGGGAAAAACACCAACACTCCCGTTTTATGCTTATAGACGTCCTTCAAGGCACTAAACCCACTCAATACTGCACTTCCTGTATCTCCAGAAGTAGCCACCAAGACTAGGAAGTTACACATGGGAGGAAGGCAGTGCGCAAACAGTTGGGGCATCAGTTGTAGCGCTAGATCTTTGAAGGATGCTGTGGGACCGTGGAATAACTCTTGGATGAACTGATTGTCCATTAAGTGCCGAACTGGTGCTATATCTTCATTTGCAAAATTTGACCCATACGCCTTCATTACCATTGCTTTCAAATCCTGTCCAGAAACATCGTGTGGGTGTATGCACTTTTCCAACAAAATAAAAGCACGTTCCTGGTACGGCTTGTCTATTAACCGCACCCACTCAGTCGCTTCCAGTTTTGGGAACCCATTTTGGGGCACGTAGAGTCCGCCATCTTTGGCCAAACCGTTCACGACAACATCACTGAAATATACGTTCTTGGATGTATCATTGTTCCGTGTTGAAATAAACTTATCCGGATTGTTATACCACTCCAAAGCGTTTAAAACCTTGTCGGCGATCTCCATAACCGTCTCACCTCTTCCGCACAGCACGCGAATGTCGAACCATTTTTCGTAAAACTGTTTTCGATAGCGTAATATATTCTTCATGGGCACCCCCGCTTCCTGGCCGACTATTCTGTTAACTTTCATTCTCGCAAGTCTGTGAATAATGTCTTCCGCATCGACATCCAAGTAAACTACGATACCGCTTCTCTTGATGTGTCGCATTGCCAGAGTGTCCAGAGGGTTGGAACCACTAAGAGAAATGACACACCCGGAAGCAGAGAAATTGCATAAAGCTTTACCCTCCTCTTCAAGAAACCTCTGCCCACCCACCGAAGCTAGTTTGGTGGCTACGGGCATGTTCCAGGTCGGTTCCAGTATGTCATCGTCAACGTCAACCGCGGGGAGTCCAAGTTTGTGAGCGAGTATTCGGCCCACAGTGGTTTTGCCGGCTCCAGGAGGGCCCATGAGCATGATGTTTTTGTCCCCCAGAAGACAGTCGCTCTTTGGGGTGCTGGTGGAGAGGTATATCTGGCGGATAAGGTGGAGTCTTGGAGGGGCCTGGACAAGGCATTGAAATGCACAACGCAACATGGTGGTGGAGAGTTGCAGCAGATTCTCCTGTAAAAAGAAAAACAGTTTTAGTAGAGAATCAAGATTATAATGGTAATAAACGTGATGATTACTGGTAATTGTGCAACTTATAGTTAACATCTGCAATATCAAATGGACCTCATACTCTGATCTAACTGCACAAGCCTCATCATGTCATTAAAGGTTAACTAGTAGGTCTAAGTAGTAGATCCCACCACAAAAATAAAAAAAAGGACATGTCACCTGTCTCCATTGAGATGTTTTTTGAATGTCCCACAGTATGGCATTTAACATGTCTATCTTGCACTTATTCAATTACAGATGTTTTCTATGATAACAATCATGAAAATCACGCACTCTTATAGTGAGCTAGTTCACCTCTTCACTGATCTGAGCTGTAAATTGACCTTGTTGTGCCACCTAATTGTCTTCTTAGGTGGACATAGCTAACTTTAATGCCATACTGTGGAACATGGCAAAACAATGCTATCACCATGTAGTAACATATTACATCTTTAACTATAACTGTATTAATATCACAATACTGAACATTCTGTGTTTATTCATGCAATTACTTTAAAACAAATCATTATTATAGTGTGCATAAACGATAGTTTTGTTTCCCCTACCTGTAAATCGGCTAACATGGACTGACTGGCTTCTTACAAAACATTATAAAAATGAACATTTATTATTTATTAACATTGCACTATAGACTGTTGTTCAGCATTGGGTAAAGTAATGTATTGCTCTTAAAAAGACCGCACATAATAACAAAAGGTACAAATACCGTAACGTCGTCAAGCGTCAGTAAGAAGCATTTTCTTCTTGTATCCAATTATTCATGCTGTGTTTTAGACATTAACTATTAAACTTTAACCTATCCCTATGCAGTTTAGATGATGTTAGAGCAGCGTGTAGTTATATTTTACCTGAAAGTCGTAATCGCGCTAAAACTTTTCAATAAATGGATAGTTTTACAAAGATTTGGCGGCCCACGCAGCAGGCCCACATGAGCGGAAGACAGGAGTATGTAAACAACTACGGGTGGCTCAGAGGGACAAATTTGATACATACGCTAACTTTTCCATACATTTATATAGCATTTCTTTATTTTCTTTTAATCTCTTTTTCTGTTATTACTACTATTATATTGGGTTATATATAATTTTATGTTATAATATTTTATTAATAAATTTTTTTTTATCAAAGATGAATAGATCAAAGGCGCTTTGTGTTACGTTTTTTTGTATGGAAAAGCGCTTTATAAATAATTATTGATTGATTGATTGATTGAAAGATTAAGATCAAAGTTCAAAGTCAGCTTTCTCCTTTTTTTTTATTGATTTATTTTATCACACATAAGTTGAGGTGATATAATTCCAGATTGTCCTCAAACGCGGTCGTGGCTCTCGCTGTTGCTAGGTAACGGACAGACGTGTCATCAAACAAGTCCCCGGAGCATTTTCACCCGCGCGATCAAATAAAAACCTCATCTTCCAAAGTGCATTTTGTGATCGTCCAACATGTCCACTCGGGTTTACTGTCCTCAGGAAAGCGTCTACGACCTTCTGCCCAAGGAGAAGGTCAAATTTGAGAGACCTTCCAGGTAAAGAGTGAAAAGAGCTTCTGATAAAGTTTTTTATGGTTGCTAATTGCTAAAGCTAGCTAAATTGTAAAACGATGTAACAGTAAATAACTTTGCTTTTTTGCTTTTTTCATAGGTATGTGTCCAAGTTCAGGCCTGCAGTGCTTCAAGAGGAGAAGCTTTCTAAGAGGCCTATGAGGATGATGGGCCCCGCTAAAGTGGAGGCTCCCTCTCCAGAGAATTTCCTCAAGAAACACTCGAAAGAGCCGAAACAACCAGACAGTAAGCTGATTTCACAACAGAAACATATCCTGTCTCTGTGGGGTGTAGTTTACACTGAAACTGTAGTAGCAGAAACTCTTCTCAAGTCAGGAGCAAATCCTCATGTGTTGATTCAAAATAGACTTTTTATTTAGAAGAAGAAGAAGACACGCTTTATTTATCCCTGTAGGAAAATTATTTCTCTGCATTTGACCCATCCTTCAGGATAAATGTTTTATGATAATCATCTGATGGAAAACGATATCAAGCTCGTTGGCATTTGGAAATCTATAACCCTTGTACTGTATTTCTTGCCAAATCAACCATTCTGGAAGTTTATATACCAAACAAAAGACTTTATGTCTGTGTGCACATGCACATATTTCAGGAGCTGTGGTTTCTTTTTCTCTCTAATACTCTGCAGTTCAAGACAAAATTGCAAAATGAAGTACCACCATGTATTTCTTTCAATTTAGGAAAGTAACTGTATTCTGAATATTTCCAAATACCAAAAAGCAGAATACAGTTACTCAAAATTAGTATTCAGAATACATATTTTCAGTGTATGTATTCATCACTCTATCACAAGTCCAAAAAATAAATCTTTTAGATATATTCAACTTTCAAATGGGAATTTTAATACCATAACAAAAGCCCATTCTGCTAAAAAGTGGGGTCTGAAATCTGATTTTCCTCTATGCATAATTGCCTTAAGCGTGTTATCACTTATAATCTGAATAGATCAGACAGAAAAACTACAGTCCCAGCTTCACAAAGGGTTCAGACATAGTTTCTGTTTGAATTATTAGTCAACCATTTTAGGACAAATCACTGGAATGATTTCCCTTGGATCCGGAATACTCGTTGTTCAATACTCTGAAAATGCTGATGTCCC
This sequence comes from Paratrypauchen microcephalus, assembly GCA_036785185.1. Lineage (NCBI taxonomy): Eukaryota > Metazoa > Chordata > Actinopteri > Gobiiformes > Gobiidae > Paratrypauchen > Paratrypauchen microcephalus. Next base: position 2,554,414 of record JAVJIX010000100.1, on the reverse strand, counting down.
ATATCAGTGTGTATGAAAATACAGAGAGATTTCACCATTCACCAGGCAATGGAATGATAAGAATCACTGAAATGAGAGAGAAAATACACAAATCCCTGTTAGTGTTGTTATACAGCATTTGTGTGTTTTAATATACTAGTAATATTAATATTATTATGGACATACAATTTCATGATATAAATGTGAATATGTTTTGACATCATTCTAGAGCCAAAAAAAGGCCGGATCAACCCTGTGAAGAAGCCCCCTGTTCCCACCCGCGCAGAGATCCCTCCGATGGGCATCCAGACCAAACGAGACTTCATTAAAGAAGTCTTGACCTGCACTTTTGTTACTACCAAACCTAAACCCATCAGCGTAGACACCCACAAGGGCCACAAGGAGGTGCTGGAGAACTCCGGCCTGGTCCCCAAGTACATTAAAAAACCGGTATTAACACATCCTTGTGGATCAGTTAAAGTGCATATGACTAGGTTAGACTTGCAATTTGACTCAAATCTAGTTAACATAATTATATAGAAAATTTAGTGAAGAAACATTCTGGTGTAGTTCCTGGGCACTAGATGTGACATACATAGAGGTAATTCCATAATTGTTTCCTAGCAACTATACTTTAAACAAGGACCATAGCTTGTTTATTTTACTCCACAGTTATGATTTTATGAATACAAATTGAAGACAACACCTTTATTTTGTTAGATTTTTTTGTTTAATTTGTCAAAAAGATTGTGAGTGGTCACCTCTTCACAGATCTGACATGTAACTTGGCCTGGTAGCATCAATTGCTTAGATAATACCTGATTGTGGACTATTATAGGCATTTTAAAACTGTACTTTCTCAAATTTTCTTCACAAACTGACACTTAACTGATGTAAAACAATGATAAATATTGACCACGTGTACTATCCCACTAAAGTCATAAGTAGAAAATCATGAAAACCTGTCATATGAACTTTAAGGTGTTACAAAGAAGGTGGTCTTAAAGCATTATTTTGTCATTTTCTGCACAGGATTTTGGTAAAGTCCCGGCATATCTCCAACACCGTAACACAGAGAAGCAGAAGGCTCAGGAGCACTATGACGACTTTGTGAAAGAGCAGAAAGAGAAGCAGGCCATGAAGCAGCTGTCTGAGGAGGAGAGGAGGAACATTCTCGAGGTACACACAGGCACAACACAACGTTAGCGCTCCTGTTCACCTGCAGTATATTTGCAGCAACATGGCTTTAATAAAATGTTTGTCAGCTATGGCCTATTTTGTTTAGCTCACCTTACCACTGTGTGCCCAGGCAAGACACTTCCGCCACATTACACTGCTTACTACAGGAATTACCTCAAGCACATAACAAATACTAAATGAATACTGATGAAAACATTATTATGAATAATAATAATAATAATAATAATAATAATAATAATATTAATAATAATAATAATAATAATAATAATAATAATAATAATAATAATAATAATACAGTGGTACCTCACCTTATGAAATTAATTCGTTCCAGAAGTGGTTTCTTAACGTGAATTTTTCGTAAGTTGAGTAGGTATTTCAATGGAAAAAGCCTGATTCGTTCCAAGGCCCCGATCCAAGTTGTAACTTTTTTTTATAGTGTAACATTGTGTTCTGCGTAGACTGTAGACCCAGGACTAAACCTGGACTAAACCAGGACTAGACCAGGTGGATTAAAGCGCCGCGTGCGGGTCTATTTCCTGGTTTCGTTTCGAAACCAGGAAGCGCGTGCAGCGCTTTAATCCACCAGGTTTAGTCCTGGTTTAGTCCAGGTTTAGACCTGGTTTAGTCCAGGTCTAGACCTACTGTCAGCTCCGCGCCGGGTCATGCTGCGCTATCACACATGTATCCGCGCACACTTCTCCCCCCTCCTCCTTCCCCCCACACTTCACTATTAATAATTTTGTTGAAAATCTATGAAAGTTTGAGTGTTTAAACGAGAGACAAATTTGAGAAAAGTTTAAATCCAGTCTGAGAAAAGCGTATAATGTGTGTGGCTGAGCACACATTATTTGAATCTTTGAGATTTCGCGTTTCGTAACTTGAATTTTCTTTCGTATCTAGAGACCAAAATTTAACGTGAAGGCGTTTCGTAACTTGAAATTTTCATTTGTTGGGTCTTTCGTAAGGTGAGGTACCACTGTAATAATAAATGGAGGGGCAAGGGGGGAACAAAAAAAAAGGAAAAAAAAGCCTTATAATTATGCTTTAAGACTGTAGTAAAAGACAATGAAAGGAAATGTTGGTGAAGGTGAAAATATTAGTTAAGTATAATGATAATATAATGAAAGTGTTTATTAAAAAATGAAAAGAAAAAAAGAGAGAGAAAGAGAGAGAAAGGAAAATTAAATTGGCCAAAAAATGTTTTTACATGTATAAGAGGGCCTAGCACTACCACATGATTTTTTTTATTTAATACAATTTGTGGGTGTTTGGAGGAAGGTGTGGGCAATTTATGTTGTTTTACATTTGCTGTAAGTATTGTCCTACGTTTTTGTTTAGTTTATGTTTATTATTGTATTTTGTTAAATTAAAAAGAAGTGGGGGAAAAAAGTAAACACTGAGAATGAAGATAACAAAGCAATTTGAGCTAGAAAATGTCACATTTACTTTAAGTGAGTACTCAGTAAGCTTAGGAGATTCTTTTACATAGTAGTACCACCAGTTGTACTAGTAATAGTCACAGTAGTAGTAATGTACAGGGATCAGTAGAAGAATAGAAGAATGTAGGACTTGTTTATTATCGTCAGTTGCAGATACAGTCTTAGTATTAGTGGTGGTAGTTGATAAATATGTATGCCATACTGTGGAATATTAAAGCCACGGGAACAACATGTCCATGGAAACAAAGAGAAGGAGGCTGGTTAGCTCAACTGGTAAGTCACTGACTTTCCACCAGGGGGACCTGGGTTCTTCCCCCGCCAATGAGCAAGCCAGTGTGGGTCCTTGGGCCTTGAAAATGCAGCCAAAAGATGGCTGCTCACTGCTCCTGAAAAGGATGGGTCAAACGCAGAAGTCAAATTTCTCCCGTGTGTCACTGTGTGTAAAGGCTTAATCTTAATCTTAATCCTTCTGGCCAAATAAGAGTCAGGTTTGTGGAGATGCAAGCCGCTCACAATAAGGATATGTTTTTCACAAGTTTTCCAGTGCAATAAAGACAAATAAAATGAAAAAAACAACAAAAAAACAACAACTTGCTTTTATTAGTGTAGTTATCCAGTGGGACTTTAATTCCAATCCAGTTTTATGTCTATTGCTATTGCTAGTTTACCAGAGTGCACGCCACAACAATATTAATTAAAGTCAGTAAAATAAACAATGAAATCAAGCTGTAGTAAGTGTTTCTTCTCACCCAGTACTTAAATGCAATTATCATTTCACTTAACCATTAGCGGTGATGACTGCACATTTGAATACCTGCTGTGTTTTGTGCAGGGCCTGAAGAGGAGCTGGAACCAGATCCATCACGAGTACCAGGGCATGTCTCTGGTCATCGACACATGGGCCAAACAGGCCCTTAAGGAGCGCCTGGAGGCCAACATGAAGCAGCTGGAAAAGCGCATAGAGATGTTTGAGAGGTTTAAAGTCATCTACATCGCAGATAACTAGAACTCACAGACACTCCAGCACAGATGCAAGGGAGGAAATTAAATATTTGAACACCCTGCGATTTTGCAAGTTCTCCCATTTAGAAATCATGGAGGGGTCAGAAATGACAGTGTATGATTTTTTAAACAATTTATTTGTATGATACTGCTGCAAAAAAGTATTTGAACACCTGAGAAAATCAAATGTTAATATTTGGTACAGTAGCCTTTGTTTGCAATTACAGAGGTCAAACGTTTCCTGTAGTTTTTCATCAGGTTTGCACACACTGCAGGAGGGATTTTGGCTCACTCCTCCACACAGATCTTCTCTAGATCAGTCAGGTTTCTGGGCTGTCGCTGAGAAGCACGGAGTTTGAGCTCCCTCCAAAGATTTTCTATTGGGTTTAGGTCTGGAGACTGGCTAGGCCACTCCAGAACCTTGACATGCTTCTTACGGAGCCCCTCCTTGGTTATCCTGGCTGTGTGCTTCGGGTCATTGTCATGTTGGAAGACCCAGCCACGACCCATCTTCAATCCTCTAACTGAGGGAAGGAAGTTGTTCCCCAAAATCTCCCAATACATGGCCCCGGTCATCCTCTCCTTAATACAGTGCACTCGTCCAGTCCCATGTGCAGAAAAACACCCCCAAAGCATGATGCTACCACCCCCATGCTTCACAGTAGGGGTGGTGTTCTTGGGATGGTACTCATCCTTCTTTCTCCAAACTCGGCGAGTGGAATCAAGACCAAAAAGTTCTATTTTGGTCTCATCTGACCATGCGTGCCATGCATGATTTTAATGCGTCTTAGTCTTAGTCTTAGTGTATTACCAACAGTAACCTTGGAACCGGTGATCCCAGTTCTTTTCAGGTCATTGACCAGCTCCTCCCGTGTAGTTCTTGGCTGATTCCTCTCCTTTCTTAAGATCACTGAGACCCCACGAGGTGAGATCTTGCATGGACCCCAGTCTGAGGGAGATTGACAGTCATGTTTATCTTCTTCCATTTTCTAATAATTGCTCCAACAGTGGATCTTTTTTCACCAAGCTGCTTGGCAATTGCCCCGTAACCCTTTCCAGCCTTGTGGAGGTCTACAATTTTGTCTCTGGTGTCTTTGGACAGCTCTTTGGTCTTGGCCATGTTAATAGTTGGAGTCTTATTGATTATATGGGGTGGACAGGTGTTTTTATGCAGCTAACCAGCTCAAACAGGTGCTTCTAATTCAGGATAATAAGTGGAGTGGAGGTGGACTTTTTAAAGGCGACTAACAGGTCTTTGAGGGTCACAATTCTAGCTGATAGACAGGTGTTCAAATACTTATTTGCAGCAGTATCATACAAATAAATTGTTAAAAAATCATACACTGTTATTTCTGTTTTTTGTTTTTTTTTAGATTATGTCTCTCACAGTGGACATGCACCTACGATGAAAATTTCAGACCCCTCCATGATTTCTAAGTGGGAGAACTTGCAAAATCGCAGGGTGTTCAAATACTTACTTTCCTCACTGTAACTGGAGAATGAAGACAACACAGCTTTAACCTCGTCATTTAGTCTTTTAATCAATTCAATTATCACAAAAAGTCAGCTGAGTGTTATCTCGGGAGTTTCATACATAATTTGGCATTACAGTGGTCCCTTGTTTATCGCGTGTTATGTTCCAGAAATAACCCTAATGAGTGAAATCCGCGAAGTAGGACAACTTTATATTTTACAATTATTATACATGTTTTAAGGCTGTAAATGCCTTAAAACACTGAAATTAACGTTTTCTCACATTTCTCTCTCATTTAAACACTCAAATTTTCGTAGATTTTCAACAAAATGTATTAATAGTGAAGCATGGGGGCTCCGCCGGAAGCCCCGCCGGACACGCGAGGGGAGCGGAGACATGAGTCACTGGATCCGCAGGAAGCACCGCGCTCATCCAACGGCACTGCCATGTCCCAGGACGCGACGCACACCAACCCCTTGGAGAAGTGTGCGTGGTCAAATCCGTGACAGAGCACAGTACACGGATTTGACCACGCACAAGGCCGGGGCTGCGAGCACGAGATCTAACTATGGCGCCCGGACCATGCCTCCCCCTCAGGGCAGCCCGAGCCACAAACCGAACACGCACAAACGAACGCAAGAGCTGCGTGATCACTAAACCAGGATTAAATCACTCCGTGATTTAATCCTGGTTTAGACCTGGTCTAGTCCCGGTTTAGTCCAAGTCTAGACCTGGTCCAGTCCTGGTTTAGTCCAGGACCAGTCCAGGTTTAGACCTGGTATAGACCTGGTTTAGACCTGGTCTAGACCTGGTTTAGTTCTGGTCTCGTCCTGGTCTAGTCCTGGTCCCCCCTGCATCTCCCATCTATCAATCGGCAAAGGTCTACAGTCTCTTAGCCAATCAGGACGCAGAACACAATGTTACACTATTAAAAAAAATAATCTGTGAAACAGCGAGGCCGCGAACAGTGAACTGCGATAGAGCGAGGGACCACTGGATTAAAAAATGTGATTGTGGTAACTCTTAATTGGATATTTTTTGTAATCTGCTTTTATATTACTGGAAGTTTTTTGTGATGTCTGGATTCTAAATTATGATTGTGTCCCTACATTTTGAATCTACAAGCTGGTAAAATATCACAAATTATGAATAAATATTAGTGTATCAAACCCGGACAAACCTCATCGTCCAGTCAGATTTGTTTTTTTCAGCAACGCATCTGAAATGAAGGATCTCATTGGTCAAACTATGATTTAACAGAGTTTAGTGCTTTGCTCTTTGATTCTGCAGAAATTCGCAATGTTTTTTGGCCGACTGTGACGTCAGCAACATTCCCTGGGGATGTGATGCTAACTAGAGGCACTGCTCTGTGTGTAGCTCAGTGTTACTACTTTATTTTAACACAGTGTGAGCATAAAGGAACTACAACAGGTGAGCTCATTTAGTATGAAAGTGGAGTGTTGGAGGTGGTCGGAGGGGCCGATGGCGCAGATTGGCAGCCTCGCTTCCCGTCAGTCTGCCCCAGGGCAGCTGTGGCTACAGAAAGTAGCTTACCCCCACCAAGTGTGGAGTGAATGAACAATTAACTGTAAAGCGCTTTGGGTGTCATGAAAGGCGCTATATAAATGCTATGAATTATTATTATTATTATTAGTAGGCCTCTTGTTAAACAAGTCCCTCAGATAACTTTACAGTCACAATTAGGGATGCAAATCATCGATTAATTCATTCATCTATAGTTGATTGACCTTATCGATCGACTTACGATTAACTGATAAGCGGCGTTTTTCACCTGAATTTGAGTGTTTCAATAGGGTCTTTAAGAATATAAGCTATAGTAACATAACACTGAGTCAAAAATATATCATAGTATTATTATATTGTATATTCCTCAATTATTCCTTAATAAAAAGCAGACAAATGTATTCATGCTGAATAACAAAATACATTCTTTATTGAAAATAAATTGAGGACTGGCTCAGTTGTTGCACTTGCAGCATGGAAATCTTGAAATTAAAAGGAACAGAAGAAATTAAATAACAGAATGTTATTTAGTCTACATATTATGATGAAACCAGTGAATCCAGGCTATTTTTAGGACATTCTCAACATTTATTTTGAACTAAGGCATCAACAATATTTCTCTCCCTTAATCTGTGAAGGGTTACAGTACAAAATATACATTTCACAGGGCCCCTGGACACAGCATAAAACATTACAGGGCCTCAAACCAGAACAATCAAGAAATGATAAAAGCATGTAAGTTACATGCTTTTATCATTTCAAAAATATATGGTTCTAGGTCCAGCTCTACTGTGAGTTGTACGGCAACATCCAGAGAGGAAAGGGTTACATGATGTAACGCTATGGTCTTTCTCGCGAGTGGGTTCACATCTCGTGTTCACATTCCAGAGTAGCGCCCTCTAGAGATTAGTTACAATTAATGCATTTTGTTCGGCCAACGTCTTGATCGACAATTAATTGTAAGTCGAATTGTAAGTCCCCAGTGCAAGAAGGAGCGCTACAGCAGATCCTTCATCCCCACCGCCATCAGACTGTATAATTCTACTATATAGGCCAGACGTGCAATATCCTCTTTTCCATGCTCTCCCTGTTGATGCTTGTATTGTTATTATTATTATTATTACAATTTTATTATTATTATTGTTACTTATTACTTATTACATTCTTATTATTAATTACTTTATTCCATTCTTGCCTGCATGGACTTTTCTTTCTTGTTCAAACTGTCCTGGAGTTACTGTGGCAAGTGAATTTCTCCTGTGTGAGATCAATAAAGTCTTATCTTATCTTATTAATTGTTGACATCCCTAGTCACAAGCTATTAGGCACTCACCCTTTTTGTTCAAAACACCTAAACAGGACCATGAACTCACGCATTAGTCACAGGTTCCTGAAAATGTGTTGTTTAAATTAGGGCTGTCAGTTTAGCACGTTAATTAATTAATTACACTGCAAATTAACGTGTTATAAAAATGAACGCAATTAATTATGAGCGGCAATTCAATGTGCGTGCATTTTAAATGTGTCCTGTGGTGAGCAAATCGCTGCCAGGGCCTTTGAACGGCAAGTTTATTTATAAAAAGAACGAAGACGGGACTGTCAATAATTTTCTGATGAGCGAAGCTGCTCCAGCCTGACGGATCATTTGAACGATAAACAAACATGTCTGGACAAGTTCCATTATCGGTGATAGAGCGAGTGTGAGTGCATTTCACTAACCCACGCTCACAGAATTTGGGAAACGAATAAGCAAAGCGACCTCTAGAGATGCGGTGCGGATGGACTTTTTTTCCATCCACAACCACATGAAAAAAACGTCATCCGTCCGCTATCCATTTGCACGCACGTTTTTTCAGGAATTTTCAAAACCGCGCCCGTCCGTCATCCGCCAACTTATGATAATTCCAAAATTCTCTGCACTGCACAGCCCCATAACGTGCATTTTAAAAAATTTGGTTCAACCGCCACCCGCCCGAATATAATAAAAAATATTATTTTTCGTCACGTCATCCACCCGCTCCGTGGCGGCTGTAACTGCCATCCGCCCATCTCTAGCGACCACAGAAAAACTGACAAACTCAATCGCAAAGTGGATTGTCTCTCTCTCACTCTCTCAATCTCTCTCGCTCAAGATTAAAATGTGATTAATTACAAATTCTGTAATTAATTTGATTATTTTTTTAATCGCCTGACAGCATTAGTTTAAATCCATTTTGTATTTTTTCATATGTTTTCAGATTATTTAAAAACGTATTTAGCAGTTTTTTGCTAAGGCATGGATGGTGTCACCACGATAACTACTGAACATTCTGCTACAGACATACATGTCATTGCAAACTCTCAGTTTAGTTCGAAAGTGTCTTGTGTTGAAACGCCCTCTTTCTCCTCCTCTTCCTTCACCTAGTGGCCTGTGCAGTGGCCACAGGAAGCAGCATCACATGAAGCTGATTAGGTCTAATTCGCTGTGACTGAAGCAGCTCTGTGCTCTTGTCCAAATGACTGCAGTGTGATCCTGCGTGTGCTCTGTCTGCTACAACTGCTTGTTTTTGCTTGGCTTTTATCGCACTCAAGAAAAATAAGATGGAAAATGGAGGGGTCAAAAGAGGTATTGTGGTAAGTTAACTCAAAAGTAATTTTTAACTCAGTAGTATTTAAATATCGTGTTGTGTCAAGCTTTACTTGTAGTAGTATAGTAGAGTAGTATTATTATTTGTAGTAATGGTGGTAGTAAAAGTAGCAGACTAGATGTAATCGTTGGAGTAGCACAATAGGCCAAGTAGTAGTACAACAGTAGTAATGGTAGTATAATAACAATAATGGCAAGAGTTGAAATGAATGAATTTTAAAAGTTCACTGTGTAGGTTTTCTGGTGGAGGGCCTGCTACAAACATGTCTCCATGAAGATATTATAGCTTTTCCTGGAATGATAAACACTAAGGCATTAAACTTATCTATCTCCATGGAGGTAAATAAGTTTAAAGGGACAGTGTGTAAGATTTTTACCCGTTAATTACCGAAATTGAAGATACCCATTAAAAAATACATTGTTTTCCAAGTCTTTTCACTTCCATCATGAAATCAAAGTATTCTTTTGGGCTTAGATATAGTCACATAAAAGGGGGATCTTCCCCATGCAGAGGCAGCCATTTTGAATACGAGAGCCGCAGAAGGACATTTGGGCTCCGCCTTCGCCTTCGGCAAGGCTCGTGGTTTTGGGTAAACAACACAAGCATGCTGCCGGATCAGACTCGTAATGGATCTAACACGTGTTTTGGACTAAATTGTTTTACTGGATTTTATTCACTGGATCCTTACGGACAAATTGAGAGCAAGTTTATGGTGAAATACAGAGTTTGACCTGTGCAAAGCATTCTAAGGTAAGCTAACCTTGTTTTGTGCTTTTCCGTATAAAAGCCCCATGTGCTCGGGGAGTGATTGTTTTGCAGGGAAATGAATTGCATAGTCAAAAAGAGGAGACTGTAAGGTTTCATTTGATGTGTAGAGTGTCATGGTACATGATCGGGAATGTGTGTTTTCATGAGAAAAAAAAAACAAAACAAAAAACAGGACTGCGTTTTATTTATACAGTAGCGCGGGTACGAGAGCTGTCCGCGTTACGGCGCGCCCGGGTGACCCTCGAGGTCTGCTGTAGCTAAAACAGAAAGTGCAATAGCACCATCCACCTATGCGCCACGAATCCTACACACTGGGGCTTTAATGCAGACTAAGTTGCAGGTCAGATCTGAGGAGAGAGGACCCTGCTCAAGAATGCATATTTTCCAATTTACTTTTACCTGCCTATACTTGAGTAAATATAAATTATATAAATACAGATATAAGCAATTCATGTCATGCTATGGACTTACTACTACTGCTATCATCATACTTTTTTGCAATAGAATTTTTTTTTTTAAATTATTATTTTAGATAAAGGATGAGTGGCCTGGATACAGCCTGGATCTATTCACGTACCCGGAGCACTACCACGAAGACATTGAAAATGTCTACATACCACATGGGGTCATCATGAACAGGTAAACTGACATTTTCGTGACATTAGTGAAAAGTCGATTTCACATAACACATACCCTTTCCTTGTGTATCTGTTGTGTAGAATAGAGCGCCTGGCCCACTACATCATGGAGGACTTCTGGGACAATAACATCATGGTGCTGTGTGTGCTCAAGGGGGGCTACAAGTTCTGCGCAGACCTGGTGGAATTCATCAAAATCCTGGGACGCAACTCCAACAAGTATCTGGAGACGCGTGTGGAGTTCATACGCTACAAGAGTTACCTGGTACACACACTTTAAGATTACACTACAAGAGTTACCTGGTACACACACTTTAAGATTACACTACAAGAGTTACCTAGTCCCCCCCTGGTGGAGGGGTTTGAATGCCTGCATGATCCCGGGAGCTACATTGTCGGGGGCTTCATGCCCCTAGTAGGGTCACCCAAGGCAAACAGGTCCTGGGGGGCAGGTCAGAAAAGGCCCTTAATTATGAGTAATAGACCAAGGCCAGTTATGTCGCCCGGATTAGCGTTACCGGGGCCCCATCCTGGAGCCAGACCTGGGGTGGGTGCGAGCGTCTAGTGGCCGGGCCTTCCCTCACGGGGCCAGGCACAGCCCGAAGGAGCGATGTGGGGCTCTCCTCATGTGGACCCACCACCCGCAGGAGGATCCATAGGGGGCTGGTGCAGAGAGATCTGGGCAGAAGTCGAAGGCAGGGGCCTCGACCAGATCTCCAGACATGGAAACTAGCTCTGGGGACGGCTGAGGATGTCACCTCACTGGGAGGGTAGGAGCCCGAGCTTGTGCGGGAGATTGAGTAATCTCGACTAGATATAGCCGGCCTCACCTCGACGCACAGCTTGGGTTCTGGAACCCAACTTCTTGAGGGGGGCTGGACTCTCCATTTCTCTGGCGTTGCCCGTGGTGACCGGCGGCGGGCAGGTGTGGGCCGGCTCATTGCCCCACAGCTCAGCCACCATGTGTTGGAGTTCACCCCGGTGAACGAGAGGGTCGCGTCCCTGCGCCTTCAGGTCGAGGACAGGCCTCTCACTGTTGTGTCGGCCTACAGGCCGAACAGCAGTACAGAGTACCCGACCTTCTTGGAGTCTCTGAGAGGGGTACTGAACAGTGCATCACCTGGGGACTCCATTGTTCTACTGGGGGACTTCAACGCCCACATGGGCAATGATAGTGACACCTGGAGAGGGGTGATCAGGAGGAACGGCCTCCCTGATCTGAACCCGAGCGGTGTTCTGTTATTGGACTTCTCTGCTAGCCATGGTTTGTCCATAATGAACAACATGTTCGAGCAGGGTTCGAAGGGTGTCCTCCAGTCTACATGGCACCAGGACACCCTAGGCCAGAGGTCGATGATTGACTATGTTGTCATGTCATCTGACCTCCGACTGCCTCCGGCTGACCTCTTGGACACTCGGGTGAATAGAGGGGCAGAGCTGTCAAGTGATCACCACTTGGTTGTGAGTTGGGTCCACTGGCAGGGGTGGAAGCCAGAAAGACCTGGCAGATTCAAGCATATAGTGAAGGTCTGTTGGGAACATCTAGCGGAGCCCTCTGTCAGAGGAACCTTCAACTCACACCTCCGGGAGAGCTTCTCCAAGATTTGGGGGAGGCTGGGGACATGGAGTCCGAGTGTTGTTGTGTGCTCGGGCAAGACACTTATGTAGCCTGCTCAAAAACTTTACTACAGTCACAACTGTGCTTAAACCTATAAATAGAGGGCACATACAAGATTTTCACATTCTCAGTATATGCACAGATTATGCCTCATGTGAAAGCTCAGAACCTCCAGAATTCCCCCACTGAGCTGCAGAGGCCGCACTAGCACTGAGTCATGACTGGTTGCATGTTCTGGGCTTTAGGTAATGACCAGATTGATCAGATCAGAGAGAATTTTAGGTTTATTTCCAACTGTTGTAGGAACTGGCATTCTGCTTTCTAATTGGGTAATTGTCTGTAGAATCAAAACATCACATTATAACTTGTTTATAAAATTTGAACTATAAATCCAGCGTCCTATTCCTTTAATCCGCCTTGTTTATGTGAATGAATGGTATATTGGATGCACTGAGGAACTGCAATTTAAATCCAAGCTAATAATATTACTGTCTTTTTAAATGATCTCAAAACAAACCATATTTTATAACATCATTTTTAAATACACACTACTCCAAAAGTGTTTCTAACTCAGTCAGGTTAAATTCTTAGAAAACATAGATCAATGTTTAACACAAAATAGAAGAAGGAGATTTTACAACATGGGTGTTCACAAAGTCCAAAAGAATTCAGAAAACTAATTTATTTATTTGAGGTATCTTGAGACAGTTTTGAAGTTAAAGAGGGGGTAATACACTTCTGTTTATTGCTAACTCATATTTAGATCACAACACAATCACAAACAATTAAAACTACTACACATCGCATCAGGTTTGTGAAGTTGTATTATATTGTATCATGCTTTTTTATATGCATGGAAAATTGCTGTGTGGAAGCATGAGTGATGTAGGCTTGTGAGCTGAGTCTTGGTTATCTGGGGTTCAAATAGGGCCTGGAAGAGATCTCAAACGTGCATGCAAAACCTCAAAAGTTCAAGACTCCAGGCACAACTTCCAGGTTCTGGTAACAGCAGGAACATTCCACAATTCCAGACCAAAAGAGAAGCTTTACCGTACACTTGCTTGACTTTATTCTTTATTAGGCTAGAGCAAACAACGCATTTTGCCTCTACAGCCTCATCAGGTTCGCTCAGGTATTACCTGAGTAGTGCCAGGTGCGACTAAATACCATCCAGTCACATGTTTTTTCCTTAAAGGTACACTGTGTAGGATGGTGGCACATTGGTGGATGGTGGGTATTGCAGTTCCGGTTCTAGCTACAGCAGCCTTCGAGGGTCATAAACAACAGTAATAAGTAGCAGAATCTCCCAGGAACCAGTAGGTTGTGCAAGCAACGCAGGTTTGCGCAAGCAACGCATAACCCACCATTAACGCGAAAGTGAAAGTGTGTGAAATCCACGGGCCACTGCCGACAGCTATAAAGAAAACGGCGAAGGCGGAGCCCAAAATACAGTATGTCCTTCTGCGGCTCTCGTAGTTAAAATGGATGCCGCTACATGGGGAAGATCCCCCTTTTATGCAGGTGAAATCGACTATATCTAAGTCCAACAGAATACTTTGATTTCATGATGGAAGTGAAAAGGCTTGGAAAACACTGTATTTTTGAATGGGTATCTTCAATTTCGGTAATTAACGAGTAAAAATCTTACACAGTGTACCTTTAAAGTCATATTCTTTTTTTTGCAAGCAATATATAATACATAATACATACATATATAATACATATACAGTGGTACCTCACCTTACGAAAGACCCAACAAACGCCTTCACGTAAAATTTTGGTCTCTAGATACGAAAGAAAATTCAAGCTACGAAACGCGAAATCTCAAAAATTCAAATAATGCGCGCTCAGCTTCACACATTATACGCTTTTCTCAGACTGGATTTAAACTTTTCTCACATTTCTCTCTCGTTTAAACACAAAATGTATTAATAGTGAAGTGTGGGGGGAAGGGGGAGGGGGGAGAAAACTGCGCTCTGACACGTGTGTGATAGCGCAGTATGACCCGGCGCGGGGCTGCGAGCACGAGACCCGTGCTCAAACCGTGCCTCCTCTAAACCAGGTCTAAACCAGGATTTAACCAGGATTAAACCAGGTCTAAACCAGGATTAAACTACCACGGCTCTTGCCTGCGTTCGTTCATGCGCTTGGACTGCGTGCCGTCCCGAGGGGAGGCACATCTCCTCCCCTCCTCGCTGCTTGCCTCAGCCGTGACTCGTGAGGTACACCGGCAGAGCTAGCATGAAACCAGGAAATAGACCCCCACGCGGTGGTTTAATCCTGGTTTAGACTTGGTTTAGACCTGAGGAGGCACGGTTTGAGCACGGATCTCGTGCTCGCAGCGCTGGGTCATGCTGCGCTATCACACACGTGTCCGCCCTCCCCCTTCCCCCCACGCATGCAGTCGCTGCTCACCTCAGCCATGACTCATAAGGTACACCGGTAGGGTGACCATTCGTCCGGATTTCGTCCGGACAGTCCGGTTTTAGAGCTGTCTGTCCGGCTGTCTGTCACGTGTCCTCCTTTTTTACATTTTGTCCTCCTTTCGGACCGTTGCATAAATCGTCATAAATCCCCACCCATTATTTACACTTGCTTCTCTGCGATGTTGTGTCGTATGCAAACATTTGCGATGCGCGCCGCGTGCAGCTGATCCAGCCCGTCAGCCCCTCGTATTGTCCGCTCTCTATCTGCGCTATCAGACACTCTTTGAGCTGCAACTTGGCTCCTTCTTCCATCTTCATCGCCCTATCCCTTAAAATTTTGTTTTGTTTAGTGCCGTGCGTAACAGGTTTCGCTTACGTTTCCTCTCAATGTAGACAGTTAAAATACCTTACAATATTTACATTACGGCTTTCATAATTGCAAATAATCTTTTGGGGATTTTGTGCGAATTACACAAATCCAGGTAGCGAGATTTTACCTCTTAAAAGTGAAATGCAGAACTACTAGTTCTGCATTTCTTTCTTCTTTGCCATGGCGCCCGGATTAGCGTTACCGGGGCCTCATCCTGGAGCCAGGCCTGGGGTGGGTGCGAGCGTCTAGTGGCCGGGCCTTCCCTCACGGGGCCAGGCACAGCCCGAAGGAGCGATGTGGGGCTCTCCTCATGTGGACCCACCACCCGCAGGAGGATCCATAGGGGGCTGGTGCAGAGAGATCTGGGCAAAGACATTTTTCAGTGAATTAGTGATGATATTGTTTTTTGTTCATATCATCTTGACCATAATTTGCCACATTTTTGTTTTTGATGGGTGTTCCATGTTAATAAATATATGTTGACTTCATACATTATTCATAAGTTGTTTTTCTTGACCGTTCCCCTTCCCCGAGGGAAAAAACAAAACAAAACAAGGTGTCCTCACTTTAGGGCCTTTGTCCTCCTTTTTGGACACAAGTGTCCTCCTTTCCTGTTTCATGCCAGTGGTCACCCTATACACCGGTGCTGCTGCTAATAGCAGAGCTAGCACGAAACCAGGAAATAGACCCACACGCGGCACTTTAATCCACCTGGTCTAGTCCTGGTTTAGTCCAGGTCTAGACCTGGTCCAGTCCTGGTATAGACCTTGTTAAGACCTGGTATAGTCCACGTTTAGTCCTGGGTCTACAGTCTCTTAGCCAATCAGGACGCAGAACACAGTGTTACACTATAAAAAAAAACTTGGATCGGGGCCTTGGAACGAATCAGGCTTTTCCCATTGAAATAGCTACTCAACTTACGAAAAATTCATGTTACGAAACCACTTCTGGAACGAATTAATTTCGTAAGGTGAGGTACCACTGTATACAGTAGAAAAACAGACATATCCAGTGTACACCAGTGTACACAACATTATATAAAAAATCAAAACATCACAAGCAAACCAACAACACACAGACCAATGCAGAGCTTCCTGAATTGGACGTCAAGGTATCTCGCTAACAAAACACACCACACAAGGATTAGGTGGCACTTTTTTAATGCCAACAAACCTCAGGGAGGCAACAGAACCATGGCTCCTGTCTCTGTAATGTCTAGCTATAGTGTAATCAAAATTGTTGTTTCTAATAGCTGCCTTGTGTTCAGCAATTCTTAACTTTAGATTACGTTTAGTCTGGCTAACATACATAAGGCCGCAAGGGCATATAAGCCTATAAATGACATGAGTCGTGGAACAATTGATGAGGTCCTTGATCATGTATCATCCTGGCCTGTAGACGTCACTGTTGTCCACTCTAAACTCACTTACAGACAGGACATTTCAAGGACAACTCACTCCAACAGCTGCAGCTCTGAGCTCATGAAAACACTGCAGTAATTAATACAAGACATGCTCATAATACGTGACACCTGGAATGAATAACTGGACCGTTACGTCTGAGAAATGTCATAGAGTTTTTATTTAAATGTGTGATATGTGAGCCCATGCTCAAACCCCTGCGTGTGGCTCATTCTTTGTATCCCTGGACAACAAAGGGGAGGATCAGCCTTCATTTTCTGGCAATAAAACAATGACACTATTGTTTTTTGGGGCTGTTGCGTTAAATGTAATGTTCAAACCACTGAGGATTTTATGAATTGAGTGTCATTGCGAAACTGCAAAATATGAAGAAAATGTCCAGTGAAAGGTTTTGGTAAGTGGATACTCTAGGTTGTATTTGTAGATGTTTTTTTATTTTACATTTTCAGAGAAACATAAACCTGACTCAGAATCTGTCTTTTACTGACATTATACAAACTATTGTAATTTTCAACATTCTTCTGTTGTCCATTTGTCCAAACCTGAATTCACTGAAGAGGTTGATATAAGGCTACTTAAAGGGATATGCCACCCCCAGGTCAAACTTGGGCATCTCCCCACAGTCCAGAGACTAAAATAAGTGGTGGAAAGCGTTTTTCTGGTGACCCAGCCATTGTCCAGGTCTGTCAGCACTGACCGCCGCGGTATCTGCAGCTACTCCGCGTTAGACTGGAGTCTAACGTCGCCAGAGAAAGATTTCGGCCAAAAGGAATTAATTTGCTCGATGCGTTTCCCAATTACTTTCTGTGTAGTGCGCATTCATATCGAGTGCAAATAAATGTGCAAATAAACACGGAGAGCTTGACTTTTTCATTTTGGGTGGGAACTATTTTTCAGTGCGGAAAAACACAGCCGAAGCACACAGCACGCTGACAGGGGAATCCCTGTTACGCACCAGGAAGGGAGTTCCCCTGTTACGCAGCGTGCTGTGTGCTTCGGCTGTGTCGTCGCACATTTATTTGCACTCGATATGAATGCGCACTACACAGAAAGTAATTGGGAAACGCATCGAGCAAATTAATTCCGTTTGGCCGAAATCTTTCTCTGGCAACGTTAGACTCCAGTCTAACGCGGAGTAGCTGCAGATACCGCAGCGGTCAGTGCTGACAATGGCTGGGTGACCAGGAAAACACTTTCCACCACTTATTTTAGTCTCTGGACTGTGGGGAGAAGTTTGACCTGGGGGTGGCATATCCCTTTAAAAGAGCTATGATAACAGGCTGTGATAAAATCATGTTGTCAGACAGAAGTAACACGGACAGAACCCAGTGTTGTTCAATCAGGAAATCAATCATCAAATATTCCAGGATCATTTTGGAACAGAAAAAGTGACAAATCACACTAACGGCGTTATGCTGTTGTGTTGTTTATATTGCACATTTGGTGCTCCACACATGGAGGTGATAAGCTGCTTCTGTGGCAGACTGATTGGCTCCTCTGGCCTCAATCAATCAAGTGTCTTACTCAATGGCACAAGAACAGTATGCTCTTATAGTTTGAGCTGGGATTAAACCGGCTTTGGGTTCGTGGGCAAACACTAACTTCTGCACCACTGCTTTAGTTATATTCATACCTGTTTTTTTTTGTTGTTGTTGTTGTTTTTTTTCTAGAATGACCAGTCAACAGAAGACCTGCACATCATTGGGAACACAGATCTGTCCTTTTTACATGGAAAGGTGTGTTAATACCCTCACATTACAAGTGAACTCCAGGGGGAGCTGTCAAACTGTCAAACACACAGCTTTATAACAGCAGTGGTTCTCAAACTTTTCACATGTACTTTTTAAGTACCTTCTTAGATAATATTTGACACTCAAAATACCACCAGATCTAAACCTGAACTTTATAAAGCCAAACTTAGCTAAAACAGGTCTAAATTGAGAAAAAAAAACATGTTTTAAGTAGTTCTAATTGGTGATTAACCCAAAAGAAAAAAGAAAAAGAAAATAAACAAATGCTTAAACTGCATGTATCACCCTGAGGTACACGTACTACAGTTTGAGAAACTGCTTTAGACTTTGGACTCTATTCAAAACTAGCTTACACAACTCTACAATAGCAGTTACAACTCAGCACCCCATTACCTTATCACCTTGTAAAAAGGTTCATTCATATTTGAGCCGCTAGCATGCACGCTGCTGAAATAGGTGAGTCAGACAGAGGCATGAATCACTCACTGAGGTTCACGCTCTTATTACAATTTGTCACCAGCTTCCACGTATTAAACTCCAGCCTTCATCCAGAGCTGCTGTAATTCACAATACAAATATGTGAGTATGACATCCACGCTGGCAGAGCTCACACTGGACTAGACTGAACTGACAGAGTTAAGTCCAGGCCAGTTAATTACAGGGAGATGAGGTCAGAGTTATGATGAGTAGATATGATGACAGGAGCGGACTGGAGATGGAGGGATGCTGAAATGAATAAAGCATAAATAGGATAACATGGATGGCAGTAAAGGTTAGTTAATTATCATTCAAAATTAGCACTCAGATCTTGCAGGCAGTTTTGATTTAAAGGCGCATTATGTAACTTTTCTGATCTAATGGAGATGTTACTGCTTTGCCTGTTTCATTGTAGGGTATTAAACCTTTCTATCTTGCATGTTTTCAATTACAGGTGCTCCAAAATACCTTGAACTATGTGAATTCATACTTTGAAGTTGCCTCTCCACAGATCTGACCTATACATTGGTCTGATGATGTCACCACCTTCAAACTGTGGAACATTCCTGGCAAAACAAAAAAATTTCCATGGATACAAGCAGGTGATGAACTCCCCACCAGAAAAGTTACATAGTCTACCTTTAAGTTTTACATCTGCAAATACACAAAATAATATTTATAAGTAAACTATCAATTGAAGTTACAGATCAAATCTGTGGAGAAGCAGACCTGCACTCAGTGAGAATGCATGGTTTGTTTACAAGGCAAAAAAAAAAAAGGAAAACAAATAAAAAATAAACTATAATTGAATGAATACAAGAGAGACTGAACATTCCAGGCAAAACAATATCAAATCAAGCAATTTTGACGTAATCCTGTGTTGCCACTTGCCAGAACAGAATAACTATTGTCCGGTCATAAATCCGTTGGGTGCTGATTGGCAGTAAAACATTTTTATGCAGAATTTTTAAGAATTGTATTTTGGCATACATTACAACAAATTATAATTCCTTAAAGCTATCATCTGTAACTTTAGTTTATTTTAAAAAAATTGCCAGTAGATGCTGTTGTTCCCTGGTCTTGCTCTGTGTGTCAGGTCAAAGCTGGCACTGTCAGACTGCAGTAAAGTAGACTGTAGGATTTCAGATGGCATCACAACATTCTATAGGACAATCATTTTTAACCCTCAATGTGACATCATCACATCTTGAGTGTGAAAACCTCAGTAGCCTCTAGTGGTGTTTTGTGAGAATGCAACAGGGCTGGGTTAACTCTTATATGACTTTATACAGTGGTACCTCACCTTACGAATGACCCAATAAACGAAAAATCCAAGTTACGAAACGCCTTCATGTTAAATTTTGGTCTCTAGATACGAAAGAAAATTCAAGTTACGAAACGCGAAATCTCCAATCCAATCCAACTTTATTTATAAAGCACTTTAAAAACAACAAATCTCAAAAATTCAATTAATGTGCGCTCAGATGCACGCCCCGAAACGTAAATACACTTTATCAACACACACGGGGTTAGGTTCCAGAGGTGGTCCGCGGTGGGAGAGGTCCACGAGGTAGGACAACTTTGTATTTGGCAATTGTTCTACATGTTTTAGGGCTGTAAATGCCTCACCACACACATTCTACGCTTTTCTCAGACTGGAGTTGGGCTTTTCTCGCATTTCTCTCTCGTTTGAACACTCAAACTTTCATAGATTTTCAATGGAATGTGTTGATAGTGAAGCGTGGGGGGGACACGGCTCAATATAGCGCCGAACGCGCGAGGGGAGCGGAGAAACAGGATTACTATCAACACATCATCAGTATGGTAAAACTCACCTGTCTCACGACGGTCTAAACCCCGCTCACGTTCCCTAGTAGTGAGTGAACAATCCATCGCTTGGTGAATTCTGCTTCACAAGAGGAAGAGCCGACATCGAAGGATCAAAAAGCGACGTTGCTATGAACGCTTGGCCGCCACAAGCCAGTTATCCCTGGAGAGGTGCGCGACACAGTGTGAGGCCGTGCGCCCGCACCGGGGCCGCACGGGGTGATTTAACCCTGGTCTGGTCCCGGTTTGGTCCGGGTCTGGACCTGGTCCGGTCCTGGTTTAGTCCAGGTCGTGTCCAGGTTTAGACCTGGTTTAGTTCTGGTCTAGACCTGGTTTATTCCACTTTTAGTCCTGGTCTAGTCTCTTAGCCAATCAGGACGCAGAACACACAGTATAGTTACACTATTAAAAAAATGTTACACAATAAAAAAAAACAACAACTTGAAATGGAAAGAACGGAGCCTCGGAACTAATCAGGCCTTTTCCATTGAAATAGCTACTCAACTTACGAAAAATTCACGTTACGAAACCACTTCTGGAACGAATTAATTTCGTAAGGTGAGGTACCACTGTATGTTAATATAAAGTCAGAGTGTAAATCATTAGGTTATTTCCAGGGATAACAAAATAACACTTGACACACACTTTATGGGGCTCAAAGAAACTTAACCTTCTTTTTGTCACCTAGCATATTGAAAAACACACTGTAATACCAGGCTGGCTGTTTAATGATGTAGACATACTCATAAAACCTTTTAATAGAAATATGATACCGCAATTACAAAGCACTTAGACCAGGCATGGGCAAACTACGGCCCGGGGGCCATATGCGGCCCATTAAGCTTCTTAATCCGGCCCGCCGAACTTGAAGAAATTATATTAATAAATCTTGTTAATGTTTTAATGTTTTAATTTCCCTGCAATTCTGGCGTTTTCCAATACCTGGCACACTACGTACATTGACCTTTGTTGAGGTGCGGCGCTTTGCTTCACGTTTGTGCTTTACTCTTTAACCCCTCAGCCCTCCTGTAAAGATGAGCGGAGCTAAGAAGAGAAAAGTGGACGGAGAATGTCAAGTGTTTAAAAAGGAGTACCGAATACTTATCAACTGCTGTATGCCTGATATGCCACAAGACTGTAGCAGTTTTTAAAGAATATAATATCAGCCGTCATTTTGCCACATAACATGCTAACTATGCTAGCAAGCAGTCAACGAAAGAAGGAAAGAACCTGAAGGAGAACAGAACTTTCAGTGCTTTAAAATAGTAACGGTTAGAAATAAAAAATGCTATATTTTATTAATTAAATTTTATGTGTTTTAAGAGACATTTCAATGAATAGCTAAATACCGTGGAACTTGAAAGATGTTGTAATGCTTTGTTAATTTTTAATTGAAATAAATCACATGTTTTCTACATATCCCATGTTATTTTTTGCTCTTATGAGGTGGATTACCAAAACACTAAATCCAGCTGCTCCTGGTCCGGCCCTTCTGTCAAATTTTGGAACCCTTTGTGGCCCACGAGTCAAAATGTTTGCCCACCCCTGACTTAGACAAACTGTACTGATCAATGAGGGAAATCAGAGGACACTGAAGCTCTAAGATGAAATGCAAAATAATTCTTCATGACAAATAGAACCATCAGAATATTTTAAACATGCATTATGTAACTTTTTGGTTGTTTTTTTTTCTATAGTTATGTCATTGCTCTGCCTGGAATGTTCCACAGTGTGACAGTATACAGTTCTACTTCATATTTATTCTATTACAGGTGGTTTTATAGGTCAAAAATACCTAGAGAAACAAGCACTGTGACTGTGAGTTTGAGCGGGGTCGCCTCTCCACAGATCTGACCTGTAACTTGGTCCGGTTTGGTCTCCATGAAGATAGAAACGTTTAATGCCATACTGTGAAAAGCAATAAGACAAAGCGATAAGATCTCCATGGAGAAAAGTTACACAATGCAGGTTTAAAGTTGGAAAAAATATCGTATAAATACATATGTAGAGCTCTGTTTACATCTCTATATGACATTGTGATACTGTTAGGTCATATTTCCCTCTTCTCTCCTTTGTTATGTAACTTCATCAGGTGTACAATGAAGCACTGGCCATTTGCCTACATTCTCTCCGACCTCTTGTCCCAAACCATAGATACCCCAGCCCCACCAACCCCACCAACCCCAGTGCACAAAGAGCTCCATAGAGGACCCATGCCCGGGGAACAAGCCACCATTTTAGTCTCCAGTGCGGAAAAAAGTGTGCAATACCCAGACACTTAGCTCCGACTTTAGCCTGCACAGATGTTCATTACAGGGAGGAGGAGAATGGCCTGTCTGTGAGCAGGGAGGATGGTGGCCAATACGGTTGCTATAGATACCATCGCTAACAAATGAAAGTTTTGGCTTTATTTGACTGTTAAAAAGTGTCTATGGTTTAAAAGTGTTGCTTTCCTAATGTGTCTTTTGTTTGCTGTGTGTTGACAGTGTGTGCTGGTTGTCGAGGTGAGTGTCAAACTGAACTAATTTAGGTCTGTTTTGTTCCCTGTTCTTTTATAATTTTTTTTTTTTTTTTTTTGTGCTGATTCATAGGTTTCAAGCTATGCCAACTGTTCTCTGTGGTCATAGCAATTAAGCAAATGAAATCAAAATATTCTTTCAAAATAGTGTTTTGAATGGGAAAAGGTCTTCACAAAGTCTTTCAAATCAATTATTTGCTAAAACAGATAAGTACCATTAAAAATCTGTTTTAGTACAATGAAATACTGTTTTATATTTAATGAAATATATTCTTAATATTTCATTGCACTAAAGATAATACATGTTTGAGAAATGTTTAAATGAGCCATTCTGTCATGCACAGAAGTAAACATTTTAGAGAACAAAAACGATTCTTCTCTGTGACCCATCTGTCAGAAAATCAGAAATCAGTGAAAATCATACTGGAAAAAGAATGTTTAGATTTCAAGACATGATTAAAGACCTGTGATGTGTATGAAATAGAATAAATAACTGATTAAATAACTGATTTTCAAAAAAATATAATTTTGTGACACTGTAGAGCCCTTCTATCCATGCAGAACAATGTGCAGTATTGACACTGTGTCTGTGGTTAGACATTCCTGAGTGAGCCAGTCTGTCCCTGCTCATGTCTCTGCTCTTCCCTGTCTTCAGGCCATGGTGGACACAGGGAAGACCATGCAGGCCCTTCTCAAGCATGTGCACACCTTTGAACCCAAGATGGTTAAAGTCGCAGGGTGGGTGCTGCTGTTTCCACAGTGAGGGGAATACCCGGGCCTGTTTGTCAGGAGTTCATCCAATTACAAGAAATGTTCTGATCCTTTCTGAACATATCACCAACTATCTTTAGTTGTGTGCATTTTTATAGATGTTATAATCCAAGTCCAAGTGCTTATGGTTCACAAAGCACACAGTGAAAAGTGGGTTTTGTTTAAATGTATCCTGGAACAAGTATAAAGCAGATCTCAGAAGTTAAAGGAGAACGTTTTTTACAATTTGAGCCTTATTTCGGTAATAAAACAAGTTGTTTTACTCACCCATAGCACTTTGGTGTCATATGGAGCACTTCCGGAGATGTTTTAGATTAGCGATATCCGTAACGTGAGTTCTCGGGGCATGTAATATATGCCCCGAGCGGTCTCCAAATAACACAAACTTTAGCACTTTTCAAATCATAGAAGCTCAATGTCTTAGTCTACACTTTTGTTTGAGTCAAAAGTGGCCTGTAATCTGAGATTTATCCATAATTTACAGCTTTGCGTTTCATGTTTGGGTCCCGGGAGCTGAGAGTGAAATAAACTGTGACTCCGCACATGCGCACTGGCGTCCTCATCTACTCGAAACTATGGATAAATCTCGGATTAGAGGCCATTTTTGACACAAGCGTAGACTAAGACATTGAGCTTCTATGATTTGAAAAGTGCTAAAGTTTGTGTTATTTGGAGACCGCAAATATGTGCCTGAGAACTCACATTATGGAGATCGCAAATCTAAAACATCTCTGGAAGTGCTCCATATGACACCAAAGTGCTATGGGTGACTAAAACAACTTGTTTTATTACAGAAATAAGGCTCAGATTGTAAAAAAAAACGTTTATTCTCCTTTAAGCAGGGCCAGGCCTGGTTAGAACTTGGATGGGAGACCGCTGGGAATACCAATGTACCATAGTCAGGCAGTAGTGGCTCTTGTGCAAACTGTTGTGTCCTTAGGCAAGAAACTTCACCTACATTGTCTTATATAAATGTCATGTGTGTGTGTTGGTGGTGTAGTACCTTTACTGGTGTGAAGCAAATGAATAATGTACTGTGAAGTGCTTTGTGTATCTTATAAACAACATGTAATTCCTATATGAACCCACTGCATTATTGAAGGTAAGCAGCATTAAATACAATATAGTGTTCTAAGATATGTTCTGATAATAGGCTACATATTTCAACTTACATAGTGACTATAAATTGCTTCTGATTGCTATAAGACAGTATAAAAGCATAATTTCTCTTGTGTATTGTATGTTATGATGTCATCTCTTGTCTCTCTTTCAGTCTTCTGGTGAAAAGAGTTCCCAACATGGCTGAAAGTCTGACTGACTGTGAGTGAAAATCCCACACTCTTTCATGCTCATCATGACAATAGTCCTGCACTAATACTCCCATAGCAACAATGGAACCTTCCTAATCAGGCATTCTTCTCTTCACCATAACTTATTTTGATAGACGTGGGCTTTGAAATCCCTAACCACTTTGTCGTTGGATATGCACTGGACTACAATGAGTACTTCCGGGACCTGAATGTAAGTCCGGCCGCAGTATGCACCGTGTGATCCTTTGATGGTTTGTTACATACAGGGTTAAATGAATGAGTAAGAAGAGTAAACACGTCAAATCAAAGGGCTGGGCAGTTCTGTGCTGGGAACCTGAGCCTACCAAGATGCCCCAGGACAAGCACAACAAGCACAGGACAAACCTTTGAATATAACAATTAGTCAATCCTATGAGAAAACTGAAAGTGCCTTTGACAGGTTAATACACATTTCACTAAAACTAAGTTATCAAGATTATACTCAGCAGTTAAGGCAGATCTTGTGTTTCTGCTAGTTGAACATTTTTGGTGAATTTGATCCCATCACTTCCTGGTTGGCAGCAGATAGCAGCTATGACATCAGTTGATTTCTGTTTGTTAAAGAGCCCATATTACATGACTGCTTTCTGATCGATTTCATAATGTTGTTTTCATCCATCATCACAAACATACCTGGAGTTGTGTTTTGTTTCATTCACATATGTTTAACACACGAATCCTGCATATTTAATCCTCCTCTTAAACTGAAAACACTCTGTTCCACCTTGTGATGTCATGTGGTAATACAGGAAGTGCTCCACTGTGTTTTCAAATTCCCACCTTCACTAGAATCATTAACACAATTTCAGCAATCCCTGTTGAACAAAATATAAAAGATCCTGTAGCTGTTAACTTGAAAACTACAACTTCATGACATCACAAGGTGCAACAGAACATTTTGAGCTTTGGAGATGTTTACAGACTAATAATAAAGGATTACTCAAACATGTGTGAATGAAACAAAACACAACTGGTTATGTTTTTGAGGAGGAAAGAACATTATAACATGACGTAAGCTCACAAGAGTAAATTTTGTGTAATATATGACCTTTAAACCCACAACCATTTGTTGAGGGACAATTTTGCTAACTAATTTTACTGACTAAAAGCGTTCTCCACAAAGTGATGTGTCATAGCTCTATTTCATTTCAAGAAATTTTCAACATTTACATAATTTTCCGTGATAAATATGGACCCACTTAGTATTGGGGAGGGAAATAATTCACTGTTTTTACATACAAGAATAACATCGCAGAATACGTTTATGCTTTGAATAAGTAGGTGAAACATATATCCACTTTGTCATTTCCAAACCTTACTTTCACTTTTGACTTCTGGCCCCTTCTGACCTGTTACATGACCATTTACTGTACGTCCCCCATGTTTGAAAAGCAGAGAGGGTATTTATTACAAAACACCAAGGAGGCCATTGTGTGGAATGCAAGGGTTAGCATCTCATTATCACAGCTAATGCTATCTACACAAGAAAAATAGCTTGAACTCTTAGCTCTCTCCTACTAAGATTAACCAACGTATAGATTATCCTTCAAAATTCTACAGACCTAACCCTCATATGGCCTCAGTTGTCAGTCTGTGTCAGTACATTGGATTTCCCAACAAGAAAGACGCTAAATCATTGTAATCTAAGCCAAATATTTAGCCATCACCAGACGCTAAGCCATGGCCACTTTTTCTGATCTTAAAAATGAAATATATTGTCAGAGCGGTATTTATGTAACATTTTTATGACCTAAGTGTGTGTGTTTTTTTTTTCTCTTTTTAGCATATCTGTGTGATCAGCAAGAGCGGGAAGATGAAGTACAAGGTTTAAAGGGAAATGAGAACCATACGTTAGCTCGGTGGATGCGCAGATTAACGATGGAGCTAGCGAAGTCTTGTGCGGGTATTTTCACTGTACATACTCTAGTCGTGGAATGTTTTGGTTACAAATGTTTTCGCACCAATAAAAATGTGGAGTGGAAGGAAAAACTTTGGAACGGTGACTTAATGTGTTTAACTAGGAAATGGAGGAAAATATCGCTTTTGACATGATTAATTTCAAAGAATTTTAATGTAGAATTACTAGCAGGACACATATGTAGAACCATTAATTTTCTTACGTTTTTAAACATACTGAGTATACCGCCATTGTGCCCTTTGGCAAGACTAGCATTAGCTAACAGTTTTTCAGTTAGTCACTCGTAGAAAATCAAAAACTTAAGCAGGACTATAAACGTTCATACTGATCACAGACTCCTGAAAATGTGTTATTTAAATACAGTTTTTTCTCAAGTTTTCTGATACTCTAAAAATATTTTGGCTGTGTTTACTAATGTGTGCATTGTCTCACCATTACGGTTGCCAACTCCCTGAAAAATAAATAAGGGACACCTCATTGGCAGGACGGGCCGGCCCGATCGCCTTCACCCTTCGTGGTGTAGTGAATCTTTTTAGTCCTTTTTTTGTATGTGTGAAGCGATTTTTAAACTATTTGACTCAAACTCAAATTGAATTAGATGCATATCTGAGTGATATGAACACATGGAAAATAAATAATTATCAGCAATGTATTTTTAATACTAAATAACAAAATTAACAGAATAAAATAAATATCTGTCCTGCTTAACTTAAAACTGTATAAATTATAATATAAACAGGGATGAAAGTGACCAGTAATGAGAAAAGCTGAAAGTCACTGAAAAGCTAGAGAGGTCCAGAGGGCATGCCTTTCCCTGGAAAATTTTTGAACTCTAGATGCTCTGAGATGCAATTTGGGGTCATTCCAGCCAATAAAAACTAAGATGTCAACCACCCATTTTGGGGGGAAAACTTCCCTTTCCCTCTTGATGATCCCACTTTGCACGACCTTCTCACAAAATGTGACTTGCACTGGATGGAATCAGTTCAGGATGTGTAGTCTGGACAGTCCCTGCTGACAGCCTCAAGCTTCTAAATGATCATCAGTCATGGTGGGAACAGCACTTAATGATCTTCATGTGGGAAAAGGCTGACTCACATAAATAAGGTTTCATAAATATATCTCCATTTTATCTGATAAATAATAATAATAATATAATTCATAGGATTTATATAGCGCCTTTCATGACACCCAAAGCGCTTTACAGTTCATTGTTCATTCACTCCACACTTGGTGGTGGTAAGCTCTCCCCGTGTTTGGGTGGGTTTCCTCCGGGCACTCCGGTTTCTCCCACCAACCTAAACCTAAACATGCGCCATAGGTAAAATCCAGCTTAGGGCCTGACCAAAGCATAAATAACAAAACAAAATCATGGGGATGGTCCCCGGGTCAAATATAGAAACAACTTCTCCTGTGCGAGATCAATAAAGGTCAATCTTCTAATCCTTGACCACTGTAAGGCGCTTTGTGCTACAATTTTGTATGAAAAGCGCCTTATAAATGTTTGATTGATTGATTGATTGAAGCTACTTTCTGTAGCCACAGCTGCCCTGGGGCAGACTGACGGAAGCGAGGCTGACAATCTGCGCCATCGGCCCCTCCAACCACCTCCAACACTCATGCACTCTCCACTTTCATACTAGGCAATGTGGGTTAAAGGAAAAGTAATGTTTTTTTTTTTTTTTTTTTTACAATTTGAGCCTTCTTTCGGTAATAAAACAAGTTGTTTTACTCACCCATAGCACTTTGGTGTCATATGGAGCACTTCCAGAGATGTTTTAGATTTGTGGTTAGCCTAGCGTAACTTCTAGCCATAGCTCGGGGCATATAATATATTCCCCAAGCATGTAATATGCCCCGTGCGGGCTCCAAATAGCACAAACTTTAGCACTTTTCAAATCACAGAACCCCGATATCTTAGTCTATGATTTCGTTTGAAGCAAAAGTGGCCTGTAATCTGAGATTTATCCATAGTTTACAGCTTTGCGTTTCATGTTTGGGTCCCGGGAGCTGAGAGCACACTCCGCGCATGCGCACTGGCGTCCTCATCTACTTGAAACTATGGCTAAATCTCGGATTACAGATCACTTTTGCTTCAAACGAAATCGTAGATTAAGATATCGGGCTTCTATGATTTGAAAAGTGCTAAAGTTTGTGTTATTTGGGACCGCAAAGTAATCCTCCGAGAACTCAAGTTAACGGATACGCTACAACATAACTTCTACGAAACTGCTCAAAATGACACCAAACTGCTATGGGTGAGTAAAACTACTTGTTTTATTCCCGAAAGAAGGCTCAGATTGTAAAAAAACCCCGTTACTTTTCCTTTAAGTGTCTTGTCTAAGGACACAACAACAGTTTTTGCACCTGGCACCCCCCTGTGGCACCTGGAATTCCCAGTGTCTCCCATCCAAGTACTAACCAGGCCCTGCCTTGCTGAGCTTCTGAGATCTGACAGGATCAGGCTTTGACAGGCAGGTATGGCCTGTCAATAAATGTTCATTTTAATCTTAAAATTAGCCAATTGTGCTCCGTTTTTGGACCCTCACCCACAGTTTGAGGACCCCTTCTTTGATTTATTTATTTATTTATTTATTTATTTTACCTGTTTTTTTCAACTTCCTAACTGGAGTCACATTCTCTTACTGGTTTTGCAGTGGTATTTACCTCTGCACATTTACCAAACGCATGTCGTAACAAACAGATGCATTTGTGCACTTTTATGAGGCAAAATTCAACCACATGTCGCTGTAGACCTACTCTGTGCTGTAACATAAATTTAGATTAGTTTTTGCTTTGTACTTAGTCTTGCACTTCTAATCAGAGTGCACTGAGGAGGGAGCTTGTGTGCGCTATGAGCAGGAAGGAGAGAGAGATGTGAAGGACGGACAGGTAGGATGTTTTATAAAGTCTAACCTGCTCTGTGATACACGCTGGTACGCAAAGGTACATGCTGTTGTGAACAAGCTGTGCGCGTTCCAGACGAGCGCACGGGCTGCAGTGCGAAAAACACGGTAAAAGTTTATTGCTAAAGACAGCGGCCGTAATGAAATATGATCACAATCATCTCGAGACCAAGACGATCCAGTGGTAGATCGCGATCGACGTAATGGGCACCCTGTTTTAGACACTATTTTTGATTCACACGGTAATATGGGACAAAATACGTCCCTTTTCAGCTCAATACGGGACGCGTACTTTTGTTTCTGAATACGGGACGATTCCGCTTTTCAAGGGACGGTTGGCAACCCTACTCAACATGGTAACTTATGAAAATTTTGCCGTACACATACATGTAGAATACTTCCAGCATGACGTCGCCACAAAGTATCAATAGTTAAAGTGAGCATGTATGAGAGACAGGATACTTTTTGATCACCTGAACCACATTTTAGTTTGTGTAATTCAATAGTACAAACACTGAAAGCTTCTATTTTATGCTTGACTAAAATTTCATCGTGAAATTTGAGGTGTGTTTTGACTGAATGTGTGTCTTTGAACTTTCTATACCTTTATTTGATTTGTTCTTCTCACTACACTCAAAATGCCTTTATTATGCAACCGATTAGGAGCTAGCAGCTACTATTTTTAGCCATATTTACCCTGCTTCTCTCCTAATTGTGGCAGTGGAGTTTGTATTTTATTTTATTTGTATTGTATATTATTTGCATTGTATATTATTTGCATTTATCATATATTTTCTTCCACTGTCGCCAAAGGTTGGCGGCTGACCTTTAGATCCACTCATCCAAAGGTTGGCGATTCGAATCCTGCTCTCGACATAACATCATTGGTTGAGCAGTCAGATCCACTGACCCACAGGTTGGCGGTACGATTCCAGCTCCCACAGATGAATGCTGCTGTTGTGTCCTTGGGCAAGACACTTCGACCCACCTCGTCCCCAGTGTCTGTGTATACTGGTAGAGAGCCCCCATGACAGAAGATACATCAAGGCCGGTAGCGTCAAGCGACGTGGGCACCTATTTTCTGAGGTGTAATAAGTGACTTTTCTCAGGGCTCCCAAGTTTTGAGCGGGGTCGTGCGTGAGACTGCGTAATTTCCGAGGAGCGGAATGCCGTGCGAAATGCCGTGTCAATGCGTGAGACTTGAGAGCCCTGTGTAAATGTTTGTCTAAAGAGCTAACTTAAACTACAAAACAACTAATGAGAGTTATATAAATGAAGTTATTACCTGATGGTTCTCAGTTTGTTTTATCATCTCCTCCTGTTCAGTGCTGTCCTGATCACTGAGCGCGCGCTGCACTGTCAACAGTCTGCCCAACAACAGAACAATCTATTTTCTGATTGGCTGAAAAGGGCGCGGCGCCTGATATCTGAGATTTTTTTTCCGGGGAGCGGGGCGGGGGGGGCAGAGGAGTTTTTTTTCGCTCAAAACGCGCGGTGCCTGCATAAACTGAGCCACACAGACCGATTTTCTGGGCACAAAAAAAATAAAAAATAAAAATTCAGCGTGAGAAATGCCATGTCGAATTGCGTGTGTCACACTCTCAATGCGTGAGACTTGAGAGCCCTGCTTTTCTATCTATTTTGATACAAACCTAAAATGTATCCACTGTTATGAGGATCTCCACATGAAAACTAATTTCACATTTTAAAAGCTTCTTGTACTTTTTTTTTTGTTTTGCTGCTTTTATGTCCTACTCCTCTACTTCTAATTATTCACAGAGTAACAAAAAGGTCAAGTATAAACTCCAAGTAGGTGGTAATAGCTGTGAAAAAGCGAAAGTAAAAATCAACAGCCATCCCCCACGCTCACTGAAATCCAAACATCGCCACTTATAAGGCAAACACGCACGTTCCTATGGTTTGTTGTCCAGGCGAGCTCAGTTGTGCTTGTCGACAGAGCAGAGCACGCCTGGCTTCACCCACTCGCCACTTTGGGATTGTTCAAATCTGGACACGCACCCTTGAATCCTAATGGCCCAAAACGGTAATCATCTGTCGCACGGCATGACGGTCAAACACAAACATACAAGATTTCATATAATGTTTCTTCTGGAGTCAAGGGTGGTGGAGTAACTGATATCGTGTTTATTTATTAAAGCACCGATGACAGCGTAAAGTGATGTTTGCAGTGGCTAATTCTCAAGTGGAGTCATATTTTTAACATAGCAGACAATTGATTGGATTACAAGGAAAGTCATATTTTTCTTAAAGCAAAACGAAACTGGTGAAAGGTAAATAGTTTTGAATAGGGTTGTGCAATGAATCAAATTGTAATCGTCATTTATAATTGTTATTTGTTGGATTTTTATAATGGAGAGGTCTGCAGCCAAACCTCTATGAGTAAAAGCATTTGGTGATATCACATTTAAAGGGCCCATATTCTGCTCATTTCTGATCTATGTTATAATGTTTCCTCATCACAAACAGACCTGGAGTTGGGTTTTGTTTAATTCACACATGTTTAACACACAAACCCTGCATATTTAGACTTAGTTCTTCTCTCAAACAGAAAACACTCTGTTCCACCTTGTCATGGGGTAATAGAGTTTTTTATGAGGTAACACCATTATAACATGGTTTAAAGCTCACGAGAGTACATTTTGTGTAATATAGGACGTTTAAATAAAATCAATATAGGGGAAAAAAAATGCATCACCCAAACCTTAGTTTCGAAAAACAGCAAGAACTAAATGCAGGCCTATACAACAAAACACCTTTGTCTGTTGGAAACTTTGTTGGCTGGAGGGAGTTTCAGAATCCCTCCACTGTTCAAAGCTTAAAACAAATATTTTCTGTATAAATACTCTAGTGCTTGCTGACATATAAACTCAGACTGCTATAACTCAGACAAAAAGTCTGGCTGCGGCATTGACCTTTATAAGCTCTTAGAGAAGACAGACCTCTACCAAGGCGCTGACTGTACACTGGTTTTGGTATTTCAATTTATAAAATAAAGTCGATGCATGGAAAATGTGCAGATGTATTTTATATACCAACAGACATGAGAAGAGCTAATGTACCTCATCTGACTGCATGGAAAACATTGTGGTTGAGTGGGCAGAGCATTTGCCCATTAACCTAAAGGTCAGTGATTCAAACTCAGTAATTGTGGAGACTTGTGTCCAGTGTTGGGCTGATAAACTGTATAAAGAAGTGGACTAAGGGAGTGTGATGTCACCCATAGTGTTTGGCTCCAGTCAAGTTCACCAAGGCTTGCAGTTATAGAGCGAATTTGGGGCCGAGCTCCATATTAGGAATAGGAATTGACTTACAGACAAAATAGTGAAATAAAAACACCAGGATCACGTAGAGCGGGTTAATATGAACATTTTAAGACCAAAATGACAAGGCTTACTGCAGCAGTTACAGAGAGAGGGGTGACGTTCTTAATGTAAAGTCAATTGGAACCTTAGTCGATGGATCCGGAAGCGCGGAATGCTCACTTCCTATTTGAAATGTGGTGGCTAACAGAAGTTATGCCTATTTATATATACAGTCTACGATTGGGACTAAATACATGTACGAAAATGATGTATTCAGAATACAGATTTGAGTAAGTAGGATACTTCTGTACAGTTGCTCTTTCATTTGGTGGTGTTCAGAATGCATTCATCTGATTGGGCCATGTACATTCTAATGCAGGTATTCAGTATTCTGTAACTAAATACATTTTCTAAGTATTCTTTCCGTCACGGCTGGCAGCACAGATTGGCAGCCGCACCTCTGTCAGTCACCTAGGGCAGCTGTGGCTCCTAAAGAAACTTCAATGCATAGTAAGTGTAATGCTTTAAGATGCTAAAACTTAAGAGGAGAGCAACAACATTACAGTACAGTTGTCTCCATACCTGACAAGATACAAGTTTACCACATGTCCTTGACTTATAAGACAGTTTTACAAATTGCACATTTTTTTGCTTGTCTTCTACACAAAGCCCCCCACTGTCCTTTGGCTGCACCTCTTTATCATAAAACATCAGCACTTGGCAGCGATGGTTAACTTATCCCTGCTCTCTGGCCCCCCGCGCCGCCCTGGGAACCTATGAGGGCCATTGTCTCTCCGGCTGGCTGCGGAGCTGGCTGGGTGAAAGGGAGAAGGTACAAAAAGCTGGGCAGGTTTCACAGACTGAGTGCTTTGTGTGTGCTCCACTGAGAGAAAAGTGGATAGGGCCGCCCACCCAAAGTAGGCTACAGGTAAGCGGCACCGAGCACAAAAGAAACAAAACAGGAATTGTACCACTGAATGGCCACAGATCGCCGCGTTTGACATATGAAGCCTGCTGCAGCGCGGGTATACCAAGTGGGAGGATGTGATTTCACTTTGTTAAATAGTAGTTATAGAAGTCTATTAACTGTAAGAAAGACTGATATAAAAATATGCTGTTACATACATTCATAGTTTGCGCAAATAGAAAGAAAGTCCTTTGCAATAAAAGTTATGTTCTAATTCATCATTGGCCGGCTGCAGCTGCTGTAGAGATTCATTCGTTAAACTTTGTGCCAGGTCTATTTATACACCTGTGCAACCTGGCGCAGTCAACCTTCCCAACGGATGTAGGTAGCTGCAATGCACAAATCCTCCACCTTCATCCTGACCAAGACTAGCTCAAGATCTGAAGATGGCTCCCTGGGCGTGGCACTGTGACGCACACTGCATTGAAGGATGGCTCAAATGCAGAGGACAAATTTCTCTATACGGGGACAATACAGTACCTTAACTTTATCCCCGACCCTCTGTCAAACATGCAACACAATAATATTGTTCAGTAAATTTGGCCTATGAGATGGCCAAATCTACTTTTCTCACACAATTTTGTGGGCAAATGTACAATTGTACCATCATTCTCTGTGAAATTCTTTCTAAACATGTCACTTTTCTGCTGTAGGGTCTGCCACCTGCGTGTACATAAGATGAAATTTAAATTCTGGTATCTGTATTTGAAGTAAGTTTGCTATTTGTGCTCAATAATGTCTTAAAAAACATGCCTTCTTATTACTGTAAGCAGGGTCTCCTCGCCACAGAAGTGACCTGTAACTGATGGCATCAATTGCCTGCCTCCATGGCAACAAAGAAATAACATCTCAGACTAAGCAAGTGGTGGAACGTGTACTAGAAAAGTTACAAAGTGTATATTTAGCCAGTCGAATTTGTGACATATGGACTTTTCAGTTTGTGCCCAGTGGCATAAAGTGAATATTAAATAAATCGCCTAAGCCATAGTCTGCAAGTGACCCTCCTTAGCCTTTGTAATGGTGTACGCCTACGTGCATCCACTTATTTTGTCATGTTTAATGTTAGATATTATAATAATTCAATGTTTCAAACTGTATTTTCCATGTAAAAACATATTGTATCTATAAAATATTGGTCACTGTATTGTGTGTCATTGCATTGCATTGAGTTGTACAACATGAGTACAATAAATATTCTCCTTTAGGGTCGTACTGTGCCATATGTTTTCTTACATAGGTTTAATAAAAGCACTGCAAGATGCTTTTTCAAACAGTACATTGCTTCCAGACAGTGTGGGCCATAGATAATCCTTGTTATTGGTAAATTAGTAAAGCATTTTTATTATTCTTTCAATATGAAGCGTTACATTGAAATACTCAATTTTGACATATAATTAAAAGTTCACTAAAGGATTACCTTAAATGAGTAAAACATGCATTTAAATGTTTATGAACCCACTGTTGTTTACTACTACAGATGCTTAGGCCCACTTCATCAACATCAATCTGGGTGCTCCATTGTTTGAATAGGGGTGCACCCACTCTGTAGACAATAGCCCCCCCCCCCTCCAAAGCCAGGGGAACCTCCTCACAGTAAGGGTCAGTTGAGTTCTATTGTCCTGAGCCATCTTTTGTGCGCACGAGAAGCCTGCAAACTGAACACTGTCATGCATTGTCTTGCTAAGAATCAGCTGGGCAGTCTTTTTTCAGTAGCTTTCAGAAGCCATGTGGTAATGATAAAATTAAACATACTCTTAAAGTTAACAATGCACAGGCAAATATGCTTCGTGTTTAATGTTGGGAAACAATATAGCAGAACGTGTGGGCTGTATAGAATTTGGTGGGTTTTCACAGCAAAGGCGTTGTGCAATTTGGTTACTTAGGCTATGCAACACCTATACAACCGTGACCACAGAGGATTTTCACTTTTACATGTATCGTCTTTGGAACTGAAATTAGAATAAGATGATTTTTTGGTAGAATTCATATGCCCTTACATTACAAACATATGCCTCTATTGTAATGGATATTGCTAAATGGACGCAAAAGAGGTTCAAATCAAGAATAGCGTAGTTTAGCTAGCATACCATAGTTTATGCTGATTTATTAAAATAATGCAATAGGATTTATGTGTTTTGTCCATAATGATATAATAACAGTACAGGGGGTCCTCGGGTTACGACGGTCTCGGGTTACGACGTTTCGTGGTTACGAACGCGCCCCCATTAAAAAAAATATGTATATATTACGCGTCATTCCGTCTTACACGGTTTAGCGTGGTAAAAGATGTAAACAAACGCACGCGGCGCGCGGCGCACGGCGGAAGAACACGCTCTGTTGTGGTTGTAGGGAGAAGAAGACAGCCTCATGTGCGTGTCCAATGTGGGCGGGAGTACCTGATGTGGGCTCTGATCTGCTCCTATGAAAGCGGCAGTGATAACCAAGCAGCGTAGTGGTCTAATTATTGAGATGGAAAGGTTATTGGTGCTTTGGTTGGAAGATCAAAGGCAAAATCCGGTTTACGACGAAATTCGGGTTACGACGCGTCTTAAGAACGGATCAACGTCGTAACCCGAGGACTCCCTGTAATATCCTCCTGAGACCCGCCCATTCATTTGTATCCTTTATAGTGGACATAGAGTTAACCAGTCTATCTTTTAATTGTTTTGAGACTCTAGTTTGTAGCTGCACTATGATCAAAAAAAATAAATAATAAAAAATAAAATAAAATAAAATCAATTAAAAAAAATCTAAAAATGTCAACAACAAAAAAATTATACATAAAAAATAAATAAATATGTAAATAAATACTCAAATAAATAAAATAAATAAATAATACATTATATATATAAAAAATAAAAAAATAAGAAATTAAAAGGGAGGTGACTGTAGAAGCTTGTCAGAGATGTTGGTCATCAAAAAAAAAAAAAGTTTTTGTTAGGTTGTTAACTTCACATGGATTTAACACCAAAATGTCCCCGACGTCCATTACAGAGGACATGTTACAACATTATGAATAAAAATTAAATGAACAAAATGTAAATGCTAAGGTGTTCATTTACCTCCAAATATAAAATAAAAATAATAATAATAATAATTTAGATACACTGTTTTTCTTCAGGTCCCAGGAGGATATCATAAAAAAATGTTTATTTTAAATAAACAAATACATAAATAAATAACTGAATAAATAAATAAAAAAGTAAATATGCTTGCGTCACTATCATGCCCTGTTTAAAGGAGAATTAACCTTTTTTTTTACAATCTGAGCCTTATTTCGGTCATAAAACAAGTTGTTTTACTCACCCATAGCACTTTGGTGTCATATGGAGCACTTCCAGAGATGTTTTAGATTAGCGATAGCCGTAGCTCTAATATATGCCCCGAGCATATAATATATGCCCCGAGCATGTAATATATGCCCCGAGCGGTCTCCAAATAACACAAACTTTAGCACTTTTCAAATCATAGAAGCTTGATGTCTTAGTCTACGCTTTCGTTTGAGTCAAAAGTGGCCTGTAATCCGAGATTTATCCATAATTTACAGCTTTGCGTTTCATGTTTGGGTCCCGGGAGCTGAGAGCGAAATAAACTGTGACTCCGCACATGCGCACTGGCGTCCTCATCTACTCAAAACTATGGATAAATCTCGGATTACAGGCCACTTTTGAC
Source organism: Paratrypauchen microcephalus (assembly GCA_036785185.1). Taxonomy (NCBI): domain Eukaryota; kingdom Metazoa; phylum Chordata; class Actinopteri; order Gobiiformes; family Gobiidae; genus Paratrypauchen; species Paratrypauchen microcephalus. The sequence continues at coordinate 2,516,449 of JAVJIX010000100.1, read as the reverse complement.
TCAAACGAAAGCGTAGACTAAGACATTGAGCTTCTATGATTTGAAAAGTGCTAAAGTTTGTGTTATTTGGAGACCGCTCGGGGCATATATTAGTGCTACGGCTATCGCTAATCTAAAACATCTCTGGAAGTGCTCCATATGACACCAAAGTGCTATGGGTGAGTAAAACAACTTGTTTTATTACCGAAATAAGGCTCAGATTGTAAAAAACGTTAATTCTCCTTTAACTACCCAGAAATAACAACTAGACTAAATGTATTTTTAATTTAGGCTACTACTTTTCCAGTCAAAGAAGCCCAGAATGCCCCAGCCTTTACTCGTTGTTGGAAACATTATGTAATAGCGTCTCCAATTGGCCCGTGTTTAAAATCCAAATTTGAATACGCGCTCTGATTGGCCAGCGCCCGTCGAGGAGGCGGGCGGAGGGCGGGGCCAGAGGAGCCTCGCGAGCCTCTCCACTTCTGTTTACAGACTGTCGCGCGCCTCCAATCCACGCCACTTTTGTTGATACCTCCGCCAATTTATCACCGATTTCGGACGTTAAATGAAGGGAAATGAATGAAAAAGGCACACCGGACTCCCATGGCATCACCTGGACGAAGAAATGCACATTCCAAAGCGGGTTCCATGTTTTTTTCACCCTTGTGTTTTCCCTAACAGGTAGTGAGCTTCAGCGGTCAGTGGCGCTGAAAGGAGACTGAATATCCCGCTTTGTAATCTCTCCTTCTTTGACAGCTTTTTTTCGCTCGTCGCTTGGACTCGTCACGACGTTTTCCAAACATTTTCCTCTCTCAGCAAACATGGATAACGTTTATTATCCGTCCCGTCGTGGTACTTTGGTGAATTTGTAACAGGTAGGTTCATTATAAGCGCCCGCAAGCAACAACCTGTCGTCCGCCCCGCGTAATTAAGCGCTAGTAGCACTTCAAGCTAAAGCAATGGCCGGATTTTCCTCTTCAAGCAAAAGTGAGTGGCGTTTCAAAGCATGTGTTTGTCCTATTTGAAGGAACAGTTGGTATTCTATCTTTGCTGGTTTATATTTAGCGCATAGGGCTTGATTCACGATGGCCGGTGAGCGGTCCTCTCGCAATGTCGTCTTACTTGTCCCATAGTGACAGTAATTAAAGCAATTCGTCCCTTTACTGAAGCTGGGCTGACTTGATGTCTTTTACTGTTGGGGTACTAAATAGTTTAGAAGAAACATGTTGGAAGGGACCAACATGCACAATTTAGGATGCTCTATTTTTGTTTCATGGCCTATAGAGTGTTTTGAGATACACTCTTGTTTGTGGCTGCACTATGATAAATAAACTAGGACTAAACCAGAACTGAACCAGGTCTAAACTAGGACTAATTCAGAACTAAACCAGGACTAAATTAGAACCAAATCAGGAATAAACCAAGACAAAACAGGACTAAATCAGGTCTAAACCGCGTCTAAACCATGACTAAACCAGGTCTAACCAGATTTAAACCAGATCTAAACCAGGTCTAACCAGAGCTAAACCAGGTCTAAAAGAGATCTAAACCATGACTTAAAGAGGTCTAAGCCAGGTCTAAGCCACTTCTAAACCAGGACTACACCAGGTCTTAACCAGATTTAAACCAGATCTAAACCAGGTCTAAACCAGATCTAAACCATGACTAAAAGAGGTCTAAATCAGGTCTAAACCAGGTCTAAACCAGATCAATACATAAATAATAATAATAATAAGTAAATAAATAAAAAAATACACTTTTTTTTCTTCAGGTCCCAGGAGGTTATACTAGCCCCACATGTAAAACTCTTTGGGAAGGCATGGTTTTTCAAGATAGCAGAACTTCAAAACTAGCTGTTATTATTATTATTATTATTATTATTATTATTATTATATTAATAGCAAAAGTCATTGTTATTGTCTAAATGACACTGACTACTCCCATGTGGAGCATTTATTTACCATTACAAAATAAAGCATCATGCTGTGTAGATGTGGAACTGCACCTGTCTGATCATCCAAAACATAGGCATACTCATTTCCAAATTATATAACGGGAAAACAATTAGGATTGTCACGATAATTCCTTTATCCATTTATAATTCAAGATATGAAAGCTGGAACAATATATTTTGGGGCTCATATTTATAGTGAATACAATTTATTTGCAATAGTGGGGATCTTTGCCATTTTTATGTAGTAAGGTTTGAGCTTTAGCGGGTTGAATAAACAACTTCTGTGGCTAATTATTAGGTCGTCCTGCTATTTATTTGTTGCAGCTAATGCCTTTTAATGATACAGTATGTTTAAAAACTAGTTTACTGGGATTATCCTGCTTTGTGTCAGTGACATCAAGTAGTTTCTCTATAGCAAAAGAAGAAATTCAAGCTACTTCTTCGAAGAACGCTTCAAAATGTGATATTGTGACAGGCCTAACCACTATTGTAATATTCAATTTGAACTAACCCTCTGCATACAGTTATAGCACTATAATAAGGTAGTAACCTTAATATTGGCCTTAATAGCCTATTTTATGAAGACACCTGCATGGTAATGTAGCACAGGTGCACTAACCAGCTTTCTCTCTGTCCAGATTTGCCGGACATGAAGAAGGAGGACGGAGTGGATTAAGATTTTATTTTTTTGTTTTAAAATTTTTCACATTTATCTTGGCCTTGTCCTACTGATCTCAATGTGGACTGCTAAAGGACTTGTTCCCCCGGTGCGGTTTGAATTAAAATGATGGCCGCACCCTGGAGTGATTCGCCGCTGGACAGTGATGGGAGTAAACACAGAACTATAACTCCATCATCTGAGGTAGGACATGTGAGGGTGACTAGATCTTTTAAGTCATTTAAAGCAGTGTGGCAATTAATAGTGTTTAAGCAGAAGAGATTTTTATGATTTACATGTTTGCCTTTATTTTGCTGGTATTTCAGACTCTGGCAAGTACAGAAAATATCTCACTTGTCAAAACAAGTTCTGATGAAGGGAAGATTGAAAAGCTGAGGGGGCTGATGTTTCTGCTGCTGCTGAGGAGATTGGTGGATGAGGGCTGTGCTATGTTTGTTTAAATGGCTGGATGTTGGTAGAGAGACAGTCATCAAGCTGGGAGAGAGAGTTGTCAAAAATATAAAAAATCAGAAACTAATCGATATTAAACTAGTATTGAAACTTGATATTAATTTGAATAAATATCAGTACTAAAAGGTCATATTCACAGGACTGAAATGAACCATAACTGAAAAGCATAGAGCACATAAACACATGGACCACTAAGGAAACTACTTGTACAACTGAGGGATTACACAGATATAAGATTAGATGGTAATATAAAAGAAAGTCCTACGATTTACTGTTAAAAATGACCTTCTATTGTCTAAATAAACAATGTTTTTATTCTTGAGGTGAGATCGGAATCGGTATTATCATTAATATCAAAATCGAGTTTTAGTATTGTGACAACACTACAAGGTAGGGATTACAGTCTTCCTCGATTTAAGAGTCAGCCTCATATGTTTTTCCCAAAACATAAAATGTGTCTATTACTACCTTAGAGCTTATTCCAGACTGATCCGATGACTAATTTAGAATCTCTCTGCATAAATGAAATTGAGTGTGATTTAGCACCACTTCAGCTCATAACACCTCATGTCTGGCAGTGGTAGAGGTGGCAGAGTTCATTTTCCTCCTCTAAAAGCATAAGTGAAAACGTTGCACAAACCACTTTCTTTCTGGGCTTTTCTGATCATACTGGACCTGTTGTGCATTTGTGTGCCAGACGCTCATAAATGGCACGTTGTAAAGACCTCACCATCTTCCTCTTTGGTTACATCATCAAAGCTCATTCTGGACGCCATACATGTCGTAACAGAATTGCAGTGGTGACATGTTTTTTGTATTAATCCGTCATTAGAAAATGGCAACAGCACTGTGTGCAGGGTAGGTAATCCTCTTACTGTGATGGGAAGGATGCATAAATCTTTGCGAAATTGGAAAAGTCAAAGGCTGACAGTGCTAAAGTCAACCTGACAGGTAGATATTTTCAGTGCTTTATAGAGGATAGTGCGCAACACTTTGGCTTGTTTCTTAGTGTAATAATTATGGATTATTTTTCAATTCCAATGTCTATCAGTAGTATGGCTTTATGTATCTGCTGATATCTATCCATCCATCCATTTTCTTCTGCTTATCCGGGGCCGGGTCGCAGGGGCAACAGTCTAAGCAGAAACTCCTAGACTTCCTTCACCCCGGACACTTCCTCCAGCTCCTCCGGGGGGACCCCAAGGCGTGCTGATATCTAATATTAACCTTTACTAGTGTCTCAAAACACAGTTAACTTATTGCAAATTTGATCCAGTTGCGTTATGCAACTGTTATTTCATTATCCTGTGACTACTGAACAGTTTTGTATGAATTTAAGTTCAAACATGAGATGTCCTGGGCCTACATGAGTGAGTTAATAGTCTCACTATCCAATTATAGGCACCAATAATATCATGGAAACAATACCAATCCAGCAAATTTTCTTGGATCAGCACTGATTCATTACCTGCATCGTGCATCCCTAGGAATAATAATCATAATTGTTCTACTTTGTCTGTACATAGTAGGGGTGGCACGGTTCACAAAATTCACGGTTCGGTTCGTATCACGGTTTAAGGGTCACGGTTTTCGGTTCTGTACGGTTCTTATTGGTTTCTTTCAAAATACACCTTATATCCATTTATCTTAATAATCCACAATAACAGGATATAACATTAAAAAGGTTATAAGATTATATAATAATCTAATGTAATATAAAATCTTAATGCAATATAATCACACAATCTGAATTTGACATGACTTTAAGCCCATTATTGGAACCATCTCTCCGATCTGGTGGCACTAACTATATCACCTGCTGTTGAAAAAACCCTTTCACTAGATATTGAAGAAACAGAAACAAAAGTACGTGTCTTGTATTAAACTTCTACCGGTGTGCTCCGTCTGGAGCTGCGGACACCGCATGTCAGTGAGTGAGCACGCGAGCGCAGCTCTTTCGCACGTGTAACGTGTATCACAGGGCAGGTTAATCTTTATAAAACATCTGTCCTTGCCTCACTTACCGACTTTTCACGCTCTCTCCTCCTGTTAGCTTCCCTGATAGCGCATAAGCTCCCTCCTCAATGCCTCTGATTAGAGCGCATTTCGGCGGCGACGTGGGAGGGGGGTGTCCGTGACTTTCCGCTTTTCCCCAGACACCGGACTTAAATGACACTGGTGCATCCTCTATGTCCTTGCCGCTATCTCCACTCTCACTTGCCATTTCTATCTAACTTTATTTACCGCTCTCATTCATCTTCCTCGCGAAAGGGAAACATGAGCCGAGGTTACATACAGGCATGCCAGGGGCAAGTATACATTGCGCATGCCCGGAACCGTCAGGTGCGCACCGAACGGTTTGTCGTGACAAGCGAACCGAACGGTTTGTCGTGACAAGCGAACCGAACGGTTTGTCGGTTTTTCATGAACCGTGCCACGCCTAGTACATAGTGCTCATTTACTGTAAATAGGGGTAAGTAATATGCCAAAAAAGCCAAATCACTATTTCAGTTTAAACACGATTCATGTTTTCTTTGTATCTTTTATTCAGTTTTTAAGAGGTAACTAAAGCTATTGACTGAAAAGTTACTCTCACATTGGTTGAACCCACCTGTCACTCACTCCGAGCATGATGGAGGCTGGCCACTTGGAGGAGTGGGTGGTGGAAAGTGTCTGTTTTAGTGCATAGAGCTGCAATAAACAATAAAGCAGTGAATCACGATATGGCAATTTGAACAAAATAAGATGATGAGATCACAATTCCATTTTTACCTCCATATCATCTAGCTCTAACTGTAAATTAAATGCAGTGTCTGTGGTGTGGACACTGTAACTTCATTGTCAGGTGGCTTGGAAATTTGTGGACAGTTTTTCCCATTTACACTACAGACTACTGGCAATAAATAAGGCTTCTTTGAGCTGTTCTTTTTGTTAGCAGGGAAAATATGTTAGCAAATATGCTCCACTGTTGGACCTTTTGCAGCAGGTAGAGTTGCAGCTGTCACTGATTGTTTTTTCATACTCTTTGTTTTTAAATAGGCAGAAACTTTTCTGGTCCTTCGCTTCTATCCAGCTCTGGCTTCAAGTAAATGGAAGCTAGAAACAAACCAGATGACCATTTAGATTGTTGATTGGATGCTTGATAGCAATTCAAGTCTCTCCTTTTATGATGTTGTTTTTATGTTTAGCTATATTGTGAGCTTTTTTTTTTAAAATCAGGGAATCAGATTTTAGACCTTATTGTCTTTGCCTTATTGTCATTTAATAGTGAAATAGAAAAGGTGAAATTTCATCGACCACAAAGAGTGTGAGTAAGTCTGAATTTAATGTGTTTTTGTCTACCTGATGCCAGCCCCAAAAACACAAATCCCTGCTCAACTTACGTATACTCCAATTTATACTGAATTGCTCTTCCCCTGGGATCCAATGTATCCTTAGACGGGCTCAAGAATCTCTCCCCCCTTTTGCCCCAGAATCATCTCCATTCACTAATGAGGGAGATGAGCCCATACACACACAGAGATTTTAGTCCCGCCAAAGTGATGGTGCCATGACAGGGGTAATTTAGGCCCAGCTGCCCCGGTCGTTAGAGGAGAAAACACCCCACGTGGCCAACGTCTGCTTGGCTCCTTTCTTTATTCACTGTCACTGCAGCACCGCCCTGCTGTCACTCACGTATTAGGAGTTCAGCGCTGAGGCAGCTGAGACCTCCAGGTTGGAAAGAAAGGGAATAGTGCAACATACATTATACTTGGGACTAGAAGGAATTAGGAAGACTTGCAGGCAGTAACAGTGACTTTTTTGTTTGGCCTAAGAAAAGATCTTTACAAGAAAATAGTGTTACAGTGAAACAGTGAAATTGTTATGTTTGCAAGTATGAGAGCCACAAAACAGTGATATTAAATTCTTGATAATGACTAGTTTCACAACTTTCTGTTTCTGTGTTACCTTGAGAGCCTTGAAAGGCGCCTAACAAATAAAATGTATTATTATTATTATTAACAGTGCTCCTTCTGAGTTTGCAATAGATAAAAAGATATAAGAGGATAATAAGGAATTTGACTTCTTGTGTTACATGGACCTGATTTTAAGATTTTTTTACATTCTCGTAATTAATATCTAAAGCCATTTTCATTTATTTGTAATAATACATACTGAAATTGAATTAATGTGCAAGATTCTGTTACAATATACTGGGGGCAAAGCCAATTTTATGTATGTATGTATGTACTGAAAAAAGTACATGCATCATTGAATTTAAAAGTGATCTATTTTCCCTCTCCCTGTCACAGTAAATCATTTTCTATAGTTCCTGAAATTGTTCGTACTTATATTCTGTTATTTTAAGATAATATTTTCTACACCTGAGCAGTCTAGTCTAGCTGAAACTGTAGTGTAACTCATTGATCTCGTCAGTCATTCATGAAAAAGAGGCAGGGACCAATGGTGTGGCTCGGAGTGCTGATGATGCTCTGTGCTATGATTCTAAATATAGCCTCCACCAGCCCTACATACAAATCCTACTTCCCTGTTTCCTCCCCCGTTCACGTGTCTTTCAGCCGTCCTCTATTCCTGCGTGTTTTCACTGATGCCATATTTAACATGCGGAGAAAAAAGGATTACTGGGGAATAGTAGTACAATCTGTTTAAAATGCTGAGTTCTTGTTGGGACATTCTTGTGGGCCATATGTTTTTGTATATTCCTCCAAAGATTGATAGAACAAGGTCTCTACTTCAGGCACCCACCATATATTTATTTGAAACAGTGAATGCAGATTAGGTACAAAATGGCCTCAGAACGGTACAGTATCATTCGACAATGGCTATTTAGTGGCTGGAGCAACACTCATGACATTTACTGGAATGCAGATTCTAGATTTGAGAATTACCACTGAAACAGCTTATAAGTTAGCAAATGCTATCCTGAAATAGTCAATAAACTTGCATATTTATGAATTAGTAATCCAAGTGGTGTTTTGATATATATGGCAGGCTATTTTTTATGCAATACTTATCCTGCAAACACAAGACTGACCTGGACTTGAACTGTTTCCAGTCTATATTGTTGACAGTTGGACTTTATCTGGCTAGAACAAGCAGTCTTTAAAAGGATCTCTGTTGTGAAAACTGCTGCTTTACCATTCCCCCCTTTCACACCCCTATATACAGTAATCCCTCGTTTATCGCGGGGATTAGGTTCCAGAAATAACCTGTAATAAGTGAAATCTGCGAAGTAGGACAACTTTATATTTTACAATTATTCAACATGTTTTAAGGCTGTAAACGCCTCACCACACACATACACTTTTCTCAGACTGGTATGAAAATTTTCTCACATACACTCAAACTTTCATAGATTTTCAACAAAATTTATTTTGTGGTGGTGGTGGTGGTGGGGGGGGGTAAACAAAGGCCACACCTCCTGTCACCCAGGCGCTCTCGTGAAGGACATCATGGACTCTATCCCTACCACCCTGTGGGACCATCCCAGGTTTAGACCTGGTCTAGTCCTGGTTTAGTCCAGGTTTAGACCTGGTTTAGACCTGGTTTAATCCTGGTTTAGTCCACGTTTAGTCCTGGTCTAGTTCCGTCTAGTCCCGGCCTGGTCCCAGTCAGGTCCTAATGTCCCGGTCTGGACTTCCTACGGATCCAGGGACTCATGTCTCCGCTGATACACTATAAAAAAAAAATTGGGGAAAAAAAAAACAAATTCTGTGAAACAGCGAAGCCTCGAAAAGTGAAGCGCGATAGAGCGAGGGACCACTGTATAGCATGTCCAGGGGCAACACTTGAGAGAACAGTAAACATATAAACTTATAATTAATCATGTTTTGTCATGTCTAAAGGATAGGCGTGTAAAGATTAACCGATATGGATCGGTTATCGGTATGTGACCTCCGCAATCAGTGTACCGATCAACGGAGCCCGGATCGGTAAAAATGCCCTACGAACGGTCCGATGGCCCGGATTTACAGTAGAAGCGACCCTGCCACTGTATGTGTGTGTGTGTGTTTGAACTCTCACGAGACTACAGTGTTGACCTTTTACCTGTGACGTCAGCTGATGTAGTTGAAGCAGGCAGCGCGGAATACTTTGCTATGGAACCGACTAACCATGTCAGACAACCCGAAAGCAATTTACAATGCCTCTCACCTAAAATCCAAGGTTTGGAAATCACACACACACCCGAACCCACTCTGGCGCCCGCACACACACCCGAAGGCACGCACACATGTGCGCACACACAGAAGCATTGGTGATTTTTGTCTCTAATCAGACTGAGGAAATGTTATGAGATGGAGAGAAAGTATTAGTTATTCAGTATTAAGAGCTTTCTCTGATTTTCTTTTTTGTTAAGAAAAGTTAAGTAAAGGCATAAAAAAACATGCTAGTGTTTTTTTTATAACTGCTTAGTAACATCCATCTTCTTGTCAGTGATATGTTGCACTTGTTTTCCGTTACTGAAACTCATATGAGTGACTGAAGCACTAATCATTCTGATTCATTCTGATTTTTACCTTTAATAGGCAACTTACTTGTTTTATAACGACTTTTTTTTCATTTTTGATATCTAATTAGGGGTGTGCAAAATAATCGTCATGACAATGCATCGCGATACTAACTTTCACAATATACTTTTTTTTTTTTTTTTTTGTATAAATCCTATGCACTTTTTTTCTTTGTGAAAGGGTATTGTTTGTCATGATGGTAGCTACCTCCAAAATGGCAAATGTTTGAACATCATTTTTTGTTTTAGAAAAAATCCTATGCACTTTTTTTGTTATTGGTTTGGTTTATTTGTTTTTGTTATTCAATAAATTCAGTTATGAATTGAGTTGCTCAGAGTTCTGTATCAATTGAAGACACTACCCAGATACACAGCCACTGATATTTAAGTTATCCTCTTTTTTTTTGGTACATTTTCACTGAAGTATGTCGAATATATTGCAATGGATCGCAATAATTCAAGTATCGTGATCCATCGTGATAGTATCGCATCGTGGCATATGAATCGTGATTCGAATTGAATCGTGACTTCTTTGCCAATATCCACCCCTATTCATTCATTCATTCATCTTCTTCCGCTTTTTCCATTCTCTTGGTTGCAGGGGCAGCAGTCCAAGCAGTGTTCCACTGCCCAGAACACAATGCACCAGCCCTCATGAATCCTCCCGCGGGTGGTGGGTCCACAGGAGGACGGCTCACGTCACAACGGGCCTTGATTTATCTTCTGCCATGGGGGCACCCCTATATCTAACCTTATTGTTTTGTGTTGCTTGAGGGAAGGAATGTGTTGTATTTTAAGTATGAGCAGAGTTTTGCAAACCGGATTGCCAGTTTTTCAGTAGGCCTGGTGTATTGTCTGTTGGACTCTAAATAAACAAAAGAATACTATTTTGAAATTTCATTTCTGTTTCTCTCTTTTTCTTCTTAGTGACTTTAAAGCACTTGGGAGTAAAGTTGTCAATTTGTACTGAATCGAAATTAACCGAACCGGATCGAATCGAATCGTACCGGATCCTTTACAAATTTTATGAATTGTCCCTGAATTGAATTGTAGTCTGTGAATCGAGATTCGAATCGAACCGTTTTGTGAGTGAAAGATTCACACCCCTACTAAGGGGTTAGAATCTTAGCCTAATACACAGGGCCCTGATGTTGGGAATATAATTTTTCAAAGCTACTGGACATATTGTTTTTCCCTGGAAATATATAGAACTGAATTTTAGCTGAGTGATGCTCATTGGACTTGCTGGTCTCTTATCCCTAAATCCTCAGACTAGTTTACCCTCATTATCCCTATGGGTGATTGATAAGGCACAGAGAAGGGAGGAATTGCTGCCACCCATTTCCTTTCTTTGCACATTTTATATTCTGTTTTTTGACAGTTGGTTCAATGTCAGTCTTTTTGAGCCTCTGTAAGAATAGGAAGACGATGGCAGCTTGGGGGAAGGGTAGCATTTGCAGCCAGACAAGCAGAGCTCAATGAGCCTGAGATACTATCCATTACACTTGCCCTGGGCATTTCTGTCAACATTTGGCTCTTTCTGTGTCTATGTGCCTTGAAGACATGACAAACAGTAGTTCAGTTATGCACTTGTCCTCATGTGGTCTCACTGCTCACTTCTTAGTAGTCTGACTCCACTTTCCCATTTAGTGTTCTTTGTGTGACCAGAAGATATTATATGGTTCATTAAATAACCAAAATGATGAAGGAAAGCTAATTTCCTAACTTTTTAATCGAATTATCTGTATAAAATGTTTTACTACACTAGTACCTTGCATTTTTCCAACTAGCTTAAACTTAAACTAAACTAAAGTACCAAACTCAAACAATTTCCCTTGTGGATCAGTAAAGTTTGTCTAAGTCTAAACTCCAAAATAATCATTATAATCCTTGATAACGAGTATACATGCATGATTTTATGGTAATCAAATGGTAATATCATATTGAGTGTTACTGGGCGTTATCAGAGCATATCTTCACTTGTGGTGTTCATTTCAGCATTGAGGTCTTGCAGGAAACCACATTACTTCCTGCCAGCGTTAGCAGTGGAAATGAACAAGGGCACCCCGGTGACAGAAGGATTTCATGAATGAATGACACAGTGTCCACTAAAAGGGCTGCTGGCTCTGGGAACTTGTGGAGTCCAAAACTGATTACTCCTGTGTCCTGCTCTTTGACAATGAAAGACGCATGACCTAAAGTGATCACAACCAGTCAGGTACAAAGTTAAGGTACTTGTAATAGCTGTCTCTCAAACGTTTAATGCTGATCATTTGAATCACATGAATTCATATTTTATTGTATTGATTGTAGCGCTGTAGTCCTGTTTATCGTTAATTTATTGTTAACCTTATTGTTATTTATTGTAATTAATTAAAACTTGTATTAGTCAAGTAATAATTTTATTTAGCTTATAAGGATATGTTAGTGTTAGTTGAACATTTGTCATTTTTTGTCATTTACTGTATATGTAAAATGGCTGATTACTCACTCATGATTCACAAGTTTAAACTGCCTCTATATAATTTCTTAAAGGGATAGTTTGGGTTTTTTGATGTGAAACTGTATGGCATCTCCTTCAGCAGTGTTGTGCATTATCACTGGCTTACCCCTCTGAGCCGAGTTCTGCCCCGGTTCTGGTGCTATTATTATTCTTATTATTAGCCTGTTCACTTGTAAGTGGCGATGTTTGCAAGTGAACAGGCTAATAATAATAATAGGCGTGCAGTGATACGACTTGAGAGAAAATAGCACCAAGCGATTTTGACTTCTGATTTTTTCGTGGGCAACTGTTTTGTGATGCAAATATATCACTTTTTGGATAAATATTGTTTTCAGAAGAAAAACAAGCTTTATTAACTGTCCCCGGTAACTTGCCGGACCTACTTTCGTCAGCTCCAGAACCGGGCAGAACTCGGCTCAGAGGACACTGTCAGGGGTAAGCGAATGTTAATGCACGACACTGCTGAAGGGGATGCCATACAGATTAGGGATGGGCATAATTAATCGAATAACCGATAATTGATCATTAAGAATTTCACCGAGCAAGTTCATTTTCGTCGACAAACCGATTAAAAAAAACAAACAGTTGGCGCGCCTCAGTTGATATATGCGAGCTTCCGTAGGTCAATTGCCAAAACATGAAGAGGTCGTGGTGAAGTGTTGTGTGGGACCACTTTAATTTAGAAAATGACCAAGCGCACTGCAAGCACTGCAATGCAGCATACAAATATACCTCATCGACAACACAAATGATTTATCATTTGAACACCTGGTAAAAGAAGGTGGCGGCGGTTCATTATCTCTATCACAGGCTAGCCTGGACTCTGCACTAGCACAGACCAGGAGGAGCTGCAGTGCTCAACGAGCAGAGAAGGTCACCGAACTGATAGCGAAGATGATCGAAACAGACATGCTCCCCATCAGTGCCGTGGAGGGCAAAGGTTTTCACGACTTAATATACTGCTGCAGATACGGCTGGGTTGTGTGGAGGAGGTAGGACAGAGACAGCGGGCTAGCAGCGGTTAGCTCGGATCCCAAAGCGGCTAACTCCGAGCGCGCTAGCAGAGGCTGCAGGATGCGTGTGGCCTCGCTTTAATCCACCTCTACGCATGTTGATTTGCAGATTTACTTTCCCGTGGAGAAGCGCCTGTTCCCACAGCCTCGGCAGACATAGTAAAAGCGGACACACATGAGTGAATGGTTGTTGTCTTTTTAATACAAAATATGTTAACGATTAAACGATTATTACTCATTAATTCTCCCGATAATCGACGAAGAAAACTTCACCGAATGCCCATCCCTAATACAGATTCACATAAAAAAAAAAAACTTTCCCTTTAATGCTTTTTTTGCATAAATTGTTATTTTTGCATTTGCATCTCCTGTGCAGTTGTGGTCTTGTGAGTGTAGTTTGGTTTGGTCCCTGTCTTTAGTCAACCAGGAATTTCTTTAGTCAGCTACAGCCCAAATTGATTGTAAAGATGGAGGCAGTGACACAGTACAAGATGATAGAATTTCTAACTCAAAATGCCATGCAACATCCATTTTTGCTTGCTAATCAACTTGTCCAGTATTTACAATATTTGCTGCATTAGTCACTTTTATTTATCATGTTCTCATACATCAAGTAAAATACTTCTCCGTCTGTCATCTCCGTCTGTCATCTGGGTGTACCCTAGACGGCACTTTCATTTCTCTGTCTGATGTTGTCATTTATTTACAGCCAGTAAAACCAGGTGACCTCAGCATCTTCCAAACGCATGTGCTTTATGTCCCATGCTGGGTGTGTCCCATTTACTGTAGCTCTTGCCAGGATCCATAACTCACCATTGATCGGATTATATTGGCTTCAGAGTGGGAGGGGGCAGACCACATGCTTTTACCCTTAACTGGCCTTTTCCTAAGCCTGACAGGAGCAGTGAGGCCTGGGGTATAATATACCCCAGCATATTATGCTTTGCTTTATCACAGTAGGTAAACTGTCTGCCCATATAGCATTAGTGAGCTGTGCTTCAAGTGGCAAATGTATTTTTAGGTGAAATAATTGAGTTTGGAGTTTCATGTGGTTTGTCCTTAACTGACAGTGGTTTTGTCAGATGTTTGTGGCCTACATATTTTGGGAACACTTATAGTCATAAGATTTGGAGAGGAATTGCTTTGTAAATTGGCATTTTTTAATTTAATTTTTAAATTTTATTTCATTTTTCTTAAAGCTTTGCTTGTGTCTTCTACATTCCAGGTGGTATTAATTCCACAAGTCATAATCTTTTTAGTCATCTAGATTTTCATTGTATTGTATTGTAGATTGGCAGTTGATGTATTAAAAAATACGTTGGGTCTCATTGATGCCTCACAGCTATTGTCACAATCACTACCATCTGGATGTCCAACAGCATCAAAGACTGCTAGCAGCAACATAAACAATCCCAGACCATTTACTGGCATCCAGTTGTTAACTTTCTGCTGGTATTTTAAAATGTATTTCCGCCACAGTTTCCTCTCTCAGAAGCTTGATTTTATAGACATCCTAATGTGAGATGGAGATCACACAGGAAGTGTTTAAATGGGTGTTCATTTACTTAACAGAGATAAGCTCCTGTCATGCTTCTTTGTGAATACAAGGACTTATAGCCTGGTCAGTTCTTCTTTCTTATTTTTATTTTGCAGAAATTATATTTAATTAATTTAATATTTAATTAATAAGATTCCATTACTCAGTCTATTTATCTCTGTGGACTTGTCCCTTAGGGATTATGCAGGTTTTTAGGAAAGATACATTTACTGTTAATCTTTCAAAACTCCAGCCGTCTTAACCTACTATGCCACTGTAACCCTTTCCCAAGGCTAGGGCTGGGCGGTATACCAGTTCATACCGAATACCGGTGTTTTTTTTTTAATGATATGAATTTTTCATTTACCACAATACTGGTGAGTGTGTGCATACAAAACGTCGGGAACACGTCGCGCCGGAACGTCGCGCCGGAACGTCGCGCCGGGGAACTGTTTTCCAGTGGCATGAGAGGGGTGGAAGTGTAAGCTGTGTCCCAGTTTGAGGGCTGCGGCCTCCGCTGCTTTTTTGGCCACTACCCTCCGCGGACCACAAGGCCGTTGCTGAAATGGGACAGGTCCAGCCCACAGAGCCGAGACAGAGCGGCTAACGCTAATGCTAACAACACGCACCACGCAAATTACGCACACGGATCAATAACCCTCGAATTGGGACACGGCTACAGTGTGTGTTGAGCGGTGAACAACATGGACATTGTTGTTAGAAACAGAGGAACTTATACTGAAAAGAGGAGCTGTGTCAGTTGGGAGGAAGTACCGGTACTTAAGCTTTAAAAAAATCTGGTGCTGATCAAGCAACCATATTCTGTAATGTTGTCGGGCTAAACTTGTAGCGACTCAGACGTCACTCAAAGGCGCTTTTGATAAGGGGACTGCCTACGACAAGAAAAGCAAACGGTGGAACGATATTACCTACGCTATTACTATCCACTTAACCAAAGACATGGTGCCACTTAATCCTGGTGAGAAAGGTGATGATTAAAGCACTGGACCCAGATATGTTTTACAAGTCATGTTTACTGCAGTAATTATAATGGGATTAACATGGGATTGATAGACGTTTTTTAAACCTGTGTCAAAAAGCGCACACAGCAGACGTGAGGAAAATCTTAAAATCTCTGATCTCAAAGACTGCAGCAGGATATTACTGCAAACCACAGGCTAAAGTTGTGAGCACAACTTAGGTCAGCTGTTTCCTGTCAGTAAATCCACTTTCTTTGAGACTCCTAAGTGTTCAAAAGATCAGAGCACTGCATTAGTTTAGATACAAAATGGTGTTATTATTTGTGAAATGTAATGCAAATGCAATTCTTCAGATACATGATTTTTAAAGCATAAAAGATTTGCAATAAAGTCACTATGGCTAATCTGCAGCTTCACCCAGATCTGTGCGCTGTGTGGATGTAAACACACATACGTGAGGAACTACTGTCGCTTTTTACTTTAAAACTTTTTACACTTCAAACTGGATTAACAGCGCTGTTTTTTGGATTGTTGTGGATTGTGGGTCATTATTTGCAGGGTACAATTTCTATTGATAATGTAGGTGAGATGCTGCAGTTTGAATTTACAACTTAATGAGAGGTGAGTAATAAAGTCTTCTCACTATTTTCTCCTATATCCTTGTATTTTACGCCTCTGTGTCCGTCACTCCGTCACTGCCCGACGCTCTGGTTTATTGGTTGCAGCTCAAAGTCACACACACACAAGGAGCACGGCAACTTCAAAATCGCACATGAAGACACAAAGTTGGGTCGCACCTCTTCGAACTTGGGGAGAAGCAAATCGCAGCCAAAATCGGGCAGATTCTCCTGTAGTGTGTGGTGGCCTTTAGCCTTGCTTACCTTGTCATCATTGGTGCTTGACGCAACAGGGATCTTGCTGATAATTTTTCGAAAAGCTGGCTATTCCATAAGCGGTGGCATATCTTCAATAACATACTCCGCAGTGAGTCTCCAAACCTCTTGAGGCTGAAAAATCTCAGAGTGGGAGAACGTTCATTTTGGCTACTTTGTGGTTTTATTACCACTCTCATCCTCCGCTTGCTTCCTTGCTAACTTCATGTTACTATGGCATTAGCACCTCTGTAAATGTTTGGTTAAATTACTGTTGCTATTTTGAGAAGTGGACATTTCTTTAGATGCGTGAAAAGTCCCTCAGTCGTCCAGGTAGAATCCATGATAAAAGGAGAAGTTCAATTTGTCAACTGGACAAAGTTTGTTTGGTTGAAAACGTTTCGCCGCTCATCCGAGAGGCTTCGTCAGCTCTGGTTCTTGTACTGGTTAGACACTGCTTATATCTAGCTGCCGGGAGGCGCGTCCTACACTGAAAAAACTCTAAAAACGATCCCCCCTAATCTGTCTCTTTGTTTTTCAAATTACTCTGGGGACTAGTTACGACCCCCTATTCAACGTCTAACGACCCTCTCCACCCCTCTGCCCTGGCTCGTCTGCCCTAATGTTTCTTTGTCTGTTTTGACTTGGTCTAAGAATCGAATTATAAATGGGAGACAAGTTATGTCTAACTCCCCCATTTCTGTTTAATGATGGATTCTCTTTTTTGACAAAAATAGTCTCTTTAACCCCCCTCTCAAACCAGTTCTTTTCCCTGGCTAAGATCTGAACCTCACTGTCCTCAAACGAATGGCCCGTGGCTTCTAGGTGAAGATGTACGGCAGATGAAGGTCCACTCTGGCATGCCCGTATGTGTTGGTACATCCTCTTGTGAAGTGGCTGTTTGGTTTCCCCAATGAAGCGCTCACTGCAGTCCTCACTACACTGAATGGAGTAGACCACATTGCTTTGTTTGTGACTCGGTGTTTTGTCCTTTGGGTGGACGAGTTTTTGTCTTAAAGTGTTTGTGGGTTTGAAATAAACTGGAATTTGTCTGAATATATGAAGTTCAGGAAAATAAGCAGAGTGGCGAAATCATAAGATTTCGCCACTCTGCTTATTTTTGATATGCTCGAGATTTTCGATATGCCAAAATTTTAATCGATTTCATAAAACATCTCGAGATATCGCAAATCTCGATTAATCGTCCAGCCCTACTTGTGATCACATGACCTCTGTCACGAGCAGCTTTGGAACAGGTTAGCAGCGCAGTTTGAGAAAATGCAGGCAGAGGCAGCTAAAGCTGGGTCTACTTCAGAGGATTTAGTGCCGAGACGCAGGTCTACTTCTCTGACATGGAAATGGTTTGGTTTCGAAAAGACTGACATGATCAAAACACTGTCATGCAAGATTTGTCGGAAATCTATCGCTGTGAAACAAAGCTCCACAACGAACCTCTTTCGCCACCTCTGCACCACGAGAAACTTCAAGACTCTGCAGCTCAAGAAAAAACAAGTAGGCGACCTGTTCAGCACACCCATCAAACCTTCTCGGACTCATTCAGCAGAAAAGTGCCGTATGACAGAAAAAAGTCAATGATGGCAAAACATAACCAATGCCATCACCAGATTCATAGCCAAAGAGATGTTGCCGATGCAGTCAGACCTGCCAACATGTACGCATTTTGCGTAGCGGGCACGCAATTTTGACCTCCTTGTTCGCTTGTACGCTTTGTTGTTCTAAATTACGCATATGGATCTCACATTTCGTCCGTTTCACTCAAGTTTTCACTGACGTTGATTCTGCCGCTGAGCCACAGATCCACAGAGATCTGCATGTAAACAGAGAACTTTCAGCCAATCAGAGCACTTAATTTCCTCCCAGCTCCCCCGCCCTGCCTCGCTCCACACCACATTTCAGATTCAGGGATGTGACACACCCGCTGAGCCCAAAAAGTAAGAATAATATGTAGAGTTAGCCCGACACTAACCCGATGGTGTTGTTAACCACTTGTCAAGGTTACAGGGATGAAAGGGTTCCGTTTTTTAGGGGATCTCCGCTTTTTTTTCAGCCACAGGGTAATTTTTTTTTTTTTTTTAATATCTGTGCAAATTCGTTGAGAAAGATTTTGGGTGTATATATAAGTATAGTTGTGTTTAGGGTCGCCAACCGTCCCTTGAAAAACAGAATCGTCCCGTATTCAGAACAAAAGTACGTGTATCTCGTATTAAACTTCGTATTAAACTGTTCGTATTAAACACGGGCGCGAGCCCGTGTCTGGAGCCGCGGACCGAGCGAGCGAGCGCAGCTCTTTCACAACAGCGTGTACCATTGCGTGTACACAGGTTAAACTTTATAAAACATCCTATATACCTCATCCTACCTGCCCGTGCCTCACTTAACGCATCGCTCCTCACTTTTTCACCTGCGCCTTTTAGCGCGCATAAGCTCCTCCTCAATGCCTCTGATTAGACGAAGTGCAAAGCAAAAACAAATCCAATATATACTACTAGTACCTGTTAATAAAATGTGTTTTTTTTTGTACTTTTATGTACAGTTTTACTTTATTGCTAACATATAGCATCTAGAAATCCAAATTTCAGAAATTTAAAAATTTCCAGCGTGGAAGGGGGGGCGCCGTGACTTTCCGCTTTTTTCATGATTGGCCACTTTCATCCCTGAGGTTACGACGAACAGATGAACCATCTGAGTCGTCGTTGTGTGTTGTCATGGTCACCGCCACGTTTCCTCGTATTCATTGCAGACAATTTTTGTTTTAAACGGCAAGGCTTGCGTGACATGGCTGAACCGCCAAAAAAAAAGACTAGGAAACAACAGATATTTCTGGACAGCTATCGGGAGAGATGGCCTTGCCTTAGCATGTCCAGGCTGCACACGTTTAGAGCATCGTGAGCAAAACTGATGTGGACATCAATGACCATGGGACAACAGGTACAAACACAGTTCCAAACACACAAATCCCCCTTCCACAATGTCCATATCACACCCGTCACATAGAGGACGGGCTGTCTAGTGAAATTGGTATAGTTTTAGACAGGCTCTGTTGTCTGATTGTAAAAATACGAGCCTATAGCGTAGCTCTATTGCTTGAACATTAAGATTAGCCTATATACACACACACCGCAATTCCAGACTATAAACCGCTACTGTTTACTCACACTTTGAACCCTGTGTCTTATGTATTATGCGTGTATGCATGTATTATGGACAGATTATTAGTTAGTATTAGCGGATGTGTGTGCGCAGCCTTAGAGGAGGAAGCGCCACTGTCTGCAGTTAACATGAAGTTGCATCGTTAGCGAGCGCTGCTGTTTGCGCTAAAACAGTTTATGCCATGTGATAAAATAAGTTCTGACGCTAAATGGGGGGGTATCATCATAATATCGTTATCGGTAAAATCCTACAAATATCGAGATTTTATTTATATATATATATATATATATATATATATATATATATATATATATATATATATATATATATATATATATATAAATTAGCAAATAGAAAAATAGCAAATAAAATCTATAAAAGACAGTCAGAGGGCTACATAATTCTCATGTTCAAAGCCAGTGAGTAAAACTGCAAAGGAGACATTTGTACCCTGTGAAGAAAGCAGGGGGAATCCTTTAAGTGACGTCCTGCATTGCGGCCTGGTGCATTCAGCAAACTGTCAGCTTGCCCCTGCCTGGCACTGCTGCAGAGACCAGCACTGAAAGGCACAGTGTGGACCAGGCAGTGGAGGAGAGAGAGGTGCACATCCAAAAGTGCAAGTTTCTGCTTCATCATCTTGCAGTTTTCATCGGGATGCCATAGTGGTACCGTGCTGCACAGATGAATTACTACAAAACCAATGGATATTTTGCCTACAATTTGCGAAAGTTTTTTTTTTGTATTTTTAGCTAGATTGACCGAGCACCTGCAGGGATCTTGCATATTGTCAGGGGGTTATCACACTTTGCCTATGGCTGATGACACAACTCTTTTTTTGAAGGTGGCATCCGGGGAGACAATGTTAGCAGGGTGCCGACAGCAACAGCATGCTTTGGTACACTCATTTGAGAGAGAGCCAGGACGCGTGATGGATTAACCTCAATGGAGCTTAATTATGGCACACCTTCCACTTCTGGACTATATGCTTAACAATAGCTGGAGCATGATCTGCAATCTGTACTGTGCGTGGAGTAACCAGGTGAGTAATGGCATGTCTTACGGACTTGGGATGCTTGTCTGCAGTGTTGTGGGAGCGATGTTGTAAGAAGTGCACAATAGGAGGACATAATGTACTAAAATAGATCAAATCTACTCCCATTTCACTTCTTTCTAAATGAGTATCATTAAAAACATGTTAGCTTGCATACCAGACCCAATGACTCGAGAATAAAATTGCAGTGCATTTTCATTTTATTTTTTTATTTTTTTTGGTAAAACAAAAGAAACCAATACATGCCTTGTGTTGGAGGAATGTTTCTTTAAAGGATATGGCAGGCTATGCCACCAAATACATGTGGCACCTTAATACCTGTGCAATTGGAATGATGGCCTATTTAAAAAGGAAATCTGGAACATGTATTTTTCAAGTATCACTTTCCTTCATTCTTTGTTGGGCCTTGAACCCTTTTTGTCTCAGCTCCTGCTGAAGTTTTCCAGGAAAGGCATCCCTGACATGTGGTGTATTAATAGTTCACATTCATTCACAAGTGAAGAGTGGAACTGGAGACTGGCCTGCCTGGCATGCTGACCTCTGGGTGTCCCAGCCTAGCCTCACATAACTCGATCCCAGACATTATTCTGCAAACTTGGGTGCCAAACGTGCCATTACTTTGCATGTTCTGATGTGCTTTTATGTATGAGTTGCATTTCAAATGATCTATTTAAAGATCAGAGTCATGTATTTCTGTGATTCAAAATAGCACATCTAAAAACTATATTACTGGTTGGTTACTTGGATAATACGGCCCTTTAGACATTGATTTGTTATTAGTGTCAAGGTTGAAATCTTTTTAGTTTAGACTCATATAGCGTGTAGATGAGCATATGAATATGTATACTCTCACACAATGTTCTTTGTGGTTCCATGCACCCATTTATCTCTACAGACTTGGCATGCTTACAGCTCTCATCTCTGACATACTGGTTTAGCTTTTTTTTTACTGGAAGCTAAAACAGACAGTTCATTGTCTTCATTTGGATTTTCCTCCTATCTCCCCTTTTCATTTTGCCATGGAATGCCTTATGTGAGAAGTAGAAAAACCTCAGCGTGTCTAGCTATGTGGCCGTGCTGTTCTCTGGCCTCCCTCTTACCCTAATTTAATTTTAGAAGTGCTGAAAATTGTTTGCATCACAAGTTGAACTGACAGGCCTCTGTTTTCCCTCAGCCTGGGCTGTTGCTGTCCTGGGCACTGAAAACAACCTTTGTGCTCCAGTAGCACAGCACTGAGGCCATGAAATATTTAGAGAATAACACCTGGTGTGATACCGAGAGGAGCCAGACATTTAATGGCTTTTATTCAAAGTTAAAATAATGCTTGTACAAAGGTGAAAGCTTAAGCTGTTATTATATGGGGCCTATGGTATGCTGACTGTTATGTTGTTTCCTCATCAGAAACATACCGTTTTATGCGTTTTATTTCATACACACATGTTTTACAACCTTGCATATTTAGGCTTAGTTCTTCTGTCAAACAAAAAACACTCTGTTCCACCTTGTGTTGTCATGTGGTAATACAGGAAATGCTCCACTGTGTTTTTAAACTACCCGTCTCCACTGAACTAAAGGTAGAGGGTGGCTGTTAACTTGAAAACTGACACTACATGACATCACAAGTTGGAACAGAGCATTTTGGGCTTTGGAGATGTAGACTTAGACTTAGACTTAGACAAACTTTATTTATCCACAAGGGAAATTACTTGGGTACAGTAGCTCACTCATCAAATATAATGTATAACAGACTAATAATAATAGGTTACTGAAACATATGAGAATGAAACAAAACACAACACCAGATATGTTTTTTATGAGGTAACAACATTATAACATGGCTTAAAGCTCACAAGAATCCATTTTGTGTAATATAGGACCTCACTCTGTAATCCCACATGTTTTTAATAGTAACAATATTGAATAGAAGAGGATAAAACCCACATATTAACTCTTGGAAAGGGAGTAAGGTTGTCCATCCCCTGAACAGTGGATGAATAACAGGCATAGTGGGACTATATTTCATATCATATGGTGATTTAATAAGAAGAGTCTTTATCTGTCGATCCTACATAGGCCACTGATTGTTTATGTGTTCATGGATGTCTTGAATAGTCTCCACTTGTTATAAAGACTTTAACATGCCACTTGGGGGTTAAACACTGAAGTCTGGGTGTCAGAGGTTAGCATGTCCCAATCCAACCTTGTCAACCCCTCAAAGAGCAACCAGGTTTAATAATTCATAGATGAGGAAACCAATTATACAGAGTTTTGCACGCATCTGGGGGAGGCCCTTGGGATTGTAATTAATTGGCCCACCTGCTCTCTGAGATGGGTGGCTCGGAGCCCATTGCCCTGGCCTCTTTGTTTGGATACTTCTGTTTATTAATGAGGAGGGCAGAGCTGTACAGTAGGAAACGCATTATTTTAGTGACAATGGAGCGTGCCCAAGAGTGCAGGGTGTGATTCATCTTTGTTTAATATATATAGATTTTTTTTGGCATGCTGTTGTGTCAATAAATGGATCAGACTAATGGTGGAAAACTAGTATTGAACTGGATAAGCCTTGCAGGTTATAGGAATACATTACTGTCCAGAGCAATGCATTATTTTGTATATATATTTTTAAATAATCTATACAGTATGTTTCAATTGATGGAACAATATAATATAACATGCAATGCTTGTTATTACAGTATTTCCTAGAAAAACAAATGTGATGTTACATTAACTGAAACACTAAAATATATATTGTGACACCTCTGTGCTAGTATTAATATATGTCTCTCCTTTAAATGGATTTAGTTACTTGAAATTCTGCAGTACTCAAGTGTTGTCCAAATTTAGAAGTTCTCTCCTGGCTACTTTCTTGTGTTTGTTGCTTTGCTCTGTGCTCTGGGCCTCTAATGTGCATCAGCCCTGTGTTGTTTAGGTTCTGTCTGTCTGTCCTTTTCTCTTTCTCCTTTGTGGACAGGAATTCCAGACTGCTGGCCGTACAATTGGCGGTCAATTAGCATATGAAAAGAACCCTGAGGCAGCGAGTGAGGCGGGAAAAAAGAAAGGACTGGTCATAAAACTTCCAAACCAGCATCCAGAAGACATCGGAACTTTAATGAGTCCGATGCTAGCTCATGTGCTTATGCGGCACATTCATATAGGCCCAAAGAATGTGTATTATTCCCAACAGGGCACATTCAGTCAATAGTGCTTTTACGGCTGACAATTCAAGCTTGTTAAAAGCGAAAGACAAGCCCATCTTCTCTGATCTGAACCTTATTTAACCCCTATGAACTAAACCTAAACATGCCCCTTCCCTGGGTAGTTTATGTTGGAAAATCATTTAGACAAATTGTTTTGTTTTTCAAATGTTATATTGTGTATTGTATAGACTTGTGAGTGACGCTGTGATTCCCAGCCCTAATTTTAATACAAAACTAGTATTATCTGTATCAACTTGTCGTAGTATAACTTAATATCTTATTAAAAAAATATATGGTAACATAACAGCTATTCCAATTTAAAGAGGTTGGTTGTAGCTATTCAGATTAAGTTATTTTTTAAGCTTTGTCATTTTTTATTTTGTTTTGACATTCTATCTCCCTCCTCTACTCTCTTTCACATTTGAACCGCAGTGCTGCCCTCCATCATTTCAGCTGAGTAAAACGCTCCGTGGACAGAATGCTGATTCACCTCAAGCTGCTACACTAACCCTTCTCTTCCTCCAGCACATCCTCCTCCTCTTCCCCATGCAGCCACTCACATAATCCCCTCGACATATGTGTACCATGCCGCAGTAAACATGCCCGGATTCGGTCTGGAAAGGTCATTCTATACATCGCATTTAGCCTCCAACAAGCAAGAAACGCCATGTCGCATGTCCTTGCTGTGTAACCAGAGCAACGGAGCATGACATGTGGAATAACAGTGTTGAATAAATACATTGATAGTTTGGTGCTGTTGATTCACATTGGCATTGGGAGGAAAAACCTGCTTAGGATGAGATGCAGTTCACTTTGGTGCAATGCAGACTGGGAGGAGCTACAGGCGGAGGCGGGACCATACATTTATATTCAAGCATGTGTGTAAAACGGCGCGTGTCCATTTTTTAGAAATGCTTTTAGGTTGCCCCGTAAGTGTTTACACATCATTCTTTTCATTTCACCGAACTCCATTGACGGTGGGTTATAAATATTACTGGGCAGGAGTGGAGGAGAGAAAGGTTGTCATGACGATCTTTGCATATTGTGGTTTGCCAAGACAGAGAGCAGGCAAGAGCGTAGGGTGCATCCAAACTCAATCAACCCACGAGGGGGTTACGTCATGCTCTCAGGACATGTCGGGTGAGGGAAGGAAGGCTAATCTCTTCACGGTGACGGTGAATCTATAGATCAGCGGTGTGTGTTGATCAATCTACATTCAGTAAAAAACACAAGAGTTAAGCTTGAATGGGTGACTTTGAAACCCAAGTTATTTAAGGTATCACTTTGATTTTATTTTTTTTGAAACCATACAATTTCAGTATATAACGTTCATTTTGTTACATTGTTTTGTTAAAGGGACTATTACGCTATTTTCTGATCTATGCTTTAGTGTTGTTTCCTCATCGAAAATATATTCAGAGTTATGTTTTGTTTCATTCACACACGTGTAACACACAAACCCTGCATATTTAGATATGATAGATATTTATTCACATATTTAGGTCTTCTCTGAAACTGAAAACACTCCACCTTGTGATGTCATGTGGTAATACAGGAACTGCTCCACTGTGTTTTTAAAAAACGTACACCTTGACTAGAATCATTTGGATGATTTCAGTCCTGGAATTGCCAATCTCTATTGAACTAAAGGTAAACGGAATATGCCATCTTGAAAACTACCTCTTCATAACATCACAAGGTGGAACAGAGCATTTTGAGTTTTGGAGATGTAGACACACTAATAATGCAGGATTATTCAAAAATATTTGAGTGAAATAAAACACAATTCTGTTTTTGATGAGTTAAACAAGATTCTAACATGGTTTAAAGCTCACAAGTCAGTTTTGCATAATATGGGACCGTTAAAGCATAAGCCTTAGCAGTTTTGGAAAAAAATCTCAAATCGAATTATAGTACAATTAAGTTCCAAGTACATCTTGCGATCACATTCTGGAGCACTATTATTGAGAAAACAGAAATATGAAGTTTAAAATCAATAGGAGAATCCCTTTTAGAACATGTTTGTAGAGGTCTAAACTACAGGGTAAGCAGGTTTGGATTACTATTTTGTGGTTTCCAGACTAAATTGTTGCAGCCAGGTATGCTAATTGTGATTTGATTGTGATTTATCTTGCATCTCAATGCTAAGGATTAGACTAAATGCCGATACCACAATGACAATTAAAAAGGCACTTGTTCTTCATTCTTTCTATTTCTGTGTTGTTTATCCTTTTAGACTACCATGTGGTCTTATGTCTCTGTAATCCTACAGGTGTATAGGTAGGTTCCATAGTGGTCCATTGGCATTTGTGCTTGTGTACTTGTCCTGATACCGCTCAAGATCATTTGAAAGATATTCAGGAAAGATTCATTTTTGTCCTGTGAATGTGACTTTTTTAGTATCGATACCTGCTCAAATGAAAGTTGTGAGATAAGAATATATAACTTCATTCCATCAACAGGATGTAGACATGGATTTTGAAATAGGTGTCCTTTGTTGCAGCATATGTAAAATTGCGATGCTGACATATTTGTGTCCTTGCCTCACACTTCCCTGAGGCATCCCAGTAAAAGAGGCGTTAATGCATCACACTGACATTACTAACACATGCATCGGACCAGGCACATGAATCTTTACAGCAGCAGCCACAATAATAGTACTGTGTTGTGCACTATCCGGGGCTGTTGTTGGTGCCTCTTTGATGAAGCCACATAACATCACGTTGTGGCTACATTAGTATTCCTATCCTAACACCATCCTCACAATAGAACGGGCTCGGACCCCATGTATTAATCAGCGATGATGAATTGCCAGCGAAACCAATCTGACAGCGTCGCAGAAGAGGCCATGAGAGGGAAAGGGTGTCACTTCGGCTATTTCTGCAGACATCCACCGTTCTAATGTGAGATCTCTTGAATCCAAATGACATCCTTGTGTTGTAAGCCTTGTGTGTTGTTGTCTTTTTAACAGGGGCCTGTACATGCATGCCAGAGATAATAGCTCACTAGTTTGGAACGTTTACTGTGGTGATGGAGAATGTAGTGGACACTCCCTCTGTATGATGAGGCCCAGGGATATTTCAAAGACAGTCAGACAAAAGAAAGATGAAATGAGCCTTAGTATTATTGTAACAGATTTTTTAAGCAATTATGTCACTCCTGTTTCCCAGAAATAAACAAAACTTGTCCTTACTTTGAATACTGACTGCCTCTATATTGTAATACTTGCTATAGTATTACTTTGTATCAAAACTAATCTCTGTTTTTTTGGATTTTGGATTGCTAAAATGGTCTTAAGCTGTATCAGAACAAGTATAAGAATGCATAGACTAGCATAGACCATGGACACTACTATGGAACCTACCTGGATGACTGAATGATTACACAGATAAAAGGCCACCTGGTAATATAAAAGAAAGTATGTTGAAAATCACATTTTATCATCTAAATAGAGTATCCATCCATCGATCCATCCATCCATTTTCTTCCACTTATCTGGGTTCGGGTTGTGGGGGCAACAGCCTAAACAGATCTGCTGCCCAGATCTCACTGCACCAGCCTCTATGGATCCTCTTTCGGTTGGTGAGTCCACAGGAGGACGGGGTGGGTGCTTGACGGCGAGTTTCTGGTGGCCGGCCGGGCATAGTCCAAAGGAGCGACGTGGCGGAAGACCCGGCCACCAGACGCTCGCCGTCAAGCAACCACCCCACGCCTGGCTCCAGGGTGGGGCCCCGGTGATGCCAATCCGGGCGACATAACTGGCCTTTGCTGTGTTCCTCTTCATAGGGTCTGAACCGCTCTTAGTCTGATCCGTCCCCCAGGACCTGTTTGCCTTGGGTGACCCTACCAGGGGCATGAAGCCCCTGACAACGTAGCTCCCGAGATCATTCAGGCACTCAAACCCGTCCACCATATTAAGGTGGTGGTTCAAGGAGGGTAAATAGAGTAAATAAAAGTTTAGTTTTTATCATTGAATCAGATTTGGTGTTGAGTATTGTTCCTTAGTATGAAAATTGAGTAGGAAATTTTAGTATCATGACAACACTGTTAGTGAGTACTGATAAGAGATCTGTAAGAGATCTAGTTTTTGCTGTTGCTTCCTATAAAGCCAGAGTTGTAACTGGCAGTAAGTAAATCTGTGTTAACCAATGTACTCTATTGTTGAAAGTAGCTCTGGATATAAACATAGTGAAGACGAGGCAGGCACTGAGGAGAAAGAGGAAGATGTGAGGCTTGTTATAGTTTCCAGCTGGGAGAGGGTGTGGTCACTGTGGCTTGGAGACCCACTGTGTTCAGCTCTGCTTTCCCAGTATCAGGCCCATCTGCCAAATGGCTTCTCTGCGTGTTGTTTTGATTCTGCATATGGCTGGACACGTGTTATACTTGATGGTGATTGAATCAAGTCTTGTAATGTAATATATTTTTTTATTTGCATTGATTATCATTTATTTCAAGTGTTGGCCAATCAACCATTGGGCTCCTGGGTCAAAGTCAGCCCATCACATAATGTCATTGTGCCCTGGACAAGAAACCTCACCTACCGACATTACACAATACCCTATTAACTGTTTAAAGGTCTTTAAGCTTAAAATTGTACCTGGTATACAAGGGTTTGACCCAAGCATTTAGGAATGTCACACTGTCATATTCAGGGTAGAAAAGACTATTATTTACATTATTGATAGCCATGAGTAAATTACAATAAAATCTGTAATTTACTCAGAAGCTGTTTTCAAATTGAAAATGGCTTTTGGGATGGGATCCCAAACATCTTGATTACAAAAACAATGTCCAGATGACCACATTTGAAACCTTCACGACTGAGGGAACACACTATCTTTTTTTTCTTACATTTTTTTTGGGCCATACAAAATGATGCACTGAAAGCTTTGAGGAAAAATATTCTAACAAATAACAATTCTCCCTCTAATATCACACCAAACTACTTCAAACTCCATTCAGAAATGGACAAAAATGAATAAATAGTATTTGTGATGCAGTCTTTCAAAATCAGAAGCTACATTAAGTGTGGTATATGAATATAAATTCTGCAAAGCTGCCAAAGAAGGAAACATTTATGGGCACAGATGGGCTGTTAAAAAGCTCCTTTAGCAAATGCAGTTGGTTTGAATGATCTCAATTAGATGATGATAGATGGGGTGTATGACATAACATGTTGCCAAAATTTTCTCTCATACAATAAGTGAAGATGTGGTCCACGTTTTTACTCTCTAACAGATGCAAAGCCACATCATCTATGAAAAAATATCCTCTTGAAAACCAAACTACTTAGGGCCCTCACCACACAAGCTGCCTCTGGCAGACTTTTGGCGTAGTCCTGGGTCATGTGGTTTTTTCTCCTCTCATCGCTTCATTATTCAATTAAGGACCAAAACACATGCTAATCCTTACCACACCGAGGATCCCCTAATGGAAGTGCAGCAGAGACGATCCGGCTCCCATCAGCAACGATCAGTGTCTTAGTCCGGGTTCTATTTGGTGTATGAAACTCACAGGGGCATCATACTCATGATCTAATAAAATTAGATCATGACATTGACAGTTCATGTGAACAGTTAGTAGTTGGTTCACTAGCGGAAAAGCTCAATTTAATTCAAATACACAGCTAATTTGATGTATAATAGTAAATTGCTGAGTTAGTGTTACAAATACTGGTGAATTGGTTAGATCAGTAGGCCTTTTTTCACACCAAATACCACCAATGCAAAGATTTGGCTCTCCAATACCACCAGATCTAAATCAGGTCTATAATAGGACCATTCCATGTCTAATCTAGGGCTAAATCAGGTCTAAAAGTAGACTACATCATTTACACTATAGTTTTAAACAACAAATTATCTAAAAATTTAGGCAAACCCACATACTGAAGCACTGTCCAAGTACTACCTGAAGGAGCTTGCGTTCCACCACGTGGTACCTGTACCACAGTTTGAGAAACACTGGGTTAGATTGAGTTTAAGTTCTGAATGTTTTATGACTAATCAATATACCTCAGTGTTTTCCATTGCCATTTAGCCCCTGTAATTTAGTTTACATTCTTTTTAAAGGCAATATCCACTCTAACAATTTTATATGTGAACCCTAAAGTCTAAAAGGGTCAAAGAGCAAAAAATATAAAACCATGAGTCAGCTGCATAACCAATTTTCTGTGCACTGCTCATCAGGCCCATCCATTATCTGCTTGAGTTTGCATGTCTCCCATTTGATTAATCACTATCCTACCCTCTCCCTATGTGGAAGCACACATGTACACAGGGTATCACAGATTCACACAGCTCTTATCTGCAAGTTTTATTTCGGGCCTTTCCACAGTCTCCACATTCCACTGGCCATATCTCACCCAAGGCCCCAACTGCTTTTAATCAGCTGGGTCACGAGGCGCTCCGGATGGGCCTCCGCATTGGGTGAGACCAGCCATGGACATGTCAGACCCGAGAAGGAGGGGCTCTCAGGCTCATAATAGTCAACATATTTGTGCCCCTTCTCTTCTCCATCCTCCCCTCCTCGTTGTGCATTGCGTCACTCTCCTTGGAGACCAGTACTGGAAGACTTGCATTGCTCTAGAGTTCGTATTTGTAACTCTTGCAGTCTTTTTACTAGCTAACATTTTCCGTCGTCACAGAAAAAATGTTTTGAAAAGAGCACTGTGTACTTTCTGGAAGCGTTGCTGGACAAGCTTTAACAGTGTGAAGAAAAGTGTGGGTGTTCCCAGCGATTTAGCAGATTTAAAGAGTATTTGTGTTACAGCTTTTGGTAACATGGAGTTCACTGAGTACATCACATCTTTATGTTGGCCAGTATGAATAATATTATCAGGTGTGGCTTACTTTCAGCACAGTAGTAATATGCCAAAAATATTTCTGCTGTATTTTGTGGTCATATTTATTCCATTGTGTTAGCCATCAATATCGTACAAATGAGCACTGTGATATACTGTTACAAGCCTTGGACCGTACTGTTGTGCGGCCTCCACTTGATTATCTGCTTATTTTGCAGGTTTCTTGGCTGTTTTGGGTTGTGGCTGGCTGACAAAAATAGACAGCTGATACAGTGTAGTGTGTTGTGTTGGTTGCCTTGAATCCAGAATACACACTTCAATACATTTCGAAGATGTGAGTGGTCACTGGTGAATCCCCATTTTCAGATTGCGGTGATTTTGACAGGTATATTAGCCATCAGGGACATGAATAGTCCATTCGAATCAAAACAAATATGGTGAGGAAAAAGGAAAGGAAAAAATGTCTCAGGGAACTGAAAAACATCACTGATTTCTGCAGAATCAATGAGCAAAGCTCTAAACTGTTATTCTGAGGTGAAATTTGATCTTATTTGTAAATGATAGGTGACCAGTTAGATCTTTTGTTTCACATGTCACTGAAAAAAAAAAAATCTGATTGCATGATCAGACAAGGAGCGTGGGGGGCAGATTGATATCAATCTGTATAAAAAAATACATTTCTGGATTTTCCAGGCAACAGTTTTTTCATATTCCAAAAGTTATCAGTCATCTTGATCAAAGTCAAGATGAAAGTCAGCTTTATTGTCAATTCTGCCATATGTGTTCAACATACAGTGAATCGAAATTTCGTTTCTCTCTGGCCAAGTAGTGCAAAAAAAGACCGTGTACAAAATCCAACATATGGCTGACTATCTAAGACAAAAAATCTAAATCTAAAATCTGAAAGCAGTGCAACAGAATAAATAAATACCTATTTACAGACAAGTGAAAACACAACGCTTTCGGCCGGGAGAGGGGCCGCTGTGTGCATCTGCGCCACCATCTTGGAACATAATATTAGTAGGATATTGCTATTAATAAGATATTGCTAAATTATAGTGGTAGCTTGTATTTTCTTCTTTTACCATTGTGTACAGTAACAGGTGCAATATTGTCCCCATCGTATCATCTAAACAAAACAGCCTCCCCATGTAGTAACCCTATCTGCTGAATTGTTGAAATGCCACAATAGCTGTCCTTTGTCAACA
This sequence comes from Paratrypauchen microcephalus, assembly GCA_036785185.1. Taxonomy (NCBI): domain Eukaryota; kingdom Metazoa; phylum Chordata; class Actinopteri; order Gobiiformes; family Gobiidae; genus Paratrypauchen; species Paratrypauchen microcephalus. Next base: position 2,484,548 of record JAVJIX010000100.1, on the reverse strand, counting down.
GTGCCTTATGCTTTGATTGCCTCCATGTCTGCTCTTGCTTTGACAGTGTTTACATTGGTTACCTGGATACCGTACTACTAATCTGCTCTTGCCCTGCTCCCTTCATCACGTCTGCCCCTTGCCTTGGTGCTCTCCTGTTACCAAACCTGACATGGCGTCATCCTCAGCCGGAGCCTGATGGGTTAATACTTGGAGGCTTTAGGTGAAGGTCACAGTCATCACACTCTGCCACAGGAAATGTCTCTGTTCAGTGTGTTTCAACATGCTCTTAATTTGCTCTAACCGTCATAGGGGTTGATGTCCCACTGTGGATTTGAGGAGTTGCATTTCAGCAATTGAAGCAGTGGGCAAAATGAAGAGGCAACCTTGTTATGCCTTATTAATTACATTTACCATGATATGTAGAGTGATCATACATGTCACAACATAATTTAAGGATCTACAATATCTGATTTAAATTATATATATTTACAGGATTTGTATAGTCATGGAAAACCTTGAAAATAAGATAAGACAGATGTTTTGGAAAAGTTTTGGAAATATAGAAAACATTTTGGGTTAAAACAATGTCTAAATCAAACGATAAATGGAGACTGCTGCTTTTTTTTTTTTCATTCCTAAAGCTATTAACCACCAGCACAATTCACTCCCGCCCATGGTTAGTAGTTCATGCTGATCTCTGCAGAAAATTTGTTGGTGGTTGACTGATGAAATACATTAAAAAATGAAACTTTTTGCATTATATTAGACTATGGAAATTTAACAGTACATTCTGATCATTTAATGATTTGGGTACCTGCTAGACCGATGCTGAATGAAAGGTAGTGAGTCTTGTTGTTATAATGGAATGTTCTGTCTGTGGGATTAACTCAGGTAGGTTTGCTTAGTTTAGCAGCTGATCCTAGCATCCTAAAGGGATTACAGGTCTTGGACATAAAGGCTGTGGTTGCTGGACAGGCCCTGGTGCTTTGTTTAAAAGTCTGTGTTGTCAGACTGTACTCAGCTGAGCACCTTCAACGTCCACTTTTAACACTGTTGAGTAGCTGAACTAATGAGCTTTGAATTAAGATCGCTGCTACTGTCAACCTTTAGGGCTTCAATAGGTCATTGTAATCAGTGGTTGATATTGTTCGGTGTTAACTTATACCCCAGGATTTCACTTTTTGGAATTTTGGATCTGTTTGTTTTTTTTAGTTTACTGGCATTGATACGGAAATCTTGATTTTTCTTGATGAAACCAGCTGCTTTGAATCTTTCCAGAAGTGCCTACTGTTGCAACTGCAATTGAAAAAATGGATCAACTTTAAAAAAAAAAAGTGAGGTGCAGATCTTGGCACTACCTTTTCACACAATGGAGACAAAGCCAATTCCTCGGGAGAGGTCTGTTTATCCCAAGGACTTCTAGATTGTGCACAATCAGTTGGTTGGAAAAAACACTGTTTACTGGGTGATTTAATCTCCTAAAACATATTGTCTTTTCTGATTTCCATGACTGACAGGCCAAAGCTATCCATGGGTAATACAAGACATTTTGGTACACTTGAGGATTTATGATATTTTCTACTGGCCAAGGAACTTCAGCAGAGCCAGCTATATGTCAGATAGGTGAATCAAGTTAACTTCTCACTTCCACCTGGCCAAAGTCAGTGACAGAAAGTGTCTTAGGGTTTAGTGTCTTGTCTGGTTACTGCTCACACGTGACCTTTGAACTATGGCCCTAACCTTGAAATCTGAATCCACTTTAGCTGTCAGTGAAAGCAGCAGAGGATGTCAAGTGTTTTCTTATTTGTGGTTTACCGAGCACCAATCCTCTCTAACCATCAATCTTCCGCCAACAGATTAGAAAAATAGATTAATCAGTTGCTCCAGCTCAGCCTGATCTTGACACACTAATAGCTCGTGTGTCCCTCCCCCTTCCCGCTGGCACAAACAAGTAACTGGAGTTTACTGGTAAAGCCATCTGGTTTCCAATTTGTGGTGCCCTATACACTTCCAACTGGCTTTTTCTCCACACTCATAGAAACCTGCACATGTCACATTAGATAACTGCCAGGTTAGTACATATACCCATTGTTAATGATTTATATTTGTACTTCTTATAAGGACAGTACGTTCAATATGCCTAATGCAGAAATATTATTTTGATGGTGATAATGTATTATTGTCATGCAGTTATAAGGGACATCACCTGCATCCAGTCGCACCCTGCCCACCTGCTGTTCGATCTCTTACCCTGAGGAAGGTGTTACAGGTCAATGATAACACGCACTATAAGGCAAAATTGCTTTTCCCCAACAATCAGTGTCATAAATGCCATAAATGCCATAAATTTTGTGTCTTTCTTATGTAGTGTATCTTGGTTTCACTGTGTTGTCTTGTTTGTATCTGTACCTCAGAGGGAGTTTCTAATTGTAATTTCATTTGTTCGTTTGTTTTTTCACTCAATGACAATAAATCCAAAATCAAATTTAAAGGGGCACTAAGATCCGTTGCCTCTTTCCATGGATGTTATGTCTTTACCTCACATATTCCACATTATGGCATTAGACTTTTTTTTGTTTTGTTTTGAATATCTTGAGAGCGAAGTTGCCTTTCTACAGTAACTTGCTCATCTGAATGGAGTGTTTAATGCCTTACAGTGGGACATTCTAGGTAAAAGAATAATATCTTCATAGATTTACAAAATATAAAATGTGTGCCAGTAGCTGCTTGTTTTCATAATTGTATCTTGGAAAATGGATATTAAATGCCGTAGTAGTTGTTTGTCCTCGGTGGTTCTCATTCAGTCTAGATGAAGTACAAACAGACAGAAGGGCAGACAAACTCACATTCATGAGGAGCAGTGGTCACCCCTGAGGCTTTGAGGTGCCTGCGCCCCTGGACAAACATTCCAGTGAGCTGCTCCATGCTTCAGGCTGAGAGGTGCAGAGCAAAAGAGCCCTTTCTGCAGCGCATCTGGCCAAGCTCCCTATTACATAACTGTGTTTTGTAGGGCAGACACATTGAGTACACAATGAAACTGCCCCTGGACAAGCAAAGCCTATAGAGAGGAGTGGTAATGAGCTGCTATAATGACCACTATTACAAGCTGCTTAGGTAAATGCTGGTAGGGAATGCTTTGATTCAATTTAGTGTACTTTTAACAGACTGTTTTGAATGACCGTGCAATGTGTCACCAGACTACAGAATCATTCATGCTGTAATTATTATATTAACAGGTACAAAAATCATGATTTATTCATCTTCACAGCCTTGTCCCAAACACATATTCATGCCATGAAATGTCTAGATTTTAATAAGTGTTGGCTAGGGATGCAACAGTATTTGATATAATATTGAATCATTCGATACTGGTCTCACAATTCGATGCACATTTTCGGTCGATATGCACATGTCATTTATTTTTGTCCAAAAGGGAAACAGTTATCGCAGCATCCTCCACAGATGCAACAAGAAAACAACTCCATAGGGACTTACAGCTGAAATCTAACTGAGGTGGATTCTATCTTTCAGTCACTTTTTTTTTTCATTGATCAACCCAAGAAGGACAGAGATATTAACTTCTAAATACTTTAGAATAGCTTTTACATTGGCTTTGAGGCCAATTCGCTATATACACAATCTTTTTCTCAGACTCTATTTCATATGTTTTACTCAGAAAATGGTCTGATGAGACATTTCAATGTAATATAACATAGTTTTTGTGTCCAGAAAGATGATGGGAGAGCCCAGTGTGTCTGTTAAGAGCACAGGCTGTAGAAGGGAAATTGATCCACAAGGGAAATTGTTTTGGGTATGGTAGCTCACTCATCAAATATAATATTCAATATAAAAACAGAGGGTGAAAGAAATAGATGGCATAGCAACCAAAGAGCAATAGACCTGTGTCAGATGAGACACAATTATATACATAAGATAATGGTAATAAATATATATGTACAATCAGATTTAAATAGAAAAGTAGTAGTCAAATATAAAATACAGTATCAAATATGATGTTCAGTACCAGCTGTATACAGTTGTAGGGAGTATTTTTCTGTTGCATAAGGGTGAGTTGTTGTACAGTTGTAGGGAGTATTTTTCTGTTACATAAGGGTGAGTTGTTGTACAGTTGTATGGAGTATGGTATGAATGTAGTCCTGTATCTCTCACTGTTACTCAATAGCAGAAAAAATATGAGATTTTTTTTTTTTTGCATCTTAAAATGTATCGAAATCATATTGATACTGTGCCCCATATATCGAGATATATATTGATTTGTGAGAAAACTGTATCGATGCATCCCTACTGTTGCCAGAGTTTTGTTGATCATCTGCTTGTGGCTTATACAAGAAACTGGTTTTAGGTCATGTCTTAACACACAAGCCCTTTCCACATTGTATGTTAGCATGTCCGCTTTCTTTTTGGGCACCATCGGCCATTGCTGTAAGACCACCACACCTCCACTGTGTGTCTCTTGTCACACAAACTGTAGCAACCTTCCTCACGTGGCAATCTTGACGTTAGCATTCAATCCTTCATCCCCAAGGACTTTGAGTATAACATCTTTTCTCCCAATTTTCTAACTTAAAGGTTGTATAGAGGATTTTCCAAGGAAGGAGAAATCCAGCAACATGTTGCGCATTCGGAAACCACCCCCCGTCCACCACAGCTCCCTGAGTAGAAACGCCTCCTCCACTTACGCTGCTTGTTTATAGTTGGTGCGCATTCAGAATCACTGGTACTGCTGTAACTATACAGTATGTTTTCAAATGATAAGCAGAAGTTACCTGTCCAGAAGTAATTTATTGACTGGACAGATTGATGCGTTGGCATCAATCTTTAGACCCTCTTCTTCAGGGCCACCATTGCTGGGAGGAATCTCCGAGAATCACCTTTATTTAGCTTCACTCCTTTTTCCCTTCTCTTCTTTTTTCAGCAACCTCAAAAACTGACTTTCTTTTGTGGCTAACTGGTAGTGGATTCTTGTCTGCCATCGCAACAAACTTTGTGCTAACTGCGAGGAAGCTATAGTTGGAAAAAGCTGCTATGAACCGCTGCGTTGGTTGAGTAAACAGCATCTTGCGTCTGTGGAATGTGTGAGAGGCGTACGTAAACCACGTAATCCCAGTGTGCCGGCAAGTTAGCTATGCTAGAAATGTAGGGAGTTTGATTGACAACCTAACAGCCAATAGATAACGAGGTAGTCTTGTTATCTACAGTTGATGGATTTGCAACTATTCCTGGCTGTTCCACAGTTGATGGATTTTCATTCTTTTGTTTTTTTTTTGGTAATTTATAAATTTATAATAATTACAAGGCTGCTGCACCTCTATAATGCTATCATTGACAATCTGAAACAAAGTAAATCCTCCATACAACCATTAAGTGTCCATTTTCTTCAAATCCCAGCTGTTTCTCTTCTTATCCCCATCTTTGAACCAGCACATCTACTAGTATTAGCACTGACTTGAGACCTTCTGTACTGCTATGAGATCTTCCAGCTGACTCAGACATGATGTAGGATATCTCAGATTATGGTTTAGCTGAGCCACAAAATTACATTGACTGTAAATCAGGCCTGAATCCTCTTTAAGATGCAGCCAAATGTACTTAAAAAGAACATGATAAAAGGAGAAGTTCAATTTGTCAACTGGACAAAGTTTGTTTGGTTGAAAACATTTCGCCGCTCATCCGAGAGGCTTCGTCAGCTCTGTCAGCGACTGAGGGACTTTTCACGCATCTTAAAAAGAGCAATAATTCAGCTAGCACACCAGTTTGTTTATTTTGAGAATTTATTATCTGATCACTCTTGTTATTTACTTTGGCTCTTTGTTACGCAGTGATTTCTTCACCCTTTGACAGCGGTGGCTTTGACTTTTCGATCAAACATAACTGGTGATATAACGCCTGATCAGTGGTGAAAGTAAAGCGGTGTGCACCGGAACTCAGCACCGGTATAAAATTCACAGCCGGTACGCAGCACCGCTAAGAGAATATGGTTAATGGTGGCCAAAACCCACATTTGAAAAAAAAAGTAAGGTGCGCTATTTAAGTAGAAAACACAAACAACCACACTATGCCATTCGAGAATAACTAAAAGCTACCCGAAACTCTCGTGCAGAGATCTCTGCAGTCTGTTAAGCAAGGATTGTCAAAACTTATCTGACTGTAGCCGTGAAAGTCGCCTAAACCATTGCGAGGCGGTGCTGCGCACTGGTAGAAGATTTAAGGCTGGCGCGCTGCCTGCACCTGTAAGAGAGGGTTTATGCTGACTAAAAAAATATGAAATAATTAAGTATATTAAAAAAGTTATTTATCTATGAAAAAAGTGTAAAACGTAAAAAAAAAAACAAAAAAAAAAAACAGGTAAAATGAGTGTTTAAAAAAAAAAACTAAAACAAAAAACGGTAAAGTGATGCACTGGGCATTATAGCACCTGTAAGAAATGAAAACTACTTTCACCACTGCGCCGGATGTCATAAAAGACAACTTTTCAGTAATATATCTTGGTTAATGCTACCTCAGCCGGCTGCTTTGTCCAACTTTTTGTAATGTTTGAACGTTCACTCAAATGCAGTGACATAAATTGTATACTTCCATGGACAACCAACCATTATAATAAAGGTTTTAATGGCAGTCAACTGGACAATGTTTTAGAAATCAAGCCTTCTATCCAAGTAATTTTCAATCAGACATTTCCATCTCCCAAATGGCTGTCGAAATGTCATGATTTCATTAACATTGTCCAGGTGACAACATTTGAAACCAAACCCCTCCTGGAAGAATGAGAAATTGCTTAAGACCAACTTTTGTTGTAAAACAGAGACAAACAGAGTTGCAATTCACAATAATATTATCAGACTTTGAGAATTGGATACTGCCAGTTGTTTCATTATTGTGTGCTCTTCACAAAATGCCTGTTGTAATGTGAAATAAAAAGCTGTTTCTCCCATATTCATACAACAAACAACTTCCACCTCGGTTTATAAGCAGGATACGCCCATCAACAGAAAGGTTGGGAATACAGTTTTCCCAGGGTTGCGGAAAGCACCATGGTGTTTTCCAAAGTCCATCATTCCTTCAGACTCTCTTCAGGCATCCACAGTGAGTCAGAGTCCATTTTTTCCCCTGTTCCCTCCTCTACCGTCTGGTTTCTCATTCTTCACTCCTCTGGCCAGATCATAATAGCAGTGTAATTTACAGCTCTCGGTCAGCCCGGGGCACTAGATGTATGCGTGCTCTGAGAAAGGTTTGTTCCACACTACCTCCTCTTTTCATAGCCAGCACCAGATCTGTCCAATGGCGAATCAGTGACAGTCTGTGGATGCTTTCACCATAACGTATTAGTGTCACATACTAAATAACCTGAAGTGTTTTTGGACTGATGCCATCTTGTCGCTCGGTGATGTGTGGTGTGCGTCATGAGGGAGGAAGGAGTTTTGACTTAAAGGAAAAGTAACATTTTTTACAATCTGAGCCTTATTTCAGTAATAAAACAAGTTGTTTTACTCACCCATAGCACTTTGGTTTCATATGGAGCACTTCTAGATGTTTTAGATTTGCGATCTCCATAATGTAAGTTCTCGGGGCACATGTTTGCGGTCTCCAAATAACACAAACTTTAGCACTTTTCAAATCATAGAAGCTCGATGTCTTAGTCTACGATTTCGTTGCCTGTAATCTGAGATTTAGCCATAGTTTTGAGTAGGTGAGGACGCCAGTGCGCATGTGCGGACTGTGCTCTCAGTTCCCGGGACCCAAACATGAAACGCAAAACTGAAAACTATGGATAAATCTCGGATTACAGGCCACTTTTGATTCAAACGAAATCGTAGACTAAGACATCAAGCTTCTATGATTTGAAAAGTGCTAAAGTTTGTGTTATTTGGAGCCCGCACGGGGCATATTACATGCTCGGGGAATATATTATATGCCCCGAGCTATGGCTAGAAGTCGCGCTAGGCTATCGCTAATCTAAAACATCTCTGGAAGTGCTCCATATGACACCAAAGTGATATGGGTGAGTAAAACAACTTGTTTTATTACCGAAATAAGGCTCAAATTGTAAAAAATGTTACTTTTCCTTTAAAATGTGCCTGGAATGAAAATCTTTACTGATTCCAAATTATCTCATCATCCTATCATAAATATTTAGTTTTGTGTTGTAGTTTGTTACTATTGAAGATGCACCACATCATTTTTTCAGATGGAGCGCATACTGTAACATCTGCTTCTCCATGGGGACATTATTGCTTTGCATGGGTTGTTCCACAGTATATTAAGCATATTTATCTTACATTTATTCATTTCATCATCTTTTCTTTGCAAAGAAAATACACTGACTTGTAACTTGGTCTGGTGGCATTACCTTGTCTCCATGCATATAGATTAGGGTTGGGAATCACAGGGTTCTTCATGATTCGATATGATATTCAATACATGGCTCACAATACCAATCAAACAATATATTTTCAAACAAAATTGTAGCACAAAGCGCCTTGATACAATCATATCAAGATTTTTTGATGCATTTGATAAATTATATTTTGGACATAATGTGTGATACATCAAATTTATTTAAATTTCAACAACCATATTTCTTTGTTAATCCACTACCTAAACTTAATACGAAATACACCCATTATAATCACCAAAACAACTTTCCTTTTTCTAGACAAGCATAAAATTTTCCATAAAACTGTATCAAAATATACTGTACTTGTATATCGATACAGTATATCGATACTGTATCACCAAATTTAGTATCCCGATATATTGATATTTCGAAATGAAGAGTTAAATATCAGTTATTTCAGGCTAAATAGAACTAGTTACCAGTGTGGATTGCATAAAATATAAATGGAGATGCGACTGAAAGTTTTAAACATTCACACGTCTTGCATGTAGCAAGAAATATGTCAGATGCTAGATCAAAATAAATCTTTTAAATTCCATTACTCAGGAAATAGTATTTTTAGAATATGAGGCCATCTCTGCAGTGTGTCGTAAATCTTTCCTGCAAGTTATGAATATTTTACTATCCATGAGCGAGGGATGACATGTCCATATTTCATAGCAGAGACAGGCAAGATTCTTAATGAGCATAGATTAAAATTCCTCTCATTACAAGTGGATATTTTCCTTTTCAAAATACTGACTGAATAATTATTGAATCAGCATCTTCGACAGTGCAATTTTGCTATTGTGAATGAATGCCGCAAACCGTACAACCCACCTGGCTGAAGCTCCTTTCGCTCCATGTGTCTTTTGCCCCATCACATTCTAATTATGCACCATGCGTCACTCTGGCATGTGTGTGGAATGACTGGACCCTCCACCCACAGGTACCTTCCCTCTAAATATACAGCACACAGCCACCCAGTCTCAGAAACCCAGCCAAGGGAATTCCAAGATCACCTTACACCACTATACGGAACCTTTATGGAACAGACCGGCTAACAGGACAGTTACAGTTCCTTAAAGAAGTGATTCACATGGTGGAGTTTACATTCAGGGTGGATAGCTTCATATCTGTCCAAGTCTGAAGTCTCAAATAGTTGAGGGTTGGAAAGTATGTCTATGGGAAATGTATAAGGAGTTTTGATGAACGGTACTGCTTTCATTTTTATATTTTTGTATATGCATACATTCCTCCGCTTTTAAACTTTTATAAATTACAAAATTAATCTAAAAACAATGAACAAAAATAAATATTAATTCATTTAATTTTTCATCTGTCATGATATTAGGGATGTCAACAATTAATCGATTAACGATTAACTGTCGATTAAGACGTTAGTCGAACAAAATGCATTAATTGTAATTAATCGCTAATCGTGGACACGCGCACCCACGTGGTCACGAAACAAGGCAACCGCGCTGCGCTCGACTCACAGCCGGCCGCAGGCACCAACGGCACTGCTCAGCAGCCCCGGGTGTACGCGCGAGGCGAGATCGAACCGCGGCGCCCAGGAATGCACCGCAATGTGCCGCTGCCCGGGCCCCGAGCCACAAACCAGCTGCACGAAACCAGCAGCGGCACGCAGCGGCCCAATCCTGGTTCAGTCCAGGTCCAGACCTGGTTTAGTTCTGGTCTAGACCTGGATTTTATTTTATTTTACTTTATTTATTTATCTATTTATTTATTTTATTTCATTTATTTATTTATTTATTTTTTAAGCTTACTTTGTCATTTTATGGTGCTGTTTTAATTTGATTTTACTTATACACACATACTATAGCCTGGGAATTCCCAGGCCGCTTCCGTTCGTTTCGAACTGGAAGGCGGCCTGGAAACTCGTCCAAGCGAGAGTCCCAGATTTAGGGCCCCAATCAGAGAGCGGGGGAGGTGTGGCAAGACGGTGACGCGTACTACATGACAAACGGAAGCTTGTAGTTTGAACTGACAACTGACATGATTGGCTATGGACTTACGTATACGCTCAATGATAGACATTCATAACGCCCAATAAACGGCCGTTGGCAATCGCTAACCACACCTCCGCTACGGGATTTTTCGAAGCGAGTTTCCAGACCCATATCTCACTTGTGATATGGTCAGGTGTTAACCAGACTACACATACTATGTATTCTTTATGTTTTTATCTCTATGCAGCACTTTGGAAACGGCTACGTTTGTAAAATGTGCTATATAAATAAAGTGGATTTGGATTTGGTCCAGTCCACGTTTAGTCCTGGTCTAGTCTCTTAGCCAATCAGGACAGAACACAATGTTACACTATTAAAAAAAAAAAAAAAAAAAAAGAACCGCGATAGAGCGAGGGATTACTGTATTTTGTTATTCAGCATCAATACATTTGTCTGCTTTTTACTAAGGAATAATTAATTGAGGAATAAACAATATAATAATACTATGATATATTTTTGACTCAGTGTTATGTATACTATAGCTCAGGGGTCTTCAACGTTTTTCAGGCCAGGGACCCCCAAACAGATGGTGAACTGGGCCAGGGACCCCCTACTATATATATGGCATAGAATTGTGTTTTATATTAAATTGAGCTTAGTGTCATGTATAAACATTGCTACTCTGTTATGGTACATCCAATACAAGGAAATAATACACAGGTTAATACTGTATTTTATACTATAAAATATAAAATTATATTATTTTAAAGTGGAAAAAAAAAAAAGATTTCGCGACCCCCCTGCAGTACCTCCGCGACCCCTAGGGGTCACGACCCCCCTGTTGAAGACCTCTGCTATAGCTTATATTCTTAAAGACCCTATTGAAACACTAAAATTCAGGTGAAAAATGCCGCTTATCAGTTAATCGTTAATCGATCGATAAGGTCAATCAACTATAGATTAATGAATTAATCGATAATTTGCATCCCTACATGATATATATATATTTTTTAAATATGATGTATTGTTGAAGTAAATGAGGGTATAAATATGATGGATCATCAACAAAAACTATTCCAAACATACAATAAAAAACACAAACTGCAATAAATAAACAGCAGAATTAAATACTTAAGTAGTTGGTTTGTCTATAATGAGTCATATATATCCAACTCTCTACAGCTAAAAATCTTAGAAAATGTTTCCCACTAGAAAAAAAAAAGAAAAGAAAAAAATGATCATTCCATCTGTCATGTATTGAACAATAAGTCAATATAGTAATTATCATGACAGGCCTAGTAGACATAATTCATATGTGAAGCTTCGTATTGCACACTGGTTAGGAAACTAAACCTTCTGTCACATTTCACCAGTAGATCTATATTTGGTTATTCCAAAACTCCAACTACATTATTTGATTAATTTCATATGATGTCTAGACAAATACTCAATTAATACATTGCACTGTTGTATTCGTGCTTGGCTTTGTAAGACTTAGCTAAGCATGGAAGCACCTGCACTGGAGAGCAGCCCAGTTGTAAGGCATGTTCTGATAATGCACTCACCCACTGGGAATGACCTCCCTCATAATGTTATCTACTAGCACTGTAAGTCTATAAAGCAGATCACTGTCTCTGTTAGCACTTCTGTCCTGAATAGCTAAGTACCCACTAGGGATGCAAATTATTGATTAATTCATTAATTGATAGTTGATTGACCTTATCGATCGATTAACGATTAACTGATAAGCGGCGTTTTTCACCTGAATTTTAGTGTTTCAATAGGGTCTTTAAGAATATAAGCTCTAGTATACATAACCCTGAGTCATAAATATATCATAGTATTATTATATTGTATATTCCTCAAATAATTATTCCTTAGTAAAAAGCAGACAAATGTATTGATGCTGAATAACAAAATACAGTAATCCCTCGCTCTATCGCAGTTCGCGGATTTTTTTTTTATTTTTATTTTTTTATAGTGTAACATTGTGTTCTGTCCTGATTGGCTAAGAGACTAGACCAGGACTAAACGTGGACTGGACCAGGTCTAGACCAGAACTAAACCAGGTCTGGACCAGGACTGGACCAGGACTGGACCTGGACTGGACCAGGACTCAACCGGGTCTGGACCTGGACTGAACCAGGATTGGGCCGCTGCGTGCCGCTGCTGGTTTCGTGCGGCTGGTTTGTGGCGGGGCCCGGGCCGCAGGCCAGCCGCGCGAAGCTCGGGGCATGGGCCCGGCCGCGCGGGACCAGCAGCGGCACGTGGCGGCGCATTCCTGGGCGCCGCGGTTCGATCTCGCCTTGCGCGTACACCGGGGCTGCTGAGCAGTGCCGTTGGTGCCTGCGGCCGGCTGTGAGTCGAGCGCAGCGCGGTGCGCGGTTGCCTTGTTTCGTGACCACGCGGGTGCGCGTGTGATTAGCGATTAATTATAATTAATGCATTTTGTTCGACTAACGTCTTAATTGACAATTAATCGTTAATCGAATCCTCCTATGTTTTGTACTGGCTAAAAAATTTTGTTAAGGTAACATTTAGTGCTTGATATTTTGGTGCAGCTGCTAAAGAGTGAATAAGTCATTTAGTGATTGGCGGAGTTTTTTGTCTCAAAGTGTCAAGGGACCTTTGGAGACAATTGTTTAGATCAAGCAGTGCTCCTTCACTGCTTGCAACCGCCCCCTCTCCTCCTTTTGTCTTCTCTGTTAGCTTTCGGGTGAGTGTCCAACCCACCACCTATTCTTTCTCCAAAATCACCTCACTTTTTTTTGAAGGAAATCCCCCTTTCTTTCTACCCTGGCTGTTGGATTGTTGTCCGTCCTTCTTAGTGCTACACAGATGGTCTCCAAAGCAAACTGTGATTCCAGTGATACTGTGGCTCATGAATATGTGTCCATGAGTCACTGTTTGGTTAAAACTGCTTTTGGAGATTTTTAAGGACGGAAATCTGAAATTGCATTGTCACCTTCATTCTTTTTGAAAATTTGAAAAGTGAGCTACACTGCCTGACAAAAGTATTAGGACTATTGTGTATTTCTGAACTTTCATAAATAATGATAACAAGACGTATTGGTAATGACAACAAATCAATTTATTGATATATTAAAGCAAATTTCATCATGTGTAAAGGCATATTATTGCAAACATTGGGACTCATTGCAGTGTAGGTCTAACTCAAGTCTAAACCAGGACTAGACTAGGACTATCATCCTAATACTTTTGTCAGGCAGTGTATGTCATCAGTGTTGTAATTTCATGAATTAACTGTAAGAAAGTGAAAGCCTATTAATAAATAATTCATTTTATAGCATCACTATCTCCAGTTAAGTTTATACATAGAATATGTGTGTCTTTTCTACTTACTTGTGATGAGATTTATTCATTTCTCATTTGAAAAAGTTAAAGTTACACAGTCTTCTGAGGACCAACCTTTTCACCAAGAATGTTTTGCTGAATGGTCATTTTATTACATTTATTTACTTTAGTCATGGATTACTTAGTCATCGTGTTATGATTTTAAATCCCACACCTTCCTGTCTAGTGTATGTCAGCTGAAAATTTAACCATTATATTACATTATGGGCTATCATACCCTGCACCTAATGCTTCCTGCTATATCAAATGGGCACTTATCAGCGCCCGAAACCAGATCAGCTTGCCCTAGTACTTTGCGGAGAGTCCATCTTGTGGACTGTGGGTGCATACCGCTCAGGACCCCCTGGGGCCACAGTGAAAAAGGCCTTTATGGGTGTGCATCGGTGTGGGTACACAGTGTGAGCAGTCGGCTCACTGGACCTCATTAGCCGACCCTTTGTTACAGTAAGCCATACCTCCCGAAGCCCAGATGCAGCATTGTAGATTAGATCCGTGCACCCACCAGGGTTACTCAAAAGCCAGCTCTGAATTGAGACTAATCCTCCAGCAGGACTTTCTCTTCTCTCTTGCCACACACAGACACAAGTATGGCACACACAAGGAGCGGTGGAACACTTTGGAATAACTTGTTCCTTGTGTCTTTAATCCCTGTCCAGAAATCCTGTCAGCTGGTTGCAAGCCCCAGGCCTTTCCTTCCATTGTCACACAAATCACCAGGTCTGCAGACAATCGTCGAATACATCCAAGAATCAAAATTTTGAAAGGATTAAAATCAAGCTGTGTTATGGAACAAGTTGCTTTCTATTGTACTGCTTTCCCTTAAATCTAAACATATCAGATATGTGTCATAACTTTAGCTGAAAAAGCATATTTCAGCTTTTATTGTGGTTTTATATTGTTTGTATTTTATTCATCTCCAAGACTACTATAATTCCCTGAGTAAATAGGGTTGCTGTACTTTCTTACAGAATTTGGAAATGTCAATCTCGAAACTAAGTGTTAGAATTGTTCCGAAAAATTATATTTATAGATTGCGTGAATTAGTTTCAAAATCAGAATGAACTTTGGCAGTTCTTTTGAAAATGGTAAACTTGATCTTGATCTTGATCTTTAGAATCGAAAAATATTTGCCAGTAGCTGTTTAGGATAATGGCCAAATTGTTTAGGATACAAACTTGATGAATTCCCTACGCTTTTTGCATAAGACCACACTTGGATCATGTTAGGGCATTTTTTAAACCCTGAAAACCCCACAAAGCTGACTATAAAAAGCTTGACTATTTCACCATGTTGTCTTGCTTTTACCACAGTTTCAATCTCTGTGTTGTCTTTGGCTCCGCCTGTCATGTTGCGTTTAGCCACAAGACCATTTGTAAAATAATCAGCAGGGGGACTCCAAGACCAGATTGCTCTGCCTGCTCCAAACCTGAGTGGTCATGTTGGACACGGAGATGACAACAAGAGTGGTTAGCAACACAGACCTCCAATGTTTCAACACACCAGTGGACAATTAGACTACCACCCTCTGCACTAGCCAGTAGAATTTCACATACGCATGCTTTTACTCTCAAGTTAGCTTTGTCAAGTACACCCTGGTTATTTTTGTTTGTTGGTGTAGTGAGTGTAGTGGACAGCAACACGTACTGTTTGCACCATTAGGAATTCTTGTAAACCCCTTCAAAGTCTGTGTTAAAAAGTCCTGTGGCTTTTATTGAGTTTGGACATGGCAATAAGGCAGTTAACTTGTTGCTGGAATTTTACAGTTTAATAGCACTATTTACATTTTGGAGAATTGTTGTGGTAGTGCTGGTATGTGTTTGAACTTCTTTTGACCAGAGGCTTGCGTTGGACTAGTACTAAGTACTGCACTGCATCTTTGGATATTTCTTATTTTTTATTTTTTAAAATTTGAAATTAAGCAAACGAAAACAAAAAAGGCAAAAACAAAACAAAAACCCTACCACACCCAACCCCCTCTCCACACTCAACACTTACACTAGACTACACAAAACACCGGGTACATAAACATCAAATGTCAGTCAAGTACAGTCCTGTTCAAGAAAGATGTCCATATCTGGTTGAAGTTCATTCGTGTCCCCACACAGTGTGAAGCGTTTTCTCCAGGATAGTAGTTCATGAATCCAATTAGTCTGGCTGGGAGGAGAAGAGGCTTTTTTTTTTCATTTGCTTTGTTTGGTCTTTGGATTTAAACTTTTCATTTTTGGTGCTAATTCACCTCCATATTTCATGAATTTGAAGCATTTTTGTACAGCATATATTAGTATGTCTGTTATGTATTGGATGCAGAACTGAAAAACACATTTAAAGGTCCCATGGCATGAAATTTTCACTTTCTGGGGTTTTTGAACGTTAATGTGAGCTCCCCTACCCTGTTTAGCCCCCCCCATGGTTAAAAGTTGCGAAATGTCTAAACTGAGCATTTGCGATCCTTTTCTGCGTTACAAAAAATCGGAGCTCAAACGGGCGATTTTGAACAAGGCACCTTATTGACGTCAGATCGAAAAAAGAAATGCAAATGCAGTTCCACCCCCGTCTGTCTGTACTCAGCGTCTCTGTAAATCACGCCCAGAGAGTTTGGACTGCGAATGCGCTAGGCAATGCGAAATGCGTTTTTTTATTTGCCTGGAGGCACGTCCGAGTGTTTCTAGGCTCGGAAGTCCTTTATCTGAGCCTCTGGACCTTTGAACAGCAGTGGTTTAATTTTATTTTCTGTGGAAATGTGTTTATTTTTCAAAGGAACGCTTCAAATCTCTCCCCCGTGCAAAAACAAGGAAATGGATCAGCTGTGGGCTCTGAGCTCTGAGCGGAGAGTTTGGCCACGCCCCCACCCTCTACTATTGGCCATCTCTTTTCTCCTCATTTGCATTCAAGCAACAACGCCCAGAATAAAGAGTTTGAGAGAGATATTTATGACTCTTTCTCATCTTATCTCTGTTTCTCATGCACTGAGTGTTGATTTTGAAAAGGATTCATTTACAGTATTAGGGAACCATTAAGGAGCCATATAAAAGCATCAAGAAGTACCATGTCATGGGATCTTTAAATGAGAACAGCAGTTTAGAAATCATAAAAATTTTATTGAATCTTCCATACCAGACAAATACAGGGGGTCCTCGGGTTACGACATTGATCCGTTCTTAAGACGCGTCGTAACCCGAATTTCGTCGTAAACCGGATTTTGCCTTTGATCTTCCAACCAAAGCACCAATAACCTTTCCATCTCAATAATTAGACCACTACGCTGCTTGGTTATCACTGCCGCTTTCATAGGAGCAGATCAGAGCCCACATCAGGTACTTCCGCCCACATTGGGCACGCACACGAGGCCGTCTTCTTCTCCCTACAACCACAACAGAGTGTATTCTTCCGCCGTGCGCCACGCGCCGTTCGCGTTTGTTTACATCTCCTACCACGCTAAACCGCGTAAGACGGAATGACGCGTAATATATACATATTTTTTTAAATGGGGGCGCGTTCGTAACCACGAAACGTCGTAACCCGAGACTGTCGTAACCCGAGGACCCCCTGTACATACAGGGTATACCTTCCTACTAAATACTTCAACTTGACCTAGCTTGACTGCTGGACAAACAGAGCACCATGCAACTCCTTTTAACTTTTTCTCTGGATTTGCACATTAAGACAGATAAGCTGGTCAGTTCTTTGAGTCTGGCTTGGGTTCGCCGCAACAAAGATTGTCTGAGGAAGCAAACTATAAGGCCAATCTCAAATTAGCTTCACATTTTGTCTCTGTGACATTCAAGCATTCCCCAAATCACCGACTCTGTGATATCACATGAGAAAACCCCAGTCCAGAGGCCAGCATTGTTGTGGTTTGTTTCATCACCATGACAACGGCATAATATTTCTCAACGGCGTGTCTAGCTTTTGTGTTCGCATGGCACGAAATGGACTTCCTTACCAGCAGAAATTCCGACGTTTCCTGCCCTGGGATCATCTTTTCTTATCATATGTTTCCTATTTGGTGGAATTTGAAGACTTATTTGTGATGTGGTTTTAATCCTCTACCGGCCTGAATTGTATTAGTGGAGGTAGGACATGTTTGGGTAGAAATGGTACCTCCAGCGATTAAGCGGGCTTGTCGTCTTTTGTGAAAATGTAAACAACACATCCGATCTTTCACCCAAATTCACTTACAGTTTCAGTAGGCAGCATGGTTCTCATCTACTGTAAAACCATTCCTAGGAGACTCGATCCTTGTTTTGACTTGCGCAAGTCAAGTGTCTCAACTATATAGGCTGTTTTAAGCTACTTCTATTTCTGCTGCTCTTTTCCGTACCAAATACCACATGCTATATTGAGCTGAGTGAATGTGGTAACAAGATGCTCATAAGCCAATGCGGAGAGGGAACATTCCACGAGTGGGTTCCTGATGTTGGTTTCATGGTGGCTCGGATGACAAATATTCCTCAGAATCAAAATAGTCTGGTATTTAAATTTGGGCTATTTAGCACACCCTCAAATCCAGTGTGACATATAAAACACAGCATCTGTTGACTAACAAGGATAAGTTCTTTTTAGTACAACGATGGTCCTGAGAACATACTTTTGATGATGATTTTAGCCATGAGATTTGAGCTGTAGAGAGTAGAATAAGTCACTTTTATGGCTAATCATTAGTTCATTCTGCAGTTTAATTGTTGCAGCTCATGCTTTTAATAATACTGTATATTTAAAAAATGGTTAATTCAGATTATCTTTCAAACCCATTTTCAATATGATCATTTTTCACAGTATATCATAATATCGTAATATATCATGCTTCCTTAGTTCCTCTACTACAGTTAAAGAACACATACTTTGTAAAATTCTTTATGAGCTTTTAACCATTTTATAATGACATACTCAAAGTTGTTTGTTTGTGGATTCATGCATGTTTGACTAATCTTTGTCCTGCACTTGAGTCATGAGTGGTCAGAAAGTCTTTTCACTGTTTTCACAAATATTTTGAAAAATTAAGACTACAAATGGGTTGTATAGCCATTTTAGTAATGCAGTTTACCATGGTGAAATTTTAAATATGATCTTCTTTTGTTTTAGTTCAATACTAAGGGCCAGAAAAAAGCATCTGTCTTCTTTAACATCTTTACAATGTTCTTGCTCAAGTTAACTCTGAACTGAAGAAATGCTATTGCTTTCCTCTGCCACTAACTACAGGCTGATAAAAAAAACTCAAACATAAACTGTACTTTCTGTGTAATTTTCTGCTCTAACTTAATTTATATGCTATTTGGGGTGCGCTCACACAGTATATCAGTCTGTATGGCTGCCAGATGAGCTCAGGCATGTGTAGGTGGGTGGATCGCCTGTACATTTTTGTGCCTTATAGATTTTACAGGGCCCATATGCTTTCTTATCTTGGATTAGCCCCACTTGACTTTCACTGGCTGTGATAACTACCCAAGTCATTCCAAATTTCCCCCTTCCCATTGACATTTTCAGATCTTGAGTGTAAGTTTCTTCCTATAATTTATTAACGGTCCTATATTATGCAAAATTGACTGAGCTTTTAGCCATGTTAGAATGATGTTACCTCCTCAAAAACATCCTCAGAGTTGCATTTCACATGTTTGAGTAAATCCACATTATTGCGCTGTCTATATCTCCAAAACTCAAAATTGTGATATCATTCAGTGGTAGTTTTAAAGTTAACAGCTACTTGTAGCCTAAACTGAACTGCTGTATACCACAATGCACTAGAATAACCATAAATAATTGCTCTTTCTAAAAATATTCAGTTGCGATTGCCACAGAAAGTCTTACAATATCTCCTTGTGCACCGAGAAGCAAAGATGTTTTCACAAGAATAGCTAAAAGAATAGCTGTACCTTAGACATGGGCTGAAATTATTTAAATGATTCTAGTGAAGGTGTATTTTAAAATATATATAATATATGTATTTTAAAAACACAGTGAAGTGCTTCCTGTATTATCACTTATGACATCACAAGGTGGTTTTCTGTTGGAGTGAAAACCACTGCCTAAAGATGCAGAATTTGTGTGAATGAAACAAAACACAACTCCTGGTATTTTTGTAATAAGTAGACAACGTTGTAACACAGATAGAAAATTTGCTGAATATAGCCCCTTTAACCAGCACGTGAGTTTGTTGTTCTACATGTGTTGCTCCATGCTCAGAAGCTGTAAAAAAGCTGAGATGGGATACTTGAGTCCGCCTTGTGTGTGCGCTCATGCCTGGAGTTTGTGTGGTGAGTGGGTGGGTGCGTCACTCAGCCCCAGAGCTTTCTGCAGAGCATTCAGCCTCTGTTGCTTTCCTCTCCCTCACTGAAAACATCATGTGTCTCTGGGACGCTCAAAGGAAGTCAAAGCTGAGAAGGTTAAAATAAGGCAAACGGTGAATCTTGTCATTCTTCTCAGCTGGGAAACCGGAATTGAATGGATTATGAACTCTGCTGCCAAAAAGTTGGATCTGACATTAAACGGAAAATTTTGTTTCGAGGTGAGAAAGAAAGAGGCAACATTCAGCAGAAAGTGATGGCTTAATACTGTCCCCCTCTGGAACATGATGGAAAGAATTATGGATCCAACCCAAAACCTTGAAGATATGGCCCAAAAGAAGTAAGTGGAAAACTACAGAGAAACCAACAAGGATCAATTCAACAAGCTTTAATTGTCCAGTACCTTTGGGGGTTTCCAGTTGACAAAATGAAAAGGAATCTTGCCAACTAGATGATGTTTTTATACTGAACCTGACCACCCAGATGGAGTAACAGGACATTTCAACTGTTTTCATCCATTGTTGATTTGGATATGCCATGCTAGCCCGGAGGAATGGGCCAGTACCTCTCAAGGATCTCCCTGAAATGTTGGACGTGGAAGTGACCGCAGAAGGGTGTTGCTCGCTCTCCCCTTCCCCGTCATCAGGAGGCTGTCCCTGGGCTCGTCTGGCAGGGGTGGACGGGTGCTTGTCTGAGCCCTACTGTCTGTGGTTCCAGCTGTTAGCCCGAGCGTACTGGGGGGAAGTGGAGATAGGGCTCAGCAGTCCCAACCGCACTGTTTCCTGGGCTCGACTAAGAGAGGCATCCTTAAAGAACTGTGTCCGATCCAGGGTAAGGATGTGCATCAATCAATCAAGAGCTTTGTTTTCTCACAATTTCTGAAAAAACAAAGAAATGATATGGAGATATAAGAAAAGTATAAGCGTAAAGTATTTCTGTAAGATGCAACTAGACTGGGTTATTGTTGCGCCAAATGATTCAGTAATACCTAAGGAAGATCAAATATCCACAGTACTACAGCGAAAGAGGGGCTTTTGCTACATAAACACTGACGTCACACAAGTGCACCAAAAGTTCAAATGGATAGAAATTTCTGAATATTTATAACAACACTTTTTACTACGCTGTTGGATTTGATAAGAATAAGATGCTAATAAAAAGGTGTACAGCTGATGTAATAATTGGAAGGAATTAATGTAGAATTTTATATTGTGAAATCTTTTTTTAATTAGAAAATATCCCTGTTGTATGCAGTATGCTAGATTATCTATGATCATAACAGCATAGAGTTTAGTAAAGTAAAAGATGGAACAAAACTTAGAAGAGCAAAGAAAGACAGTGTCACGATTTTTTCTCCTCGACAATACAGTATCCTTTACATTATTTGCTCAGCTTTTGCCAGCCTGTGTCAGTGGCATATAGAGTAACATAAGCACAGTAAGGAGTAGAGGAAAAGGTTAAGACTGGCGTTACTGGGGGATTTTGGAACACGTCATTGTGTTTCACTGGTTGATATTTATGGGAATAAGATAATGTCGGCGTGTGGAATCGTTTTAGATTTTGCCCCATTATTAGCTCATACATGTAATTCAGCCTTATCATGTTCTGGTAAAGTGCTCAGATTGTTGATGGTGTAGGAGTGACTAATGACATAGCTTGTGGTCAGCGAAGGGAGAAAGGGAGAAATGAAAAGAAAAATGAACGAGGTAGGTCTATGATGTCATCTGAACTGAAAACAACATGACTCATGAGTCCAGAAAAAGCAAAGTCTATTCAAATTTTGCCCAAACATCTGATTTTTTAACCACAAAGGAATAGGAATTTAATGAACATACTAATGTGCATGCTGCCAGCTACAGCACCATATGGCAGCACACGCCACAGACGTCATTATGCACAACTGGGCTTGTTCTGATGAGCAGACTGCATGCATAATTTGATTTTATTTATCAACTTAAGACTGTACTTCCAACTGGTAAAATTTATGGTTTTCAATTTCCTGAATGATGCTTCAGTGTTTGATGGTACAACTATCCCAGTAAATGGTATTTATTTAGAAAAATCCAATAGGAAAATGTTGAACCTGGTTATTTATAGTGACTCAACCTATTATCACACTTGAGTCAATCACACCAAAAGATTTGCATAAGTGCTAGGGCGGAACAATTTGGAAAAAAATATCTAATTGTGATGTATCTCAAAAGCATTGCGATAAAATTTGTGATTTATGTTTTAATAGTAGGATTCTGTTCAAAGTCCACATTTTAAACTGAAATATGGACTGACAAACTAATACAAGCATCACATTTCATAACATGTTTGTACAGATGTAACCTGCAGGGTTAGCAGTTTCGATGCAGAATAAGAAGAACATTTATGGTTGTTTGTGGATTTTAAAAATTGCTAATTGTGTCCATTCAAATTATGATTTTGATTTGAATGTGATTAATCTTGCAACCCTAACATATGCTAAGGACATTTTGGTTGGCTGCGTCCCATCATTAACATCATCACTATAATCACTATAATCTCTAATATTAAATTTGAAGCGTGAAATAAAAACAAACAGGCGGGCTGTAGAGTTTGCTGCTTTGTGGACTGTGGCTGTCATCCAGGACCCTCAGCTCTTAGTGTTACCGATGATTTCACCCGTCAAACCAGAGCGTCCACACCCATCCCAGCTCCCAGGAGGACTGTACATCTGTTGCTCTCCGACAGCTCCAACTGAGGTGCGGAAAGAGGAGTGAGAGGAGAGGGGCTTTGTCTTGGAACCATGGCTGAGCTGTATTTTGGTAGGAGCAGAGCCTGTGGAGCTATTGGCAGCCTACCGTAGCCTGCAGTAACGTTGGTAGTGTTAGGAAGAACCGCTAACGCGCGTCCTATGGCGCAATGCTTGATCTTCGTCATTACAGGTCTGATGGATGAGACACTGGTTACCCTGCCCGGACTGCTAAAGACTCTGCTAACGTGCTCTGATTTCCAATGAGACTGTTTAGACTGGATTTAAATGAAACTGAAACACATCAGGCTTAGTAATACTCTACGTCAGAATAGTATTTTTAATATGGAATTTGCTAATGTAGTATTTGTTGCGTCCGTTTGTAATGGACCACAGTAAGATGAATATTTTCATGAAATGTTGGGAATAATTGGTAATTTTGTTCCTGGAATAATTGGTAATTTTGTTTCTGGAAAGTTCCACTAACACAAAATTAGAAAAAGAACTTGTAAGCCTGTGTAAAGAAAAGTCTGGTTTAAGTTTATACTTGCTGCTCTCCATTATATGTTAGAAAAATCTTTCTAAAGTTACACTTTTATGGCAGATTTAAGAGAATCTAGCAGTGCATTTTATGCTTTGTAATAAAATATTAATGGTACAGTATGTAACTTGCTTGAGGTGGTATGTCGCCTGAATGATTCCATGGAAATAGAAAGTTCTGCGGCCATACCTGCTTGTCAAAGCCTGATCCAGTCAGATCTCAGAAGCTAAGCAAGGCCAGAACTGGTTAGTACTTGGATGGGAGACTGCTACGAAAATCAGATGCCACAGGGAGGTGCCAGTGGCACAGATTGGCAGCCTCACTTCCATCAGTCTGCCCCAGGGCAGCTGTCACTACAACAGTAGCTTACTTAGTAGATAGTCATAGTTATATTTAGTCATAGTTTGCTTTATTGTCGAAAACAATCATACATCAAGATACTTCTGTAAATTTTTGAGTGTCCAGAATAGTGCTATTTAACACTGATGCATTATTATTATTACTATTAAAACCATACTTCAGAATACATGGTGATAGACGAGTTTTATGTCATACTGTGGAAGATTATAGTCAAAGGAACAACATTTCCATGGAAACAAGCAGGAGGAGGCTATCCTCCAAAACAGTCACTTTTGTGGAGATGCAAGCCCGTAAAGACGAATGTTTTTCAGAACAATAAACAACCAACATTAAAAATTTAACACAACAAATAACATGGTTTTACTCTAGTTTTTTATTTTTGGCTAAAAAGTTACATATTATAGCTTGTATGTATTTTTTAATAGTTTTGAACACGTTTGTTGTTGCTGCTGCTGCTGCTGCTGCTGCTGATGATGATGATCATTCGATCATGTTATGTGTCCCTGCACAGATTACACAATTAGTACAAAAGCCATGTGTAAAGTTGTGTAAATGTGATTTTAATAACCTAAGATTACAGTAATTGTAGTTTACTTGTATTGGAATATGATGCTTTTACTGTATATTATTATAAAACATTTGCCCATATTTTTCCTAAATAAACTTTTCTGTTCAAATAGCATATCAAATCTTAGTACAGTTTTGTATTGCATAACTTTTAGTCACATTCCCGACAGTACAACCTTGACCACAAAATGACACTAGCATTGGGGCAGGAGCAGTCTGCATGTGAAGAATTCACAGCTGGGGAATTGCAGTATGTTCAAAAGCTACGTTTATTATGAAGATCTGTGTTAAACCCTGTGGCTGTTTCTTCTGTGAAGACACTCCACTCTTTGTTTTAACCAAACTGTAGCTTTACATAATTATCAGAGCTAAGAGGGAGAGAGCAGGTCTAATGAGGAGGACATTTCAGCATATGGAGACAGCTTAACTCTTGCCTATAATACTTCATTAAGGCTAAAGGGTATTTCTAGGGAGTGGCCAGTGGTGACGCCGTGAAATTTTACCTGTAACATTGCACCAAATTATAACCAAAACATGACAATAGAAATTTAAACTGTCGCCTGAAAGACGCTGATGCTGTTGGCATCCTAGTGAAAAAAGTGTGGACACAGCCCTATTTGGAGAAGCAATTCAAGACCCATTTTGCTCTACTTGCTGTCTACCATACCATACATTACATTAAAAACTTTAAACTTAGTAAAGTGATTAAAATGTGGTGGATTCCATTTGAAAACGTAATAACAGGAGAAACTGTACCTTTAAAGCTACAAACAACAATGGTGGTGCAATGCAAAAAATGACTAAACACTGGGGGCGGTGAAGAGGAGGTGATAGTGAGACTGAGGAGGCTATTGGTTCTCCTGCTGTGGAGGGAGATTGTTCGGGGAAGGATTACATATGGTAGCTCAGGCATGTGCAAACTAAGCCCCGAAATTATACATTTTTCTTAACCCTTTGACTTTTGAGGGTTTTTTTTTTTTTTTGGAAAATCTACATTGATAAAGCCAACATCAAATATTTAGTGTGTCCTATTGACGATCTAAGCATGAATAAAGGTATGGTGCCTCATTCTAACCTGTTTTAAATGCATAATTTTAAAGTATTCACTATACTGAGCACCAATCTGTGGCCCTTTATTGGCCCTCTGCTTTGTCTGTTTTGATTTGCAGCCCAAAGGTTTTGGCACTCCCTCTTAGTGTGCATGACTTGAGAGGTGATTGGCTGAGAGGAAAGGGTAGCAGATTGTGATTGGTTTACATGTTGGAAATACTAGTAGAGTATTTCTTATTGAATTAGTAGAAAAACTTATTATTGTATTTATTATTATTATTTTTATAGGTTTTTTTTTATTGTGTTGATGCTACTCTACTGTATATGATTTGCTATGTCTGTAACTTGTACCATTCCCATTGCTCATGTCTTCTCTTGTCGTCTCCAGGCCAAGCAGAAGGATGGCTGCGAACAGAGCGAGGGGTCAGTGCTGGGCTCTCCTATCCCAGAGGAGGAGCCCTTCTCGTGGCCCGGGCCAAAAACACTGCACCTGCGTCGCACCTCCCAAGGCTTCGGCTTCACCCTGCGTCACTTCATCGTCTACCCACCAGAGTCTGCAGTGCACAACTCTCTCAAGGTCAGGACACCGCTAGACTAAGTTCTATGCCAAATATACCTGTATGTGCCTTGCCCAACCAGACCGTCCCTTCTACAATCTGTTCAAAAGAAGGGGACCGAAGTGGAGCATCATCTGCCGTACCTCTTCACCTAGAAGCCACGGGCCATTCTTTTGAGGACAGTGAGGTTCAGATCTTAGCCAGGGAAAAGAACTGGTTTGAGAGGGGACTTAAAGAGGCTATTTTTGTCAAAAAAGAGAATCCTTCGTTAAACAGAAATGGGGGAGTTAGACATAACTTGTCTCCCATTTATAATTCGATTCTCAAACCAAGTCTAAACGAAGAAACAATAGGGCAGACAAGTCAGGGTCAGAGGTGTGGAGACGGTCGTTAGGGTGAATAGGTATGCTAAACTAGACGCCAGAGAAATTCGAAAAACAAAGAAACAGTTTAGTTGAGATAGTTTCAGAACTATTTCAGTGTAGTGAGCTCCTCCCTGCAGCTAGATATAAGCAGTCTCGAACCAGCACTAGAACCAGAACTGACGAAGCCTCTCGGATGAGCGGCGAAACGTTTTCAACCAAACAAACTTTGTCCAGTTGACAAATTGAATTTCTCCTTTTATCACGTCCCTCTGATTGGTTACAACCGAAGTTTAACCTGTATCTTTACAAACATTTTATTAAATGCATGATATTCTTGTATTATTATAGCAGTTCATATTTCAGTCTTTTCTCAAACGTTGTTGGAGTTGTTTCCAATGTGTACTCTGACAGAACAGAATTGTACTTTTTAAACATAAATTGCATATCTAAATGCATATCTAATCGCGATTTAATCTTTCCAAATTTGTGCAGCCCTAGCCTCGATGGTTTCAGTATTTCTCTTTGTTCTCATACTGTCAAAAATTACGTCAAATGTAAAATGGAAAATACAATGATGTAAAATGATGTAAAATATAATATTTCTTCTCACAGTAATCCACACAAAAAAACACACTAAAAGCATAACAGTGATATCCCGAGAGGCAAAATGTAATGCATATTAAATATAGCTGTTTCTCAAGCCCATGGCATTGTAGTCCATGAGAACACATATCACATGTCACAATAGAATGTGATACAAATCTTCATATACTTTGCAAAGCGAGAGGAATAGTTAAAAATAACACGCTGCTGTTTTGAGAGAAAACTAGTGTTGAGTGTTATGTATGCTGCTCATAACATGCATTTATTTATCCTCCGACATGATCATACATTTGAAAGAGACAAGACAGTTTCAGTACACTGACAAGTTCAGTTAGAGTTCAGATTGGAAAATGTATATTTATTTCTCGAGAAAGCATTAGAGTGCATATGACTAGCTATTCATCTTTGCAATGCTCTCTACATGTCCTCATGAATTGCTGTTAAAATTGGGAGACAACATTTTCTTTTTATAATTCTTTTTTCTATACCAGTAAAAAAAAAAAAATGCATTGTGATTTTCCTGGAATCTCACACCACAAGGGTTACATTCTTCTATAATTGACAATAGATTTTGTATTTACTTGCCAGCTATCAAAACTGGGGATATCAAGATTATTTGATTAATTAAACATTGCGATTATTCAATTATTAATATAATCATAAGAATTAAAAACTAATGATCATAACAGTTTAGAAGCAAAATGAAGACTTTCTCAATTTATATAATCCAATAGAACACACAGTTGTTTTTTTGGCTGTTTATGTCACTTTAACTTTATCATCCAGAAAGTTTGATTTGACAGTTGGTCAAATAGTAGTGGTATGATAATCTCTTAGACAATGTGAATTAATTTAAATGAAGGATTTCATTGTTGTTGGGTCCTGGTGTCAATAACAGTGAATAATTATTAAAAGACCCATATTACGCTATTTTCTGATCTTATAATGTTATTTTCTCATCTCACCCAAACAACCTGGAGTTGTGTTTTGTTTCATTCATACATGTGTAACACACAAACCCTGCATATTTAGGTTTATTTAGGTATATTTAAGTTTTAGAGTTTCTCAAACAGAAAACACTTCACACTTCCACCTTGTGATGTCATGTGGTAATTAGGGGTGGGTATTGGCAAAGAAGTCACGATTCAATTCGAATCACGATTCATATGCCACGATGCGATACTATCACGATGCATCACGATACTTGAATTATTGTGATGCATTGCAATATATTCGACATACTTCAGTGAAAATGTACCAAAAAAAAGAGGATAACTTAAATATCAGGGTCGTGTCTTCAATTGATACAAAACTCTGAGCAACTCAATTCATAACTGAATTTATTGAATAACAAAAACAAATAAACCAAACCAATAACAAAAAAAGTGCATAGGATTTTTTCTAAAACAAAAAATGATGTTCAAACATTTGCCATTTTGGAGGTAGCTACCATCATAACAAACAATACCCTTTCACAAAGAAAAAAGTGCATAGGATTTATAAAAAAACAACAACTAATAATTATTTTATGTATTTATTAATATTAAATATTAAATTATTAAATATTAAATTATTAATTAAATATTAATTTTTGGCATCAAGAATCTATGCAGTATATTGTGAAAGTTAGTATCGCGATGCATTGTCATGACGATTATTTTGCACACCCCTAATGGTAATACAGGTGCTTATGAGCTTTGGAGATGTAGACAGACTAGTAATGAAGTGTTTGTCAAACGTGTGAATGAAACAAAACCACTACTCCAAGTATGTTGTATGAGGTAACAGCATTATAACATAGCTTAAAGATAAGATAAAATAAGACTTTATTGATCTCACACGGGAGAAATTCACTTGTCACATTAGCTCCAGGCAGTTTAGTGCAAAAGAAAGTTTGAACAGAAAGTGCATGCAGACAAATAGTAATAATAAAAAATAAATACAAATTTTGTGTATTATAGGACTTTTAATCTTCCAATGTTAAATTGCAACACTAAAATGTGTTATTTTGTTAGCCCTAGTGAAAACAGACCTTTACAGCCAAGTGAGCTCACAAATTTTCCTCATTTATATTCATTACTGTTTCTATGTGTATAATTTGTGAATAATTGGTTATCGAATGACAGTGGTCTTCAGATTCCCATGAAGTTCATCAGTGGGAAAATGCTCCTATCTCCTCAGTTACGCCAAAGTCCTGGAGTCCTTACCGGTATACCACGGCGCTTCTTTCAACGTGCTCTACTCCGGCCAAAAAATATAAACACAGAGCTCTATAGTAACTTTGTAGGAAATCCGTCTGTGCATGCTTAGGAGGCTGTCCAAATAGACTTCAGAGAAAAGTCAACCCAACTTATCCTGAATTATCACTAACACAAACCAATATGAAGGCGGCTCTGATAAGCTTTGGGAAATCTGACACTGCACTTTTACCCTGCAGTCTGTGAGAGCATGTGCCCAGCGGAACTCTTTGAATGGCTGGCACTATGCCCAGAATGGAGACTTGGATTGGAGAATATTTTTGGATTTCGTTCACCTGTTAATGTAGAAGTTCTGACTAAATCTCTTACTGTACCTCAAATATATTGTCATTTGTTATGTTTTTGCCTAGTCGTCAAATTAAAATGACTGTTTTTTTGTGTCAGATAAGTTTGTCTACTTGTACTTGACTGAAATCTGACAGTAGGAGAAACTGATGTCCCCTAATACAGACATCTTCACTCGGACTGCATACCATGTGTGTGATAAGGCGTATGATCCCTCATCACAATTTATGCTCCTTGGACTTGGAGCAAGATTTTGATGGGCTCTGATCCAGCACTGTTGTTGCTTTCAGCATAGACGACCCCGGCAACCTTGCAGTCCATCATGTGGTTTTGTCTCTTGCAGTGGTCAGATATGGCTGATTTCAGATGTTCCTGCTCTGCTTGGTCTTTTATTGCTCTTGGTTTTCTGTTGGCCGTTTCCTTGTCACAATAAGAAAGTCTGACAAAAATGATAAAAAAGAATTGATAATTCAAAGTTTAACTTTTAACTGAAGGCAGAACAAACCTTTACCAAAGGATAGCCAAATGATTATTTATATTCTATTAGGGGTGGCACGGTTCACAAAATTCACGGTTTGGTTCGTATCACGGTTTAAGGGTCACGGTTTTCGGTTCTGTACGGTTCTTATTGGTTTCTTTCAAAATACACCTTATATCCATTTATCTTAATAATCCACAATAACAGGATATAACATTAAAAAGGTTATAAGATTATATAATAATCGAATGTAATATAAAATCTTAATACAATGTAATAATCACACAATCTGAATTTGACATGACTTTAAGCCCATTATTGGAACCATCTCTCCGATCTGGTGTAGAGGTAAGATCTTAAGCCCGAGCCCGAGCCCGACCTGACCCGACCCGAAATTCGGGTCGGGTTCGGGCCTAAAATGTCAATCATTGCTTCGGGTCGGGCTCGGGCCGGGCTTCTCTCTCGCTGACTTTTTAAAAAAAATAAATATATGTTTATAAAAATGTATAATAAATCGATGTGTGGATACTAAACTAGAATACTTGTTTTAAAATAAATAATTTGGATAAAACAGAGAAGGCGCTGTAAGGTAATTGCTATTTAACTATTAAACAGGAGCCGCTCTTAATAATCTTCCCCTCCGCAAGTCCGCATCTATTTTGACCTGGTATCCCCAATATGGAGGAGCAAGAAGTTAAGGATAAACTAAAGACCGGAGAACTGAAAAGACAAACACGCACCGGTAAGAGTGAGGTGTGGAAAAGCTTCAAATTGATTGTTGAAAATGCTACAGAAACTTGCGTTGGCTTCGCTGAATGTAGTCAATGTGGCGCTTTGCTTTCATACGAGAGCAAAAAGACTGGCACCTCGACGTTCCCTCTGCGCGCCTGTGCAGTTGCGCACTGCTCACACATTCTCAGCGCACAAGAAAACCTCTGCAGCGCAGGGATGAAAGAGTTCCGCTTTTTTTTCAGCCGCGGGGTCATCTGAATACGGGGGAATCGTCCAGTATTCAGAAACAAAAGTATGTGTCTCGTATTAAACTTCTACTGGTGTAAGCCACGAGCACGCGCAAGCCGCGAGCACGCGCAGCTCTTTCCGCGTGTAGCGGGGGTGCATGTCGGATGTCGCGCACAGGGTTCCAAGGAGCGCTCAGGGAGTTAGTGTGTTTGCTCAGACACATAAAACATTAGGGGGAACATTGACCTCGACGCTGAGCAGGCATTTAAACAGCTGTACTAGAAAAATTGATGATCGTCAAACATCTATATTATCATTTGTTTCAAAAAAACGCCCCTCACAAATAAAATATGAAATTTCGGGTTTGCTTCGGGCTCGGGCCTGCAAATCAAGTTAATTGGTCGGGCTCGGGCCGGGTCGGGCTTTAATACCCGCGGGCCGAGTCGGGTCGGGCTGGATTTTTTAGGTCCGATCTTACCTCTAATCTGGTGGCACTAACTATATCACCTGCTGTTGAAAAAACCCAACCACTAGATATTGAAGAAACAGAAACAAAAGTACGTGTCTCGTATTAAACTTCTACCGGTGTGCGGGCCGCGCTCCGTCTGGAGCTGCGGACACCGCACGTTAGCGAGCGCAGCTCTTTCGCACGTGTAACGTGTATCACAGGGCAGGTTAAACTTGATAAAACATCTGTCCTTGCCTCACTTACTGACTTTTCACGCTCTCTCCTCCTGTTAGCTTCCCTGATAGCGCATAAGCTCCCCCCTCATTGCCTCTGATCAGAGCGCATTTCGGCGGCGGCGTGGGAGGGGGGTGTCCGTGACTTTCCGCTTTTCCCCAGACACCGGACTTAAATGACACTGGTGCATCCTCTATGTCCTTGCCGCTATCTCCACTCTCACTTGCCATTTCTATCTAACTTTATTTACCGCACTCATTCATCTTACATACGAGGTTACATACGGGCATGCCAGAGGCAAGTATACATTGCGCATGCCTGGAACCGTCAGGTGCGCACCGTACGGTTCGTCGTGACAAGCGAACCAAACGGTTCGTCGGTTTTTCATGAACCGTGCCACCCCTATATTCTATATGGATTTTGTTGACAATAATTTTTAACTAGATAATAATTTAAAAAAATGCTACCTAAGGGGTTCTAGATAGAAAATATGCATTGTGTATTAGTGATATTTGGATTCATATTCACTGACTTTTTTCTTTCTATCTTTTTTTATTTTCTGGCCACAGTAGGTGTCACTGTGCACGAATAAAATGCGGTCAAGAGGAACTCAATGTTCATATGCTTTGTCACTATGCCACACTGCATCCCTCCATTGCTTCTTTACTCTGTTCTATTTCTATTTGTTTATTCATTTTAAATAATCAAATCAATCAATACTTTTACCATACTTAATTTGATCCATTATAGAACATGCACACACTGTTGCTAGGCAGATTTGATCCTTTTTTGGGGGGTTGACATTGTTGAATGACCTGAGGTTTTCTTATCACAACACTGTGATTCTGGAAAATATTAAAACCTACTTTGCTGTCGAGTGTCTGACTTTTGACCCTAACCAGCTCCCATATTACATAACAGACAACAAGAATGCCGAAAATCTTTATTCTTTTACATTCATCAAATTGCACTGCAAATGTTGGCTCATGTCTAATCAGTTGTGAGATATTGGGGTTAA
Source organism: Paratrypauchen microcephalus (assembly GCA_036785185.1). Lineage (NCBI taxonomy): Eukaryota > Metazoa > Chordata > Actinopteri > Gobiiformes > Gobiidae > Paratrypauchen > Paratrypauchen microcephalus. The sequence continues at coordinate 2,452,099 of JAVJIX010000100.1, read as the reverse complement.
TTTAGTGGGTCAGACTCTTTGGAGGAGAAGCTTGAGAACAAATACATGCAAAACATATGTCACTAAAAGAGCAGGATCAAAGTGTGGTTTTTAACAGTGATGCAGAGAAGAAAGGTTTATGTGTTGAGGAAATGGAAAAACATGTCTGATGTGGTTCTGACTGGAAAGTGTCACATAAGAGGGATATAATGACGTCAGAAGCCTTCACAGAGCCCTGCATCCTCTATTTGGACATGCAACACCTATTTTCACTTCCAGACAGAACAGTGTAGTTATGTAAATAAAACAACAATACATATTTGGGTTGTAAATTAAATCAGTGATCAATTATCTATGTTCTGTCTAAAGTTAATGTTTGATAACATACTGTGGTTTTTAAATGAAGTTTTCAAATGCATTGTAAATTTGACAAATAGCTTTTTTGTTTTAAACAGTTAAATGACTTATTCCACAACTCTAGTTCATGAAAACAAAAATATACACAGATGTACCTGGGAATGTATTGGTAAAATTTCCACTAAACTTGGCCAATGTTTCTTTCTGTTTGTATCTAAAACAGAAGAACAACGAAGCTTAAGAGTGGACTGCATGTTTATACAATTATCATAAAAAAAACAATATATATATTCCCCAAATGTATTTTTAGTATTTTAGTATTTTGTTGTATTTATTTTCTTTTTTCTTTTTTGGAAAAGTGAAAAGTTAATTTGTTTGTTAAAAAGTATAACTCAGACTTTCACTTTTGCACCCTAAAATCAGCTCATTTAAACAGTCAAGAAATATATTTTACGGCAAAAACGTCTAAGTAAAAGTTAGACTTTTTTAATGTTATATCAATATCGAATATTGGTATTGACTGAAAAAAATTAATTCCCGACTGTTCCTCTAAAATATATTTCCTGACTGTTTAAATGAGGTGATTTCAGGGTGTTTTATCCATCATCGTCCTTCTTGTTTATATAACAACTGAAAAACTGGCAGTTTTTAATTTTCCTTTGTCTTTTTCTTTTGCAGGAGGAAGAAAATGGCAGTCGAGGTGAGTTTTAAATGATCGTTTTCAACTTCCACATACACTACATTAGCATGATGAAATGGGACCCAGGTGCTGAAGAGATGAGAAGACCAATTGACTCATCCAAGAGTTATTAATCCAACTACATTTTCCAATCTGCACGCCACAGAGTGCTAACAAAGACTGATGGGCAATTACCCTTTAATAAAGCTTTCACACTTCATTCAGATTCAATTTCATGCATACTTCCTTTGTCCTGTGACCTGAATATGTCATGACGGGCTCACAGAGGGGTCTAATTTGGCCGGGCCTTGTTTTGTCTGGCCATGATGTGGGTCGAAACAGCTGAATTTGTTGGTTTGTTTTGCATCTTTGGACTCCTCTTGTGGTTGCTTCATTGGCTTGGCAGGGCTTCAGCATTCCTGGGAGCATCCGGCCTGTCGCTCCAGCCCTCAGAATTCCGCTCACGTCAGCAACACAACAGGAATGAAGGACAGTGTGGTACATGTGGCACTCCAGCATGTGAAGCAATGCAAAGTTTGTGTTTATTACAAGAAGAAAAGATTTGTTGATATTGGATTTTTTTTTCTTTCTATTTTTGTTCTGTCTTTATTTAGCCTTTCATAGGGGCCACTGTGATGGCAGGGCTTAAATGTACACATGTGACACTGAAACAGGAAGGGCATCCAAAGTAACATACTAATTTATACTAAAAATAGTACTGAGACTTAGGGCTGCTCGATTAATCGAATTTTGATCACGATTTCGATTTTGGTGTCAAACGATCTCAAAATTCAAATAATCGAGACTAAACGATTATTTTTTTTCATTTCTCTGTCGAGAGGGACGCGCATTAGCAGTACGTTCCCTTCCACGCGGGCCTAGACTAGCTGGCGCCTACACTCGCTGAGCACTGCTCCGGCAGAGCCATATATCAGTCTCATGATTCACTTCATCGACGCAGAATTCAACTTAAAAGTGAAGTGTCTCCAAACGGCGTTCATGCTCGAAGACCACACTGGACAAAACATCACGGATGTACTGAGGGAAGCGCTGACAGAATGGAGATTAAACAAAGGAAAGTTGGTCTGCATCAAGACCGATAATGCTGCAAACATGAAGCTGGCTACTGAAATCAATGGGTGGCCGAGGCTTCAATGTTTCAGACACAGACTCCATTTGGCCATAGGTGAGTAGGCTAGCACTTTCACATTTCAGTGTGAAAAATACAATGAAAGATAAAGATAAGCTATGAAACAGTGATGGTGGTACTTAACTTCAGTCAACCAGACAACTCTTTATGGCCTGTGAGCACTCAGTGCTTTTTCAGACGAGTGTATTATGCTTAACATTTTGTCGTAGTCTATGCTTAACTTGGGTGGAGCTGGACACTAATGTATCAATAAATGACAGCGTAATACAACCGAGAACAGAATTAATTTGTGTTTATTGGTTAGTAATATTCATTTTACCCCAAAATTGTTAACAAAAATGTTTGTTACACTTTAGTGCAATGCTACAAATTTCCAAAGTTTATTTTTGTATATTCTTCATACAGAGAAGTACATTTTATTTGGTAAAATATAGAGCTTGAGGAGTGTACATTTGTCTTATGACAAAAGAATATTTTTTGTTTTATACATCGCTAAACATAACAAATAACAAAGTTTGTTTTTTGTTTTTTTTTGTCTGAAATGCTGAATAAAAGCATTGTTTGAAAAAATCGTTTGAATAATCGTGATTTCAATATTGACTGAGATAATCGTGATTATGATTTTTTCCATAATCGAGCAGCCCTACTGAGACTAGAAAATCATTGGAACGACTATTAATATTGAAAACATATAAATAGGACAACACTGAAACTTTCCTGAATAGTTATAGAAGATAGAAGTTCAGTCTTGATCTACTTCAGAACTAATATAAGACCAAATTACAATTTTGAGAAAACTATTTGTTGAAAATTACATTATCATTGTGGTATTGAAATCATTATTGAAAATAAAGTCTTTTTTATGTAATAAGTGAGTTGGAAATCTTAGCATTGTGACAACTAATCCAAAGTCCTCGTATCCAAAGCAAAATCCATTGTATTAGTTGTGGTGATCCTAAAAAGAAAAAGGAAAAGATTGATAGATGAAAAATGGAAATGGCAGTGCTTTTCATGGAAAGAAAGGAGTTGAAGGAATGCACCTATGTGGTAGTTCACAATGCCAACACAGGCTGTAGTTGTATGGTTGCTGCAGCCGTACCACTGGCCCACCTGGCAACGTGGAGGAATTCTGTTCTGAAGAAATGGTTTGGCCCCACCCTTGTTTGCATTTTGAGTGTGAGTGTTTATCTGATTTCTGGACCTTTAAAGGGATAGTGCGTTTAAAAAAAAAAAAAAAAGTTAATCTGTATGGGTTTCCTTTTAAAAGTTACATGTGTTGACACCGGCTTACCTCTGACAGTCTCAGCTGATCCCGGCTCAGCTCGCTTTCTGGAGCTCACGTAAGTAGGTCCAGTAACTTCCCTGGAACATGAAATAAAGCTTGTTTTTCTTCTCAAAACAAAACATTTGTTAGAAAGGTGATATTTGCGTCTGAAACAGTTGTCCACGAAACATCCAGCAGTGAATTTCACATTCACGTATTGTCTCTCTCCACTCGTATCACTACGCCCATGTTAACCCTATCAGTCTGTTCACTTGTAAACTTCGGCGTAGACATCCACTGAAGGTGAACAGGCTGATAGAGTTAACATGGGCGTAGTGATATGAGTGGAGAGAGACAATACGCGAATGCGAAATACGCTGCAGGATTTTTCGTGGACAACTATTTCGGACGCAAATATATCACCTTTCTAACAAATGTTTTGTTTTGAGAAGAAAAACAAGCTTTATTTCATGTTCCAGGGAAGTTACCGGACCTACTTACCTGGGCTCCAGAAAGTGAGCTGAACCGGGATCAGCTGAGACTGTCAGAGGTAAGCCGGTGTCAACACACGGAACTTTTAGAAGGAAACCCATACAGATTAACATTAAAAAAAATGCACTATCCCTTTAAGATTACTCAGATTACATGTAAACCACAAAATCTGAAGTGTGTAAATATATTTATTTATTGGATACAAAATTAAAGGCTGTTCTTCCAGAGGTCCAAGTGAGCATTAAAGGTGCATTTTGTAACTTTTCTGGTGGAGGGTCCGTCAGATGCACCTCCATGGTGATGTTATTGCTTGTCTGGTATGTTTCATGGTATGGCATTATACCTTTCTATCTTCATGGAGACCAAACCATACCAAGTTACAGGTGTGGTCTGTGGAGAGGGAACCCCGCTCACAGTCAGAATGCCTGTTTTTCTAGGTATTTTTGAGCTGTAAAACCACCTGCAACTCAATAAATGTAAGATAGAGCTTTAATGTCACACTGTGGAACATTCCAGCCAGAGCAATGGCATATTCATAGAAATTGACTCTCTACCAGTAAAGTTACACACTGCACCTTTAATTTTATAATAAAGATACAGTGGTACCTCACCTTACGAATGACCCAACAAACGAAAATTTCAAGTTACGAAACGCCTTCACGGTAAATCTTTGTCTCTAGATATGAATGAAATTTCAAGTTAGGAAACGCGAAATCTCAAAAATTCAAATAATGCGCGCTCAGCCACACACATTATACGCTTTTCTCAGACTGGATTTAAACTTTTCTCACATTTGTCTCTCGTTTAAACACTCAAACTTTCATAGATTTTCAACAAAACGTATCAATATTGAAGTGTGGGGGGAAGCGGGAGGGGGGAGAAGACTGCGCGGACACGTGTGCGCAGCATGACCCGGCGCGGGGCTGACAGCAGGACTAGACCAAGATCTAAACCTGGACTGGACCAGGACTAAACCAGGACTAAACCAGGACTAAACCAGGACTAGACCAGGTGGATTAAAGCGCCGCGTGCGGGTCTATTTCCTGGTTTCTCACGAGTCACAGCTGAGGGGAGCAGCGAGGGGAACCGCAGGCATTCTGAGCGCAGGTCTAGAGGAGGTCTAGAGGAGCCGCGGTGGTCTGGACTAAACCAGGACTAAACCTGGACTAAACCAGGAGGAGCCGCGCTCACATGCGCTCAGACTGCCTGCGGTCCCCTCCTCCCTGAGGTCTCCTTCCTCGCTGCTCGCCTCAGCTGTGACTCGTGAGAAACCAGGAAATAGACCCGCACGCGGCGCTTTAATCCACCTGGTCTAGTCCAGGTTTAGTCCTGGTTTAGTCCTGGTCCAGTCCAGGTTTAGATCTTGGTCTAGTCCTGCTGTCAGCTCTGCGCCGGGTCATGCTGAGCACACATGTCCGCGCAGTTCTCCTCCTCCTCGCTGCTCGCCTCAGCTGTGACTCGTGAGAAACCAGGAAATAGACCCGCACGCGGCGCTTTAATCCACCTGCTCTAGTCCTGGTTTAGTCCTGGTTTAGTCCTGGTCCAGTCCAGGTTTAGACCTTGGTCTAGTCCTGCTGTCAGCTCTGCGCCGGGTCATGCTGCGCACACATGTCCGCGCAGTTTTCTCCCCCCTCCCGCTTCACCCCACACTTCAATATTGATACGTTTTGTTGAAAATTTATGAAAGTTTGAGTGTTTAAACGAGAGACAAACGTGAGAAAAGTTTAAATCCAGTCTGAGAAACCAATCAGGACGCAGAACACAATGTTACACTATAAAAAAAGTTACTCTATAAAAAAAAAAAAAACTTGTATCGGGGCCTTGGAACGAATCAGGCTTTTTCCATTGAAATAGCTACTCAACTTACGAATTTTTCACGTTACGAAACCACTTCTGGAACGAATTAATTTTGTAAGGTGAGGTTTATAATATCTTTAAGGTTCATACATAACACAATCCTGGTCTAGTGTATACTACATCATGAAACATTTAGCAGTAATATTTCCAATAATATTGCATTGAATACATAACAAACAAACATAATCATAACTATGAACAGAAGGAAATCAGATGTTTTTTGTTGTTTACAAGTCATTTTAAGTCCAGAAATCTGTTAATAATCAGTAATACATTTCCTAAGAACACAGTTTTATATCATAATTTACCAAAATGCTCACACTTAATCTTTATCACAAATAGAGAAGTCCAAACGACATTTTTTGCAAACTTATGATAACGCTGACAGCTTGACCGCCGCAGGTATGACTCACAGAATTACTATGGCATGAGTTGACAGTCAAAATGAAGAAATCCGTATGAGGGGAGGGACCTTTCTGCGATTACTTTCTCCGCACTTTCAACGGGAAATTGAGAGATTCCTGTAAGTGTCCCTCATCATTGCACTTGGCCTGAAAAAGTGGCACATTCCTCCAAACTTCACTCCCCCTTCAGAACGCCTTACCTCCTCCACATCCACCAGCCTCATTCAACACATGGGAGCTTAAACAAGCAAAGTAACAGACACCACCTCTTGCCGCGCGGGGAGGAAAGCCTGGAGGGATTTTGTGTGCAACTTGACATTCCTGGATGGCGCACAGGTACAGTCACAAGATGGAACAGCAGAGAGCATTGCTATGGTATGAGAGGCATTCCAGGTGAATAATGGTCATTATGTTTGCCACGAGCTTTGTCGGAACGCTGCCAGCACCTGTGTACTTCTGGACAGGCGAACTTGTAGCATTGTAAAAAGGCGATGAGGCTGCCGACAGAAGGAGATGTTGGAAGGTGAGATGTTTTTCGGATGTTTTTATGAACGGGAAACCTGTAAATAAATGTGGACTTTTAGCGTTTGTGATCGTTTTTTGTGGAATGATGGTCTGCGAGATGATTGACAGGTGTGTAAAGCATTGCTCAAGTAATGGGAGTCTTTCTGTCTGTTCTGTTTGCTTGCGGGTTGTACAGTATGTTAAAGGTGTTGTACCTAGATTCTTCAACTAAAACTAATTCATTTGAAATGGTTTACCAAGGTTCAAAGTTATTCCTCACTTTCCGAATGTGTTTCTAGCATGCTAATTATTCACTGGAATGAGTTTATAAGTATGTATCGCAACTTTCAAAAACCAGAGCACTTGATTTCTTGCTTTTTTTTTACGAAGTGTAGTGTAGAGACATATTGGTTCAACTCTTTAGATTCTTGAATCTTATGTCTATTTTTAAAGTATTGACCAACCAAGTTCACCAACTGATTATTTTAGCTCATGAATAGCCTTCATATAGGCTCTTACAAAGCTAATATGTGGTTGGCTGTTCAAAGTCTTTAAAGAGGTTGTATTTGACTTCTTTGGGGTATTAAATGCTAACACATAACATATTTAGATCACCCTGTTACCTTTTATTGTTTTGAAAATGCTACATTTGGTTGCTCTGACGGTCTTGAGTCTAAAATCACTCCCCCTTCATGGCACTATCACATTACAATCAGCATGTACAGTATGCCAATAATGAAACTACTGCCCATCAGGTTTGTAAAGCTGTTTTTTGTGTATGCTTTTGTATATGTATGGAGAATTTCTGCATGGGAGCATGGGTAACGTAGGTTTGTGGGCGGAGCATTAGGGAAAGATTGCTAAATTACTGAAACATGCATGGATGTCTTATAAAACCCCTTCAGGCACGTTTTTGATGTGGGATATAACATGGTAGAAAGGTCCAGACTAGTGATGTGTCGGCGCATGCGTCGAGCTCATAGAGCAAAACGTGTCGGTGCGCGCATCGGTTTCTTAAAGTCACGTGACCGATACAGGAACTGTGTCGAACTGACACTGACGCGCCAGACTGTTTATAAGGAAGCGCATCTGTCAACGGGATGCATCTGCCAAAAGAATCTCTCATCTTTGGTGGTTCATCATCAAATTCATCAAGAACTATGGAGCAGCCTCAAGCTGTCGTTCTTGTCGTTCTTCCGTGTTCTTGTCTCCTGTATATAGCTGTGATGTGACATTTTATTTGATATTTTATTACTTATTTTTCAATTTTATTTTGAATGTATTATTTATATAATGCGTGAAGAGTCCCTCAGTTGTCCAGGTAGAATCCATGATAAAATAAGAAATTCAATTTGTCAACTGGACAAAGTTTGTTTGGTCGAAAACGTTTCGCCGCTCATCCGAGAGGCTTCGTCAGCTCTAATTAGAATGCTGGTAAGACACTTGCTTATATCTTGCTGCAGGGAGGAGCTAACTAGCTAACTACTTTCCGAAACTATCTCATTGGTTTCAGTCTTTTGTTTCTCTGGCGTCTAGATTAGCATACCTATTCATCCCTACAATGACTGTTTTTCACACCTCTGGCCCTGACCTGGCTAGCCTTATTGTTCCCCTGTTTGCTTGATCTAGGCTTAAGAATGGAATTATAGATGGGAGACAAATTATGTCTGACTCCACCATTTCTGTTCAGAGAAGGATTCTCTTTTTTGACAAAAATAGCCTCTTTAACTCCCCTCTCAAACCAATTTTTTTTCCCTGGCTAAGATCTGAACCTCACTGTCCTCAAAAGAATGGCCCGTGGCTTCTAGGTGAAGATGTACGGCAGATGACGGTCCACTCTGGCACGCCCGTCTGTGTTGGTACATCCTCTTGTGAAGTGGCTGTTTTGTTTCCCCAGTGCAGTGCTCACTGCAGTCTTCACTACACTGAATGGAGTAGACCGCATTAATTTGTTTGTGGCTCGGTGTTTTGTCCTTTGGGTGGACGGGTTTTTGTCTTAAAGTGTTTGTGGTTTGAAATAAACTGGGATTTCATATTGTCTGAAAATCCTCTGTAGTTTTTCCGACACGCCGGCCAGGTAAGGAATCGCTACCCCTTTCCTCCTGGGTTCTGATTCTCTGTTATCTTGTTTCTTGCCCTTGTCTCTCTTGGTTTTGTTGACAGCCCACATTTTTATAATATTATTTTTATAATAAAAATAATAATAATATTTTCATTTAACATTGGGCTATTGCTCTTTTTTGCTATTCCATCTATTTTTTTGTTACCCTCTGTTATATTTTAAATTATGATGAGTGAGCTACTGTATCCAAATAATTTCCCTTGTGGATCAATAAAGTTTGTCTAAGTTTAAGTGTGGGACCATTTTGATCTCATATCGGAAAATAAGGTATTTGTTTTAATTTTTTTGTTGTTTCATCCTGTTCCTCTCAGAGTTTCCACTTGATCTGAATTCAAATTCATTTCAGTGACTCTTAGTGACTTACTCCAGTCTCATCTGTGCTGTGTGAGTGGGTGTTTTCTACAGCTGGAGAAGTTCTATCAAAAAAGCATAACAGACTCAATTTCAAAACGTTGGAAAAACCTTTTTTTTTTTTAAATAAAAATTTGTAAAAAAAAAAAAAATCCCAGTCCGCAAGCATCCTCATTAACAACACGTTCACTTTACGTGTTCACATTACTTATTGACTGTTTCTAAAAATATCAAAGATATTTAAAATTTAAATGAAGATACCCTCACCTATGGCCATGAGTTTTGGGTAATGACCGAAAGGACGAGATCGCGGATACAAGCGGCCGAAATGAGTTTCCTCCGCAGAGTGGCTGGGCGCACCCTTAGAGATAGGGTGAGGAGCTTGGTCACACGGGAGGAGCTCGGAGTAGAGCCGCTGCTTCTCCACGTGGAGAGGAGCCAGCTGAGGTGGCTCGGGCATCTGTTCCGGATGCCTCCTGGACGCCTCCCTCGGGAGGTGTTCCGGGCATGTCCCACCGGGAGGAGGCCCCGGGGAAGACCCAGGACCCGCTGGAGGGACTATGTCTCCCGGCTGGCCTGGGAACGCCTTGGGGTCCCCCCGGAGGAGCTGGAGGAAGTGTCCGGGGTGAAGGAAGTCTGGAGGTCCCTGCTTAGACTGTTGCCCCCGCGACCCGGCCCCGGATAAGCGGAAGAAAATGGATGGATGGATAAATGAAGATATGAAATAATACAATATAAAATACAGTGACTTACATTATATTACTGAATATACAAGGTCATTAAATCAGTGTCAGTTGAGTCTGGTTTTTAAGATCTAGCAGGTGTCAGTGTTCAGTGACGACACAGTCAATGTGTCGAAACGCTTCATGACGTCTCATCAACCCATCACTAGTTCTGACAATCGATTTTGCACAATACTCCCTCTTTAAGAAATGCTTCACTCCTTTATTGTTGACAACAAAGGGCACCAAGTCTTTGTCTAAGTGTTTTAGTTTAGTTTTAATCCGAAACGTTGGACTTTTTCTACATTCTTCTATCTTCACTGTAGCAATATAAGAACAATTTGCACTTTCTCTTCTCTCCAATCGCTTCTTCTTTTATAATTTTGTAACATAGATGATTTGTTCTCAAACCTGATGCGCAGACTAGTTCTATTTCTAGCCCTTTCTCTTGTGCCTGTGTGACACTCAGCTGATCGAGTGCTCTGAAAAGGAAACATGATGTGCTTTGGGACTTGTCATTGTGTGGTTACCAGGCAACCGGCCAAGACTGCAGGAAGTCCTAGTACCCTGCACATAAAAAAGCCAGCTGGATCAAAACAAGTTATTTTCACCCCCTCTGAATTCAAGGTGCTGTGTGGAATGTGTTAACTGCACTTGGATTTATCACCTTTAATGAATTATTCGCAGTGTGGGAGATCAGAATGCATGTTTACAAAGGAAGAGATGGCATTCCTAAAGGAGCTGATAGAATGTGTTCTGTGAAATTAAGATTAGATTATATTATTGGAAGCTTATCTCCAACAAATGGCCCACGAAAAGGGGCCAGTTTAGTACAAAAGTGAAGGAAATAGCATGGCAGGCATTTGATTTTGTAAATGCACTCCTTTAGAGTGGATTCCAGTGTTGGTAGTCAAAAATCTAGACAGTACAGTGGTCCCTCGCTCTATCGCAGTTCACTGTCCCTCGCTGTTTCGCTTATTTTTTATTTTATTTTTTTTATAGTGTAACATTGTGTTCTGCGTCCTGATTGGCTAAGAGACTAGACCAGGACTAAACGTGGACTAAACCAGGTATAGACCAGAACTAAGCCAGGTCTAGACCAGGTCTAAACCAGGTCTAAACCTGGATTGGCCCTGGACTAAACCAGGACTGGACCAGGTCTAGACCTGGACTAAACCGGGACTAGACCAGGTCTAAACCAGAATTAAATCCCTCCGTGCGGCTCTTGCTTTCATTTGTGCGAGTTCGGTTTGTGGCTCGGGCTGAGAGGACGCGTACCGGGCGCCGCAGTTCGATCTCGTGCTCGCAGCCCCGGTGTACGTGCGGCCTTGCGCCGGTCACGCTGCTCTGTCACGGTTTTGTCCACGATGAGGGGTGCACGTGTCCCGCACTTCTCCAAGGGGTTGGTGCGCGTTGCGTCCCGGGACCTGGCAGTGCTCCTCGTCCGGCGGGGCTTCCGGAGCCGTGTCTCCCCCCACGCGTCACTATTAAAACATTTTGTTGAAAATCTATGAAGGTTTGAGTGTTTAAACTAGAGACAAATGTGAGAAAAGGTTAATTCCAGTCTGAGAAAAGCGTATAATGTGTGTGGTGAGGCATTTACAGCCTTGTAGCCATGTAGAATAATTGTAAAATATAAAATTGTCCTACTTCGCGGATTTCTCTTATTGCGGGTTATTTCTGGAACCTAACCCCCGCGATAAACGAGGAATTACTGTATTCATTTTTTTATTTTTTTTATTTTGGATGTTTTCATTGCACTGAAAAATAGAAAAACATGGAACCTTACTCTGAGCGGGCTTGCATCTCCACAAACCTGACCCGTATTTGGCCTGCAGAAGGGCCTCTTCTCACTTGTTTCCATAGCAATGTTGTTCCTTTGACTATAATCTTCAACAGTATAGCATAAAACCTTTCTCTCTTTGTCAAGAATGTTCCAAAGTACCTGGTTTTAACTTTTTGCTTGAATTGAATGAGAGTCATGTGCCACCTCCAGAAAGTTACATGGTGCTACTTTAAGGCTTAGTATTTACTATGAAGTTTGAAGTTCTTAAAAACAAAAGCTAATACATTTATGGTGATGTATCAGTTACATATTATGATAAATATTTTTGTTTACTGTTATAATATCACTAATGAAGCCCCATTATGTTCAAACTGTTATTTTCGATTACCACTTTATAGGCTCTGACTAATGCAGGCTTTTGGAACACCTAAGTACAGCTGTGCTATTGAAGATGCTCTGACCCAGTTGTGTGGTCAGCTACTACTAAAAGAATGTTTCCATCTTAAAAAATGTGAAAAACAGTTAATTTGAAAGCTTTGCAGTGGTCCAAAATTATTCCTCACTACCCTATGCTTTCCGAGCATCTTTCATCATCTTTCACAACTTTTGGAGCCCATAGTTTTGCTGGAACAGTAAAGGCAACAACTACCATGCTAATACACACTTCTTGATTATCGGACAATAAAATGCTTGCTTATTAGATGTAGACAGCACTCATTGACTCATTATTTTGGCCTTTAGAGCTGCTTATGCCATGTAGCTGTACTGGGGCAAGACATATTTTCCTCAAATACCTGTGAAAAAATCTGGTACAAAGCCTTTAAGTAGTAATATGGAAAGTTTCTATGATTACATACTGTGAAATTTTAGCTTCTACTAAATCTATGATACTGATTGTCCTGACACACTTTCAGATTCTTGCACATGCCAAGTTTGATTAAATCCAGCCTCTGATTTTAATCTTAATGACGTTTTGTGCCTGTCTTACACTGACCTCCACCCAGACATAGGCTATGACGCATCTCTGGGTGTGTCTTCAGTCTCAAATATGCACATATGCACACTTCTTCTTCTAAAGTAGTGCCTCCCAGTAGTGCAGTTTATTTGCTTGACTTTGCGCCAGAATGTGATTGGTCTACGGTGTTTGGGAAGTGCGTGAAGGGGAGAAGGGGCTGACCACATGTTGACTTGCGGGGTGTTGCCGCTGGATACACATCACAACGTCTAGTAAACATAGAGGGAGGCTGACGTAAACAGGCACGCATAGAGTACGGGACAGAATGCAGAGGAATGTTGGAAAACTGAGTCTCAACGATGTGTTTATTTCATTTCTCAGAGGTTGTGTACATACCGGGGGGTGATATCTCAAATTGTTCTCTTCCTCCTACGTGAATTGCCGTAACGTTTTTCTCTAGAAGGTAAGGATTGCAGGATTATTCAGTTTTAGTAAGTAAGTAATTTTGCGTAGATGTCAAAATAAAGTCATACGAGTAGTAAAAGGATAGTAAAAATAGAAGTCTCATGCGCCAGAGAATAAACAAAATATGCCTCAATTTTTTATTTGTCGACTCATCTTTTTTATTTAGATTACACGGATTCATATGGGGCAAAAGCAGAAAGGAGAAGTTATATAAAAAGGCAGATTAAGTTTAATCCGTCTTTATATGGTTTCCTAGTTCCCTTTTTCTGCATAAACTATTGTTTTTGCATCCATTTCTGTGCAGTTTAAAGGTCCTATATTACACAAAATGCTCTCTTGTGAGCTTTAAGCCATGTTGGAATGTTATTATTTCATCAAAAATATATCTGGAGTTTTTGTTTTATTCACACATGTATGAGTAATCCTTGTTTATTACGCTGTCTACATTTCCAACGCTCAAAATGCTGTTTCACCTTGTAATGTACTGTGTTTTTAAACTCCATACACCTTCACGAGAATCATTTCAGTACTAGAATGGCCAGTATCTATTAAACTAATAGGAAATGGTAGCTGTTAGCTTAAGAAGAGCATTTTGAGCTTTTGAGATGTAGACAGACTAATAATAAAGGTTTAATCAAATGTGTGAATGGAATAAAACACAACTCCATGTATGTTTTGAAGAGGTAGCAACATTATAAAACTCACAAGAGTAAATTTTGTGTAATATAGGACCTTTATCTAGTGATGATTATGAATAAATAATGTGAAATACCAAAAGTACATGAACGCAACAAGTGGGGCATCCAGTTTGCGTCACACTAGCTTCTAGTACAACTAAACTCAACATGTGGGAGATAAAGGGTGACTCCGAAAGAGCTATTTGACGTTCTGCTTATGAAGCGCTGGTACCAGAGCAGAGCCAGAGGAACATGTCCCAAATGTCTCTCCATCTGTTCAAATATTTATTTTGCATTCAACTTTAAACTCCTTTCTGCGCATGGACCCCGAGCCTTCAGTTCCCCTTCCAGATCCAGACTGTTTTTTTCCCATAAAGTTTGCACAGTGAAGGCAGCACAAGCAAACAGAATTCCCCTGTATTCTCCTGTGGGCTCTTTGATGCCCCACCTTGCTCCACCAAACTATGTCCAGACCAGCTGCCTGCATAACTTGATCCCTCATTGGTTATAGGTTGGTTAAAGTTCCTTTTTGACATATTGGTTTTTAATATGTGTCATTATTTTTGCCTTGTTGACAGTATTTTTTAAAGGGTCTGTATTATGTTATTTTCTGATCTCTATTCTAATGTTGTTTCCTCATCACAAACAGGCCTGGAGTTGTGTTTTGTTTCATTCACACATGTTTAACACACAAATCCTGCATATTTAGGCTGCGTTCTTCTCTCAAACAGAAAACACTTTGTTCCACCTTGTGATGCTATGTGGTAATACAGGAAGTGTTTGACTGTGCTTTTAAACTCATACTCATTTTGGTAATGTCAAACCTGGAATTGCCAATCTCTACCACTACTACAGCATTTTGAGCTTTGGAGATAGAAAGGCTAATAATAAAGCATTAGTCAAATTAGAGCTGGGCGATATGGCCTAAAAATAAAATCTCCGATTAAAAAAAAAAAAAATCTGATTTCTGATTTTAATCGATTTTTCTCTGCCCTACTCAAAAACAAATAACAGATGACAGACAAATGGCTCAAAATAATGCAACGTTCTTTTATAAAACAAATACATTACACCTTGCATCAATTAAGCTGTTATTGTTTTAAAAAATATATATCACTTGAAGACCCTTACCTGCAGCATTGTGCAGTCTGTATACAGTTGTGACAAGGAAACTTCAGAAAAATATTTGTGTCTTGGTAGCACATACTTCGGGTCCAAATCTTTCACCATGTTAATGAATCCGGGCTTTTCCACAGTATATATGAGCACCTTGTCTTTTACAATATACATCATATTTTTGGTAAAACATACAACAGCGTGTGTGATTGCTTCCGTCGTGGGCCGTGCTTATCACACTGCAAACAGTTCAAAAATGTCTTAGGGACTGGACGGTGGTTATTTTCATTCCGTTCGGACCTGCACTTCTCCCATTCTGCTGCGTGCAACAGCTTTCGGCGCTAGGATACATTTGTCGTCCTGCAACAGCTTTTGAACAGACTTTACAGCGAGCACATATACAGATGTAGCGACACCTTTGTTTGGTACAAGCTCCGGCTTTCCCTCACTCGCTAGCCATGCTAGCTTGTACAGTGTTTGGGTACGCCTCGCTAACTTACCTGTGTAGAACGTGGCGGCGCATTAGTTCCGCTTGCATGTAAAAAAATAACAAAAAAATCGATTTTCATAAAAACACATCGTCCTGAACTGTAAATTCGAATTAATTGATGCAATCGATAAATCGGGCAAGTCTAACTCAAATGTGTGAATGAAACAAAACACAACTCCAGGTATGTTGTAATGTGGCTTAAAGAGCCAGTTTTGTGTAATATAGGACCTTAAACTATAATCCGTTTTCAAATTGATAAAAACTGCATGAGCTAGGGCGGCAAGATGAATAGCAATTGAATCCAAATCACAATATGAATGGACGCAATTTGCAAATCTCAAAGGCTGCAGTGTTTGAAGTGCCATAATTTCCTCCACAAACAAAATATTCAGTCTTCTTCTGAATAAAAACAAAGAAACTGCTAACCCTGTAGTTTTGGTCTGTATAAACCTCTTGTGAAATATGATTCTTGTATTAGTTTGGCAGTTCATATTTCAGTCTTTTTGCCAATTCTTCTGGACACGTTTAAATGTAAACTTTGAACAGAACCCTATTAAAGCACAAGTTCATAATCTCAAATGAAATCGCAATCACAATTGCCAGTTGTCAGAAAAAATGCAAAAAACTTTTAAAATCGTTTTGTTACTACAGATAGGACTGTAGTCGCCTAAAGAAATTCTTGGTCGACTAAAGACTGACAGAAGCTCTCAGAATTATTAACCATAACTCCCTATGATCAGACCATGTATCTGACTAGACCACAAGATCACAGGACTTCAGGCAATTACAAAATTAATTGAATAAAAAACAAAAACAAATCTATATTTGTCTGTAAAAAGACCAGTTAAACTCACAACTTATTCACAAATGTCAAACTAATAGCAGGTCTAAAACCCTACTATATAATCAAGGTAGTTTCAAAGTTAGCCATGTCGACACTGTCTTTGCACTGACTATGGAATCAGTTTTATTTCACAAAATTAAATCAGAAGTCAGTATGAAAAGATTAATTCTACATCAGTATTATTCACTTTGCAGACATGATTTTAGTTCAGAAACTGCACTTTTTTGTGACAATGTTACGGCATATAATTTAGTTTTGTGGACCACTTAAAACTTCTCTTGCTATTGTTCGCTTTTATATAGACACTTGTTACTCCTTAAAAGTGCTTCCCTATTCCCTGTTCTGTAATCTAAAACAAAATTCTACAAAGATTCAACAAAAACGCCATAAGAACCATATGTAACAGTTATACTTGAAATAAGAGCAGACAGGTTTTGAGTGGATTTACATTCCAACCCCCCCTCTCCAGATGTGGGTCACTTGTTCCCTCACATGAACTTGAACTCCCTCGGGCGATAACTTGGCTCAGAAAATGAAACTTAAGACAGAGTCACAACTTTCTGGCACTGGAATGCCTTATAGTATCAGCTTCTCTTTTGGCGGAATTATTTAAATATTTCGAATTCACTGAAAACTATTAACATTTTTACACCTGATTTTGGAAGTTGAATTTTACACATTTGTTCAGATCTTAAAAGGTCTTGAAACAATTACTGGACTGTTAAGCAAATGGCACACATGAGTTTATGCAAGTATTTCTTAACAGTTTTTGTTTTTAATAAATATGGCCCATTCTTGTTTATTGCAATATTGCAGTGAGAATGCAACTACAGTATTTCTTTTACAATTTTGTGCATTTTGTGTAACTTTTTTAGTCAAACTTCTGGGCTGCCTTGGGGTAGACTGACGTTTGTGGCTTCTAATCTTTCTCTCCACCATCACCAATTCATATGTTGGCTGAAGTGAAGTGCCTTGCCCAAGGACACAACAACAGTATGTACTTTTTAGAGCTGGGATTGAACCGAAGGTGTTTGAGTTGGTGGGCGAACAAAATCACTCAAAGTGTACTTATGTTTCCGCAGTGATAAGTGATATGAGACCCGTCCACTCTGTGTGAGAGTGGGACTTGCTTCGGTTTTGGCCTGGGGTATGAAGATGGCGGCTGGTTCACAGAGGTCATGTGTTGGCTGTGCAGGTGCTGGAGTTTAAACTTTCAGACTGGAGTTGTGTTTGGACGCGCTTGTGAGGACAGCTCGCTGGAGGATTCATGGGAATGGAAGAGGAGTTACTGTATTTATTTTGACTAGGTTTTGGTGCTGTATTTTGTAGGGTGCACTTCTCCACCTCTTCAACTTTGTTATGTCATCATTGAGTGTCATTTTTTCTGGTAGAGAGAGCAGCTTCTTTTTTCCATGGAGATGTTATTGCTTTGCATGGAATGTCCCTCAGTACAGTATTAAACTGATCTATCCCCATGGAAAGAAGCACATTACGCCAACAGGCCAAGTTACAGGGTCAGATCTGTGGAGAGGTAATCTTACTTATAGTCTATGTCTTGTCTATGTTTTCAAGTATTTTTGAGCTATAAAAATACCTGACATAAAAAGTGCAAGATAGACACATTTAATGCCATACTGTGAAACATTCCAGGCAAAGTAATGGCATCTGCATAGAGAGAAACGGTTGCGAACCCCCCACTAGAAAAGTTACACAGTCTAACTTTAAGCAAGTCTGTTTGATGGCTGAACCTTAAGTGACCCATAAGTAAATATAACAGTTTCTCAAATCAGAATCAGAAAGACTTTTATTGCCATTGTCAAGTGAACACAATTCACAAAACTAGGAACTTGCCTCGGTGATAGGGTGCGAACATAAAACACTAATATATAATAGTAATAACTAGAGTATAGACACTAAATAATAATACTAACTAAAATCGGTTACAGTTTCAGATCTTCGAAGTGGAGAACATTACAAAAGCATATTTGTCAAGTTATTTTGTGATACAAACATCTATAATTGAAAAAATGGCTATATACTGTATGTTTAATGTCATACTGTGGAAAATCACAAGCAACAACAGTTACATAGTGCCTATTTAATGCAGTATTTTGTACCATCCCTAGAAATTTTGTTTTTGTTTATCCACATCATGTGGCATGAAACTTAAAGGAAAAGTAACGGGTTTTTTTACAATTTGAGTCTTATTTCGGTAATAAAACAAGTTGTTTTACTCACCCATAGCACTTTGGTGTCATATGGAGCACTTCCAGAGATGTTTTAGATTTGCGTTAGCCCTAGTGCAACTTCTAGCCATAGCTCGGGGCATATAATATATTCCCCGAGCATGTAATATGCCCTGTGCGGGCTCCAAATAACACAAACTTTAGCACTTTTCAAATCATAGAAGCTTGATGTCTTAGTCTACGATTTAGTTTGAGTCAAAAGTGGCCTGTAATCTGAGATTTAGCCATAGTTTACAGCTTTGCGTTTCATGTTTGGGTCCCGGGAGCTGAGAGCACAGTCCGCACATGCGCACTGGCGTCCTCATCTACTCGAAACTATGGCTAAATCTCAGATTACAGGCCACTTTTGACCACACGAAATCATAGACTAAGACATCGAGCTTCTATGATTTGAAAAGTGCTAAAGTTTGTGTTATTTGGAGACCGCAAACATGTGCCCCGAGAACTCACATTACGGAGATCGCAAATCTAAAACATCTCTGGAAATGCTCCATATGACACCAAAGTGCTATGGGTGAGTAAAACAACTTGTTTTATTACCGAGATAAGGCTCAGATTGTAAAAAAAACGTTACTT
Organism: Paratrypauchen microcephalus; assembly: GCA_036785185.1. Classification (NCBI taxonomy): domain Eukaryota; kingdom Metazoa; phylum Chordata; class Actinopteri; order Gobiiformes; family Gobiidae; genus Paratrypauchen; species Paratrypauchen microcephalus. Next base: position 2,433,063 of record JAVJIX010000100.1, on the reverse strand, counting down.
GTCCTTTAAGCCCACTCAAATTCCAAATGCGTACATCATGTCTTTAATACATATTTTTCTGGTAGTAAAAAGGGCCTTACACTTAAAAACACTATCTGATTCCAAAATGCAAAAGTTGTATCAAAACACATGTCTTATTATTTGTGTAAACTTATGTGTGTGTGTGTGTGTGTGTGCGTGCCCGTGCGTGTGTGTGTGTGTGTGTGAGTGAGTGTGGGAGCTGGGCATGATTCAGTGGTATTACTACACAGTTAATGCAGCAGGGCCAGTCCTCTGTAGAGTCACATAATCAAAACAAAACAACAGGAGCAAAACTGGCCCACACTCACACACACACACACACTCCAGCTGTGCACTGCCGGACCCACGCAACAGCAACCAGGCCACCACACCAATGGACACACATAATATGGAATGGAATAACATGTAAGGATATGAAGAAGAATTGTAGAATTAGAATTTATCAACCATCACTTAACTCTAGTATTGGTTCTGAGCAGTAAAAGTTGTTTGAAGAACACCTATTATTCTAGGTGATATATAATCTATGCTTGGATCAATATTCATCTAAAATGACTTAATAAAAGAAACAAGACATGCGGAATATTCTGCATGTATTTGAAAATGGTCCTGTTCTATTCTATCATTGTGAGTGTATTGTGTATCACTTTGAATTGTAAAGAACCCAGTGACTCCCAACCCTGTTGATTGGAGCACTCACTTCTGCATGAATGATCAACTGTATTTACAACAAGGAAATGATTCAAGTTCGCCAACAACCATTCTTTTTATTTTACCGTAACTTAAGGCCCATAAACATAAATGATGTGTGAAGTGGAAAAAAGTCAGCACTACCTTGTCCACTGGCTAGCTTCTACTACAGTTTAGCTAATTCACTCATGTCTCGCTTTGGTAAGACAGTTGGAAGCATTAAAATGTCTAAAGCCATAGATTTCCACTTTTAATCCTTGCTTATCCAGATGTAGCCCAGAGAAACAATCCAATTTATAGATCCTGGTTTGGACACACCGAGATTGGCTCTGTGTTAAGAATCTGGCCTTGGTGAAGTGCTGTTGACTTTAAACCTATGAAATAAGTAGTATTAGCTCTCCTGAAAGCATACCAGGAGACTAGTGACGGTTCATAATAGGGGTTATACTGCCTTCTGCTGGATAAAAACTGACCTGCATGTATCCTATTTGAGTGTTTAGTGTGAATTGAGTGAAGTGAATTCAAACTTGACCCTCACAGAATTTTGATAGTCTACTCGTATTTTGCTCAAAACATTACAATTTGTGTATTTGTTAGAGATATCTGGATAGTGTGTGGTTGACATAAGTCATAACAATTATGAGTCAAAAATTATGAAATGTGCTTTGAGTCCCCTAATGGAATGGTGCTATAAAATATTTAAAAGCTCATTGTGTAATTTTAGCCAAAAAATAGAGAAGCGGGCTTGCATTTTCACAAACCTGACTCTTGCTCCTCCTACTTGATCCATTGTAATGTTGTTCCTTTGGCTATGCCACAGTATGGCATAAAACTCCATGTAGAAAAAAAAGCTTGGTATTGCTTTAATGAATACGTTTTTTTATTGTTCTTGTGGGAAGAAAAAAAAAAAATTTAAATTTTTTTTTACACATTATTACTCCGAGCCAGTGCAACAATAATTCTCTGCTGATTCTGATGGTGCATTCATTAGAACAGGGCCAGTGCTATTCAGAGCTCCCAGAGGAGAGGAGTGAGATGTCTGCATGCTCTTCTTCCTCTCTCCGCCCTTTGCTCTCAGATCTCAGCCAACACAGGCCAAATCAGATTGTGGCTTATGTTCCCAGGGGCTCTGAAACCAAGCCAGGATCTTAACCAACCTCATATGCTTTATTAAAGTGCTGTCAAAGACCAGGGAAGTGTGCAATACTATTGATATTAGAACTGTTATGTGTCCCACAATGAGGAAAATTCAATTTAAAAAAACAAAACAAAAAAAACATAGCCCAACAGTAGCACAGCAGTAGAAAAAAAGGAAATAAATGCAAAAATAAATGATAAACATGACATGAAATATAATAATTTAAATGTACAATATAGCCTACTTTGAATTTGATAACTTTGACTTTGATAAATTGTAAGTTCTAAATTAAGTAAAATAAGAAAAAAGACTACTAAGCTATTTAGTCCAATTTATACTGTTAAGACTACTGTTGTACCAATTTCGACTGTGATTGTGTAAAAAATAAAAAATTACTGATTCACTGATACAGCAGATAATCAAATAGTAAATATCATAAAATTATTATAAGAGTGTAGAGCTGTGCAATTAATCACATTTTTAATTGAGATTCAGTCATTTATAATAGGTAATAACAAGCTTAGGTCTTTTTAATGGAGAGGTCCACAGCCAGTCCTCTGTCAGAAAAAAGAATGTTTAGGGAAAGAACTGTTACTTGATTTTGTGTTAAAGGGCCCATATTAAGTGATAATGTTACAAACATACCTGGAGTCTGTCAGTCTGTTTATGTTCAGGAAATTCAAAATGAAACTTAAAAAAACAACAGCACATCAAATCAAAAACTGAAGACAGATTTTTTTTTCTCATGTTGACCTACAAGATTATTCATATGTCATTCACATAGATGTTTAATGGTGTTTGTCCCTAAATGCCCTCCTCACATGGTGTCCTGATTCTTGTCTCCATATGAAACCTTGTCCTTGGTGGTGAGAGCCCCGTCAGCACAGTGTGACCTCTGCTCTGTCCTGTTGTGTCACTGACGACACATCAGATCTCACAAGCCTATGGGATACATCAGAAGCTGCACTGCATCCATTTATGTTTTGCTTCTTTCTGTTTGTTTTTGTTTGTTGATACATTTTATGGTTAAATAATTTCCTGTAAAAAAAAAACAAACTGTATTTAAAGATGCGCTATGTAACTTTTTGGGTTTGCCACCTGCTTGTACAAGTTAAAGGTCAGCTCTGTGGAGAGATGATACAGTGTAAAGTAAAGAATCCCGGTATTTCAAGGTATCTTTTTAGATCTTGAAACACCCGTAATTGATCTCCACAGAGAAATAAGAATAGTTGCAGTTGCTTGACTATACAGCTTTTATTACACATTTGATGTTAACCAGAAATCTTTAAATTACCAGTACAGTGTGTTTTTACCAATAAGAAATAATAAAACTGACAAAAGACATATAAATTGGCAGGATATTTTCAACCCAAAAATCCAATCAGTGACTTCAAAGTTCGAAAGTTCAAAGTCAGCTTTACTGTCAAAAACCATATGTACAGGTCGCATACACAGGATTTGAAATTGCAGTACTCCCTAGGCCCACAGTGAACATAAAACATCTTATAAACAAGACAATAAACACAATGACTAAAACATAGAGCTGGGCGATATGGCCTAAAAATAAAATCTCCATCTACAAAAAATCAGATTTCTGATTTTAATCGATTTTTCTCTGCCCTACTCAAAAACAAATAACAGATGACAGACAAATAGCTCAAAATAATGCAACGTTCTTTTATAAAACAAATACATTACACCTTGCATCAATTAAGCTGTTATTGTTTTAAAAAAATATATCACTTGAAGACCCTTACCTACAGCATTGTGCAGTCTGTATACAGCTGTGGCAACTTCAGAAAAATATTTGCGGCTTGGTAGCACATACTTCAGGTCCAAAACTTTCACCATGTTAATGAATCCGGGCTTTCCCACAGTATATATGAGCACCATGTCTTTTACAATATACATCGCAGTAACATGTGTGATTGCCTTCCATTGTGGTCCATACTTACCATATGGCACACAGTTTGAAAATGTTTCAGGGACGGTGTGCTCGTGCTGTGGCCATTTTCATTCCGTTGGGACCTGCACCTCTCCAACTCCGCTGCGTGCCTCTGCTTTAGGTGCTAGAATAAATTTGTCGCGCTGCTTCCTTTGGTTGCAACAGCTTTTGAACAGACCTTACAGCGAGCACTCTTTTGTTCTAAGTCCGACTCAAGAAAACCGAACCAGTTCCATATAACAGATGTAGCGACACCTTTCTTTGGTACAAGCTCCGGCTTTCCCTCAGTCGCTGCCATGCTAGCTTGTACAATGTTTGGGTGCGCCCCGCTAACTTACATTAGTTCCGCTCACATGTAAAAAATCATTAAAAAATCGATTTTCATAAAAACACATCGTCCTGAACTGTAAATTCGAATTAATCGATTTAATCGATAAATCACGGACGTCTACTAAAACATCACATACCCATAGCAAAAGTACAAAAGGCTTGTATATAATACAAATAAGTAAATAAGTAAAAGTAAACACACAATGTGTAGTGTAATAAAGCTCAAATAGTGTTATTTAAGCAGCAGTGTCATTGTCATTTAAGTGTCAATGAAGCAGCAGTGTCGTTGGGGGAGGGAGGGCAGGGCAGGGAGAGAGTTGAGCATCCTGACAGCTTGGTGGATGAAACTGTCTTTCAGTCTGCTGGTCTTGGCCCTGAGGCTCCTCAGTCTCCTTCCTGATGGCAGCAGACTGAAGAGGCAGTTGGATGGGTGGGTGGGATCACCCAGAGGGCTTTGCGGGTGAGGCGGTTGCAGTAGATGTCCTGCAGGGAGGGGGGAGAGAGAGACACCCACGATTCTCTCAGCTGCTCTCACTACTCGGTGTAGCTTTTTCGGCAGGTCACGGTGCAGGTGCCATACCACACAGTGATGCAGCTGGTGAGGATGTGACCTATGGTGCCTCTGTAGAAGGTGCTCATGATGGAGCTGGGGCTCTGGCTCTCTTCAGCTTGTGGAGGAAGCAGAGTCGCTGTTGGGCTTTACTGGCCAGTGATGCAGTGTTCTTTGACCAGGAGAGGTCCTCAGAGATATGCACACCCAGGAACTAACATAACATAACATAACATAACTTATAAACAACTTGCTTATAAATGACATAACTGTTATAATTTCTATTTCCAATTAAAGCACCCTAGTTTTGCTCCTCTTCCTCTCCATGTGATCATTCGCCTCCTTCTCGTTGCCAGGGAGACAGCGGAACCGTCTGGAGCCAATGGACACGATTTTCGTCAAGCAAGTGAAGGAAGGGGGACCTGCCCACGGAGCCGGACTCTGCACAGGTCTGCTAGCCACTCTCCACCTACCCATATCACCGCTAACTAGGGTTGTCAAAAGTATCAAAAATCAGATACTAATTGTTATTAAAACTAGTATTGAAACTAGATTCTCATTTGAGCAGGTATCGATACTAAAAAAGTCACATTCACAGGACAGAAATGAACCTTTCCTGAAGAGATCGCATAGACAAATACACACCCATGGACCTCACCGGACCCTATCTGGACCACTGAGGGATTACACAGATATAAGACTACGTGATAATATAGAAGAAAGTACTATTATGTAGCCTCCTATGACCTGGCGTCCACAAAAGTGAACAAATGATGATGAATGATGAACAAATGAAAATCAGATACTAAACCAATTTTGAACAAGTATCAATTCTAAAACGTTCAATTCACAGGACAGAAATGAACCTTTCCTGAATAGCTTTAGAATGATCTTGAGCTGTATCAGAACAAGACACATAGACTAGTATATGCCATGGACCACTATGGAACCTACCTGGACGACCGAGAGACCCCACAGTTACAAGGCCACATGGTAATATAAAAGAAAGTACCAGTACATAATTTAATGTTCAAAATGTTATTGCCTAAATAAGGAGTTTTTTTTTTTTTTATTATTATTATTTTCATTGTGGTATTGGAATTGATATTGAGTATTCAATATCAATTCCAATACCACTAAGGAATCTATTCCTTAGTTTCGTAATAGTGTATTCTAATGCCCACCCCACACTGGTTCACATCTGCAGCCAATTCCACCTCCTTGTAACCTGCCAGGCCAAACAGTTCTCAGTTAGCGGGTAACAGATGGGCTGCTTCGTGGGAGGCTGAATACACTGTAATATGCAAACTGTTATTGCGACCTTAGCTAATTTAGTTTTGGTAGAACTTCATATATCAAGCTGAGAGATTTTTCATTTGGCATGCCAAGGTTAAAGGCACAGTGTGTCAGAGATGGTTGAGTGCAGAGTTACTGACTTCAGAATCAGAAAATGAAGTTACATGTAATAAGTATAGAACCCAAAACAATCTGCCGCATATTGAAAGAGTCAATAGTTTTTATTAAATATCTGAAATTACATAATCTCACAGTGAGACGTTTTCTTCTGATATATAGCCAGGTAAGAAATTACATGAATACTAAAGCAATAAGTTACATTAAAAATAACAACATAAATTGTTAAATAAATAAACAAATTGCCATCAAAAAGTGGTTACATACAGTACAAGACAGTTTATGTGAGTTTAATATTTGGAAGAATATTTAAAAATGCTTTACAAACGATGTTTATAGGATCTTCAGTGACTTTATGATACCATACTCTCTCAGTCCTAGCTGGAGATGGGTGTATGAGGTGTTAATAGATTGATTGCATCCTTCAATTTGTAGCTTCAGACTGAGTTGGAAGTGTCTCTACTGAAAGCTTAGTGCAGTCCTTACTGTCAGCCTTAATGCTCGATTCGCACTCTGAGTCTGTGGAAATGATAAGTCGCCTGTACAGGCCTTCAGTGCTGTCTGCTTTTATCTGTCCCATCTCCTCTGCTGGGAAGTACCTAGCAGCCTTTCCCACTGTTATCTGTTTTCTACACTAAATACACCTCCACAAATGCTTCAAGCATCTTTTTTTTTTAAATAAAAAACATTCAACATAGTATGTTAAAATTTTGTTTATAGAAATTAAACATTGCTTGATTTAAAGATTAAAGATTAAGAATTCATTGATCTCACACAGGAGAAATTCACTTCTGCATTTGACCCAAGTGGGCTGCAGTGGGCAGCTCGTCTTTCTGGCGGTGCCGGCAGTACTATGAAGGGTCTTGCCCAAGGACCCACACTGGCTTGCTCATTGCTGGGGGGGATTTGAACCCAGGACCCCTGGTCAAGTGACTTATTAAAGGAAAAGTAACGTTTTTTACAATCTGAGCCTTATTTCGGTAATAAAACAAGTTGTTTTACTCACCCATAGCACTTTGGTGTCATATGGAGCATTTCCAGAGATGTTTTAGATTTGCGTTAGCCTAGCGCGAGTTCTAGCCGTAGCTCGGGGCATATAATATATTCCCATGTAATATGCCCCGTGCGGGCTCCAAATAACACAAACTTTAGCACTTTTCAAATCGTAGAAGCTTGATGTCTTAGTCTACGATTTCGTTTGAGTCAAAAGTGGCCTGTAATCCGAGATTTAGCCATAGTTTACAGCTTTGCGTTTCATGGTTGGGTCCCGGGAGCTGAGAGCGAAATAAACTGTGACTCCGCACATGCGCACTGGCCTCCTCATCTACTCGAAACTATGGATAAATCTCGGATTACAGGCCACTTTTGACCAAACAAAATCGTAGACTAAGACATCGAGCTTCTATAATTTGAAAAGTGCTAAAGTTTGTGTTATTTGGAGACCACAAACATGTGCCCCGAGAACTCACATTACGGAGATCGCAAATCTAAAACATCTCTGGAAGTGCTCCATATGACACCAAAGTGCTATGGGTGAATAAAACAACTTGTTTTATTACCGAAATAAGGCTCAGATTATAAAAAAACGTTACTTTTCCTTTAAGATGTGTGAAGAAACCCTCACTCAAGTGACTTTCCAGTTGAGCTAGCCAACCGGTCAAATCCGGTCAAATTTTAAGTGCAATAGAAGAAGAAGAAGAAGTGAGTTTATTGATCTCACACAGAAGGAATTCTTCTCTGCATTTAACCCATCCTGTTATTAGGAGCATTGGGCAGCACATTACTGCGCCCGGGGACCATCTCCATGATCTTCTTGCTTCGGTTTGGTCAGGACCTAAGCTGGAGTACCTATGGTGCATGTTTTAGGTTGATGGGGGAAATCGGAGTGCCCGGAGGAAACCCACCAACATGCAAACTCCACACAGAAAGGCTTGGGCGATCGAACCCGGAACCTTCTTGCTGTGAACCATGAGTGCTAGCCACCGTGCCGCCAATACAAATACAAATTTGCAAATTGCTATTTCCCATATGCCATATACAGCTCCATAACTTCCACTGTGTAAACATTAGCACAAACAATAACAGTCTTAGTAGCATCTTAAATGATAAAATTATTTCATTTAAAGGTGCGTAAATTTTCAGATGGAGAATACATCAAATGCTTTTCTTGATGGAGATGTTATTGCTTTGTTGGGAATATTCCACAGTATGGTGTTAAACCTTTCTATCTTCTAGGTATGTTTGAGCTATAAAAGCACCTGTTCTTTATTAAATGTAAGGTAGAGCCTTTTAATGTTATACTGTGGAACATTCCGGGCAGAGCAATGACATAGAAACAAGCAGATGACGGGCCCTCAAACAAAAAGTTACACTGTGGACCTTTAATTTCTAGTTATGTATGCAGCCAGCAAGATTAATTATAAGTATTTTGTAAGTATTTATCTTCTTGACACTTCTTCAAATGCAGCCTCAATATTTCAGAATCTTTTTTTTCCAAAGTTACATAGCCCTTGTTCAAATGAAAAGGGACATTTCTGTATTATTTTTTATTTTAGTTCAATTTTATTTTAGTTGGTCAATATGCTGTGCTTAAAATGAGATGAGATGAGATGGTTTAGCATTATTTTAATCCTTAACTTTTTTTCAGGGGATCGCATTGTGAAGGTCAATGGAGAAAGCATCATTGGAAAGACATACTCACAAGTTATTGCCTTGATCCAAAACAGGTAAAGTCATCAGCCTTCTTATCTACACTTGTGTTAGGGATAGGCGATATATTGGTTCCAGTATCAGTACATGCCTTTTTAAACCCGATATTCAATAGCGATATTTTTTTGACGCTGTCCATGTCTCTATGTGTCCATAATGTATTTAGTGTATCAGATTTGTCTTTTTAAACAGACTAATGATTCAAAATGGAAATAGAAAGCAATTTTGGATATTGCTATAGATGTTTAATATCCCTATTGGCAATATTGGCAACAGTTACTGGCCACAGCAGCAAGCCAAATATAGGATAACAGTATCGGCTTAAAAACAATTTTAGCCCATCCCTAACGTGTGTGCCCAATTTTCAAAGAAAAATTGTTGTGACATAACAGTGGAAGAATGTATCACCTTCACACTGGGGTCTCATTAAAAAGATCTGATTTTTGTGTGTAACCCTGATAGTGAAGTGATTTCTGACATTTCTGTGTATCTTGCCCTGCCTCCTCTCCCACACGTTTGACTCATCAGCGATGCCTCACTGGAACTGTGTGTGATGCCAAAGGACGAGGACATACTACAGCTGGTATGTAAAGAATCCTCTGTTGAGTGCTTTTTATGTATTTGTTTTAACCTGAATGAAGTTTACACTACTTTTTGTAACATGCTACAAAAAGTCTGTTCCTGGCTGCTTGTTTTTGTACTAACAATTGCTACTCGTGGGAATGATAAAAGGACAAATTCAATTTGTCAACTGGACAGAGTTTATTTGGTCGAAAACGTTTCGCAACTCATCCGAGGTGCTTCGTCAGTGCTGATAGACACTGCTTATATCTAGCTGCAGGGAGGAGCTAACTATACTGAAATTATTCTGAAACTATCCCACCTGAGTTTCTGTCTTTTGTTTTCCAGTTTCTCTCTGGCGTCTAGTTTAGCAGTTGCGAAACGTTTTCGACCAAATAAACTGTCCAGTTGACAAATTTAATTTCTTCTTTTATCATGGATTCTACCTGGACGACTGGGATTCTTCACACATACTCATGGGAATGTTATTTTTGGAATAAAATAGTATATCAATCAACAGACGTAGTAAACTCAAAACTATTTGCTGCTCCTCCTAAGATTAAAGACTCATCAAAACTATAGGAGTATATAGTGAATAATTAACGTAACATTTAACTAAAAATTATTTAAGAAATAGAACAGTCCAAAGGACCAAAATATTGTCATTTAAAAAGAATGTCAGAATGTCACTCTACATTTATGTAAAGCATTTTACATTTATGTAAAGTCACATAATTTATAATAATTTATGTAAAGTCACTAAAGTGCTAGTGTGAGAGGAGTGTAGATTGAGGTTAAAGTATTACTGTTTCTAAAACAATTACCTTTATTCTTGAAAAAATCTTCAAAAACTACCATACTGACAACAGTGAAAGTGTTCAATATTTGGTTCATCTTGACATCTTCAGATAGGAGCTGCTCCCACCCAATTTACAATGCAGTGCTGCTAATGAACATGCAAGGTGTGACTGTACAATGGTACAGCGATTGTTAGTCAGTGGTACCCTGAGTTATAGGAGAATGCGCTAACTGTTAAGATGAGCCATTGGTTCACACTTACATGTCATCAGACTGTGAGTTTAGCAAACAGCAGTCGTTACACCTACTATGCCAATAGAAAACTCCTTTGTATTGTTCTACTTGATCTCACCTCAGATGACTCGGTCCCTTTAAAAGATCCTATAGAATGTACAGACTGCTTTGAGGAGTTCAGTCATGCACAAAATCAGCCCACGCCACATTTAGACCTCAGAACCCTCCAGGCCATACACCAGTGCCAGGCGGGTTCACCGTGCTAGCCACATGTTGGGAGTCACTTCTGGAGGAGAGATGGAGCTGGGTTCCCACTGTGTCGCTACATTCCACACATAGCTTGTTAGCTTTGTTGCAGCACACCGAAAGCCACAGAAATGTGCCTCTGGTTTTTGAGATGTAACAAAAAAGAGGAAAAGGTTTAGCAAGAAAACAAGTAGAATTGTGTACTTTGTCAATTGATTAATTTGGTGAATGTCTTACCTGCTCTTCACCCCCATTTTATGCTGTAAAAGCCTACTGGACAATATATATCCAACTGCTTTACTGTCTTAAAAATGCAAATAAAAGAAGATCACATGTCTAGCATCCTAATTATTTATCACATTTGTATGTGTTTTTCAGAACTATTCAAGGCCAGAGAGGTCACAGTAATGCTAACAACAACTAGCATGCTAACAACACTACTTCCCAGTTCATGGAGGATAAAAACGCTTTATAATTAGATGCAGACAATACACAGCTTATCTGTACTGGGGCAAAACTTTAAATTATTACATGATTTTTTAAATTTCATTAATCTGGTACAGTTCCTATATTACACAAAACTGATCCTTGTGAGCTTTAAACCATGTTATAATGTTATTACTTCCTCAAAATCATACCTGGAGTTGTGTTTTGTTTCATTCACATATATTTAATAATCATTTATTATAAATCTCCAAAGCTCAAAACACTCTAATCAACCTTATAATGGTATTTAGTGGTATTTTTCAAGTCAACGGCTACCTTCTACATTTGTTCAGTAGAGATTGGAAATCCCAGGGTTGATATCATCCAGATGATTTTAGCAAAGATGTATGGAGTTTTACGGAACCCGGGAGGCCTCAGGGAAAATCTTTTTTGAGGGGTAGCAAGAAAGCGTGCGTTCACTTTGCAAAGCATGCCCTCCTTTTATTAAGCCGCGTGTTTGTGTGAGTAGAGTGTGCTCGTTTAAATATAACGTGCACTTGTTTACCTAAATCGTGCACTCTGGTTTACTAAACCGTGCGCTCGCTGTATGAAGTCGTGCCCTCGTCTATCTAAAACGTGCTCTTGATTAAATTTGCTCAAAATGTGTACACGAGATGTATAAAATGTGTGCTCGTTTTTATTCAGTCATTATGCAAATTTATAAATTGTGTGCACGTTTTATTTTTAAAAAAGCTTCTGAAATCATGGCCACACTTTAGTAAATTGTGCTCATGAGGTATATGACGTGGGCATGAGTCTTTTTTTTAGTGAGCAAACAGTTTTAGTAAGACGACTCCACGATATAGGTAAACGAGCGCACGTTCTATTTACACAGACTTAATAAAATGAGGACGCGATTTCATAGAACGAGAACACGCTTTGCAAAGTGAGCGCACACTTTATTGACACCCCCCAAAAAAGATTTTCTGTGAACCTTTACGGACTCCGTAGAGTTTAAATTTGGGGCAATTTAAGAGAAGAACATAGTCTAAATATGCAGGGTTTGTGTGATAAACATGTGTGGATTAAACAAAACACAACTCCAGCGTAATATAGGCTCTTTAAACCCATCACTTTCTATATTGTAACTCATCATATTTGCCCCATTTGCATGAGGTTAGTAACAGCCTTGTGTCTTTATGTATTATACTGTATTGGCCTAGCCTGCGCTCTGAGGGAATGCGGCCACCGTCAGCTGACTCCTGTCAAAGCAGTGTTTACAGAAGGCAGGGCGAGAGCCAGAGCAGAGTGCGTCAGGCAGGGCTGCACCAATGATCACGTAGCCCGGAATGGAGGAGGTGTGGAGGGCTAGCGTGTGTTTCAAGTGCCTCTGAAATGTTCTCAAAGGCAGCGCGGGGGAGGGGCCAGTGCACAGCCAGCAGGTGAGAGTGACAGAAATGCTGAGTATGCCCACGAGGAAGCTATAAAAATCTATGGCAGGGATTCTCAATTATATGATTTTCGTGTGGATACTGGATACCTTGTGGACCGAGAATTTTTTTTTTTTTTTTTTTTTTAGAAGAACAGAGATGTTTCACAACGTCAGATTTTAACTCTTAAGATTTTAACAAGGGGTCAGTAAACGAACCAAATACATGAATTACTCTCGGAGTGGATTACAATGGGAATTTTGTCACTTTTTTGTAAGATAAAAGCGTCCAGGTAAAAATTGGGGTCGGGTCCAGGATTTCTCACAGCGACAGTTATTTTAACTCTCACCACAAGGGGTCAGTAATGAATCGAATATACTGATTACTTTTGAAATTTATTGCAATGCGAATTTTCACACTTTATTATGAGATAAAAGCTCTAGGTAAAATGGTAAAAACAGGTAAAACAAGAATTCACTTACCTGCGATATCCATGTTTCTAATTCAAACATCTCAAACTTGATCTTTACCATTTCAGTGCCTTAGCAGAGTTCTTTTATGTTTCTACTAACAGTACTAATTCACAGCTATTTGAAACTGTCATACGTTGTTTGTAATTTAAAGTCTCTCCTAATACTTTTCTACTGCTTGTGCCTTTTTCTCTGCTTACCTTTGCCTTACCTGCGGACTGCAGTTTTCAAGGGATATCACTGCTCTGGTAAGAAGGGATTCCCAAAACTAATGCGGTTTACTGTACTCACCTTATCATAATCTTTTCATAATACTTAATACTAGAGCTGCACTCTATAAAACTAGTAAATGAAGGCATGTACATTTTAGTTTTAATACAACTGAAATTAATGTCAAAAGTACATTAAAATACTGTATCTCAATAGTCTTGATCCTATCAACTTAATGATTTGGTAAAAATTGTGATTTTTGTGACAAGCATTGTGATTGTGATTTGATTTTCAATTTATGTTTTTTGATAATAGGATTCTATTCAAATGTTACATTTTAAATGCATCCAGAAATTTGACAAAAAGTCTGAAATGTGAACTGACTAACTAATAAAAGAATCACATTTCAGAACACCATTTGCACAGATCTTAACTACAGGGATAGCAGTTTTTATGTAGAATAAGGTGTTTATTTGTTGTTTGTGGAGGCAATGATGGTACCTACCTACCTACCTACCCTATATTGCATATTTGCGTCTTTTCAAAGATCATCACTGAAAGCACCTAGCTCTTTACTCTGGGGTATTTTTATTTTTATGGGTAATTTCCAGTAAGAGGAAGTGCAGCTCTGTTTAAATACACGCCTTATTAATATCAAGGACAAGGAGGACAGTTAATTAAAGCCCAACCCACAACTCTCACTCTTGTCGTCATTTCTCCAAGAGCAACTGGACTGTGAACATGGTGTAGAAAGTACTAGCCAAGGATATTACCATTTTTAAAAAAAAACATCATATTCAAAAGCTTTTTAGGTCTATGGATGTATTTTTTTTATGATTTGAAGTGAAGATTTTTGATATTGTGGAAGCATGCTGACAGAAGTAGCAGCAGTTACTGAGCGCTCGTTCATCTTCTCCTCTTCTTGCCTTAGGGTGCGATCTTCCGTAAGCCATGCTAACTCCGTTCTGGCATCTTCTAATATGGACTTCCCATTTGTCTTTTTTCTTGTGTTTTTTATCTTAAAAATATTTTAAGCGGATTGTTTTAACTTAGAACTAACTCTATATCCAGCTGTCAAACATTTCTAATGTAATGTAGTGTTAATGTTCCATTTTTGTTTACCGTAATTGTTTTATGTAATTTTTTTGTTTACAAGTTACAATTATGCTGACTAACCAAAATAGCTTTAGTATTAGCAACAATCCTATGCATTATTATCCCTATCAATGTGGAAAAAGCGTAACCATTGTAATAAATCCTGTCTAATTCACATTTGTGTATTTTAGCATAATATAGTTATATAAATATATAAATATAGTTTCCATTTTGCATACAAGAATTTAAAGGTACATTATGTAACTTGGTGAGGTGGCATTCCATCGAAATAAAATTGAAATAGAAAATTAAACCATAGTTTGAAACATTCCCCAGGTTTGTGGAGATGGTTTTTCAGTGCAATGACCACAACCAAAATGAGAAAACATGCTCTTTTTGTGTTTTTGGCTACAAAGTTAAATATTATGGCTTTAGTTTAAGAATGCTTCAGAAATATGACATGGCTGTAGTTTTGTTCATGTATTCCTTACGTTATCCTATGACTTTATCATAACATTCTGTAGATTAAATTTGCATTGTATAAAAATTACTAACCCCTCTATGTGAAAATGTCTCCTACCCCAGTCAAATGCGCTAATCTATAGCATCAGTTTTAGCATTGCCACATCTTCTGCCTAGTGACATAATGGGCTTTAATCTGTTGCAGGCATACTCCCAGGATGCATACCTCAAAGGGAATGAGGCGTACAGCGGAAATGCCCGGAACATCCCTGCACCCCCTCCCATCTGCTACCCGCGAATAGAAGTCAAGGCTGCGTCCATGGCCCAAGGAGCTATCCGTGCCACCGAGAAAAACTACCGCGTGGAAATACCTGTCCCTCCATCTCCTCCTGCACCTCCCACCACTATCAAATCTGTTGTTTGTAATGATAAAAGGACTCCAAGCCATCGGACTGAAGAAAACCGGTACGCTACTACAACTGAATCCGCAAAGCCAAGGTCAGCTGTTCCATCGGTATCTGGAGGTGTTCAGTTACAATACCCTTCTATAGATACGCCGGTATATTCGCAAACGCCAACTTCAAGAACTACTCAGAACTACCCCGAAACGTTATCACCAAACATCCCCATAACATCGGCAGCATCGCAGAGAACAAAAATGTCGCCCAATAACTCGCCATCGGCGTCCACTTCCAACACCCCAACGCACCAAAACATTGACTGGAAAAATTACACGACGTACAAAGATTACATTGACTCCAAAAAGCTGCACACGTATGGCTCAAGGACGATACAGGAGCGATTGGATAGCTTACGAGCCGCGGCTAATGCTAATGCAAACTCGGTGTACACGCAACCGCACACTCCTCTGCCGCCGAATTCGAGAGCTTTTAGTTCGCAAGCCAGACGGAGGAGCGCATCACATGATCGCGGGACGGATTCGGCGTACAAGTCCGTAGATCCCTTGCGAAGTGTCTCCCAAGAAAGACTGAGTGGAGGAGAGAGGACAATAAAAAACTGGCATCGGAGTGTTTCCCAGGATGCAATTTCGTTGTCCACGCCAGCAGGGGTCACCAAATCAAGGACACGCTCTTGTGATTACATTGGACACCATGTTACAGACATAGGGACATGTGTGGATGAGAGGGCATGTCGCAGAGAGGAGGGTAAAGTGGTCAGAGAGACAGCAAGTGGAATTACAAATTCGCCACTCACCACTTCTGTGTTTACTAAAGGTATGGATTCAGCATGTTTTATTTTATTTTTTTCAAACACGTGCAAAAGTAAATGGGCCTTTGCTATGCAAGATGATCATGCAAGTTAAATATATGATAGTGTATACTGTAAGTGAATATTTTTTTGTCCCAGTTAAATAATTGACAGTTATGCCCCATAGAACTTTTTTTTTTTTTAATTTTCTGGCTGAAATATTTTGTTTTGCTTGTATGCTCATGATCTATAACTTTTAACTTTACCCTCACATTTTTAATGTAATACTTTTATTATTTATTTAATTATTATTTTTTTGTATTTAAAGGTACAGTGTGTAGGATTCGTGGCGCATTGGTGGATGGTGGCTATTGCGCTTCCTGTTTTAGCTATGGCAGACCTCGAGGGCGCGCCGTAACGCGGACAGCTCGCGTACCCGCGCACGAACGCCTGAAGCGCACCCGGCGCTACTGTATAAATATAACGCGGTCCCGTTCACTGTTTTTTTTTTTTCTTTTTGCATGAGAGCACACATTCCCGATCATGTACCATGACAATCTACACATCAAATGAAACCTTACAGTCTCCTCTTTTTGCAATTCATTTCCCGGCACAACAATCACTCCCCGAGCACATGGGGCTTTTATACGGAAAAGCACAAAACAAGGTTTGTTACTTAGCTTACCTTTGAAGGCTCTGGACAGGTCAAACTCAGTATTTCACCATAATCTCAATCTGTCCGTAAGGATCCAGCGAATAAAATCCAGTAAAACAATTTAGTCTAAAACACGTGTAGGGCTGGGTATCGATCAAAATTTTCCGATGCCGATACCAATATTGATACCTTGATTTCGATACCGATTCCTAACCAGTACCTTTTTCGGTTCCTATTTTATATTAATCCTAGGAAAAAAAATAATTTCATTACACATTCTATTCCACATACTGGAGTTTATTATTAATGTTATTCAAGTTATTGAAGTAAATGAACAAGAACACAACTGCACACCATCACATTATCTCTCTCTCACACACTCACACACACACAGCCTCACACACACGAAAAGCCGGTCGACTTTGTAACACTGAATTGCAAGATTAGCAACGATCTGCAAAGTCAATATAAACGGAAAAACGCTTAAGAAGACACAACAACATTACTTTGTTTTCCCGTGGTTTGCAATTTCCAATTGAAATCTTACCTTGAATCAAAGAAGAACACCGAGTGTAAATCCTCTTAGCAGAGAGTAGCGTCTCCAGATGCAGTCGAGAGTGAGGAACAGCGCCAAAATACATAGAGGCCAAAAATATATTGCACCCGTAATGGTTTAGCACTACCATTGAAAATGAATGGGAAATGGTTTAGGGCCGTTTAGCTAAACTTTCCCCGACTGCGGCGCGGCACTGGTTGCCTTGCCTGTGAACGAGGGGCGTGACCACGCTGTGTTTTTCATACACGCGGACATTTGAGCCAATCTCAGGTGGCATTATCAGACCATAAGCACGCAGGCACGTATCTGAGCCACACGTGATTAACCTTTGGGTATCGAAACGTGGAACCGAAAGACGAGGCATATTTTGATACCCAGAAGAACCTAAGCATTTCGGTCGGTGCCATGGAGGAACCGAATTTCGATGCCCAGCCCTAAACACGTGTTAGATCCATTACGACGTGTGATCTGGCAACATGCTTGTCGTTGTTTATCCAAACGCATACTATCTCGTTGTGTGAAAACCACGAGCCTTGCCGAAGACGAAGGCGGAGCCCAAATGTCCTTCTGTGGCTCTCGTAATCAAAATGGCTGCCTCTATATGGGGAAGATCCCCCTTTTATGCAGGTATATCTAAGTCCAAAAGAATACTTTGATTTCATGATGGAAGTGAAAATGTTTGGACAACACTGTATTTTTGAATGGGTATTTTCAATTTCGGTAATTAATGGGTAAAAATCTTACACACTGTCCCTTTAATGTTTTAATTCCTTTTCTTATCATATACAATATTGCATTAGTAGTACCTCCTGAAATCAATGAAGTACCTTTTAGCAGTACTCAGTTCTATTTTTAGGTGACGTTGGAGCACCAAAGTATAGATAGCCACAACTTGATAGCATTATTGTCCCTAATAATAATTCCTACATTGGTCTATGATCGTTAACTGTCAGTCAACATCTCTTTCCTCTTCAGGTTCTAATCCATCCAAGGCGGACGGTCTCATCATCCGGCCTTCTCGTCTCCCCGTCAAAATCTCAGACTTCTCTCCTGCCTTATCCTCTGCCCAAGCCCCTGCGCCCCTCAAAGACCAAAGAACTACCACCATGATGGCGAACCACGTAAGCTACACCTCCCCAGTACATCTACTCAGGACCAGAGCTGACAGTCTGAAAATGGAAAACCGGACGGAAGGAGGGCTAGCGGCTAGATCTTCCTCCTGCTCTGGTGTCTCCTCTAAAGTAGACATACTAAGACGGCAACAAACTGTCTCCACAACTATCTCTTCAATAACCAATGGAGTGATAGCACAACAACCAAAAGCCATTTCTACTATAAGGACTAAAATTGAAGGCATTGAAGGACCTGACGCAACGGTAGTGGTTTTAAGGCAGGAGAAAAAGTTGGATTCCCAACCCAATCGTCCTCCGTCCTATGTTTGTGCTGTGAATGAACGTAATAATGAAGACACCCAAAGGCCCCCTATGCTGGTGAAAGCAGGGTCAGAGGGAGCAGTGTGTAGGGACATGTACTACAGGAGGTTGGAGGATATGAAGCAGAAGACTGGGTCACACCTGGATGGCTCGCTGGATTCTATACCGTTCATAGGTAAGAATTTTATTTGAAATCTAAATGGTTCCTCTAGAAACACGTTTTTAAATATGTGGGATTTTTGTAGTTGAGCATTAATATTTAAGGTGCGTTACGCAACTTTTCTGAGACAGTTTGCCCCCTGCTTGTCTCCATGAAGATGTTTTTGCCATGCCTTGAATGTTCCACAGTATGACATTAAACTTTCATTTATTTAGTTTTAGATGTTTTTAATTGCATCTTACTTTGAGCGAGGTCACCTGTTCACAGATCTGACCTGTAACTTGATCTGGTCTGCTTGTCTGCATGGAGATAGATACAGTATGTTGCCAGTACCATACTGTGAAACATCCTAGGCAAAGCAATAACATCTCCATGGATATTGCACAGTGTACCTTTTTAATAATCCCAACAGGGCGGGTTGAAAATACACTGTGAACTCAGTCTTTTTTAAACCAATTTGATCAAAACTGTAATACTATTGGACATTTTTCCCAATTTAATTTCAGACGCAAAAAAAGTTGAACTCTGACATAGAATGTTTATCACCAACAAGAACATGGTGGCTGTTCCCAGAGGTTGTATTTATAGTGTGAATTCTAATGCCACCTCTGTCTGTAAATAGCTCTAACACAAGCATAACAGAAGAACTGCAATTGAAAAGGAAACTTGTGTCTATGTCTGGTATGTAGCAGATACTTAAAAGACTATGCACAGCGCCTTATTCAGAAAGTCAGGTCAAAACGTCTTGCTAGGCCTATATGCATTTCTTGTCTTAAAGGGCCCATATTAGGCTATTTTTTGATCTATGTTAAAATGGGGTTCGCTTGTCAAAAACATACCTGAAGTTGTGTTTTGTTTCACATGTTCTGCTCTCAAAAAGAAAACCCTCATATGAGGTGCTCATGTGGTAATACAGGAAGTATACTGTATTTTTAAACTCCACACCTTCACAAGAATCATTTGGATGATTTCACCCCTGGAATTTCCAATGTCGACTGAACAAAAGATAAATTGTAGCTGTTACCTTGAAAAATACTGCATCATGACATCACAAGGTGGAATTGAGCATTTTGAGCTTTGGAGATACAGACAGACTGAATAAAGAATTGCTCAAACATGTGTGAATGAAACAAATCACAACTCCGGGTATGTTTTTGAACAGGTAACATTTTAACATGGCTTAAAGCTTCCAAGAATCAATGTTGCATAATGAAGGACCTTTAACAACTAGGTCACTTTTCATTGACTCTACTGTTAAGTGGAGTATTCTGTCATCATGGAGAAGACTGAACAATGCTTATATGGCTTATGGCATTTTCAACTATGATGACCAAGTGCTAGTGTCCTGTAGGTGAGACTGACATGTCTAAACCACTTCATATTCAAGCAGAACCCCCCCACACACACACACACTGCACATGTGTCATATGTCATCAGTATCACACAATACAGGAAACTAGAACATTGCCCAACTGCACTGTGACATAACAGCAAAGTGCGGTATATCAACAGGATTCAAATTGTATTTATTTTAAGCCACAGATTTGAATGTATGGAAATGAGGTGCTGTCCGAACAACACTATTTTTAAAGGGACTGCATACAATAAAATGCTAATATAAGCTAGAGGCTCCGCTCTGTCTGAAGCTCTGTTAGGCTTTAATTTGAGCTTTATTTTAACACAATCTGACCATAAAGAACCGACTTAGTTGGAACTACAACAGTTGCTGAAACACCTACACAGGACCATAAACATTCGTATTGATCATAGCCTCCTGAAAATGCGTTGCTTAAATCCATCCACACCCCCCAGCGCGATGTCAGTGTAAAGTATCAGTAGAACATGTTTCAGAATGAGCTGTTAGCCCCGCTCACTTTATCCCTTCTCTCTGGGGTTCTTACAGGCAGCTGTATCCAAGGTTCTCATTTAAACAAATTCCTTTTATCGGCAATCTCATTTTGTTTCACAAATAGCTGCTTACACAATACACCAAGTTTTATTTATTTATTTCTTAACTAAAAGAATTACAAATAAAGTACCATCCCATTTCACCTGAAGATTAACCAGTTTAACTTGATTTTATGTATTTTATTTTTTTAGATATTTTGCATTATATTTTTAATTTTATTTATATTTTGGTGGGGAGGCAACTGGTGTCATTTACGGCTAAGTTCCCAATTGTTCAGGTGTAAGTTGCAAAACTATTTCCCTGTGTTTTATTGGCTGTTAAACAAGCATGCCAGTATGATGTTAACGTCAGCCATGCAAATCGGAACTCTTTCAAGGGAAAGGTGTGGAGGCAGTAAAGGTCATAAAGGGTTATCTTTTCCCCTTTTGTTTATCTAAGCAGATGTACAGTTCTTTTTATTCTTTCCTGGTTACAAATTCCCCTTATGTTTCAATGTTACTCAAATTTAAAGTGCACCAATTTCAATCAAACATAGATGCCAAGAAATTAATTTTGTTAATGGGGGCTTGAACTGCTTGACAAAATGTGCTCCTTGTGCCTGAATTTAATTGGAATTTCCTTGCTGATGAAATAGATGGAGGTATAACCTTTTTTTCACTTCCACTTAACTGATATAGAACTTTCCCACCAAGCCAAGTCATAATTAGAAAAATAGGAAAACCTGTCATATGGTATAATATATTTATTCTTTTCTTAGATGAACCCTCTAGTCCAAGCATTGACCTGGACAGTTCGCTCATCTCTGCATCTGGTGTGATCTCTGTCCCTCCAATCATCACTACAATACCCCCCAGCCCGCCCTCGCCCCTGATCCGCCGCCACCTCTCCCATGACCAAGGTATGTTTTTTGCGTGTTTATCCATTGAGACAGCATGCTATTTATTTATGCTACTGTTTCATAGGACATCAGTAATACTGTAGGTCTTAGGTAATAATATTTACAATATCATTTTCAGATTCTATGCGTCTCACAATTATTGACTCTGACTCGGGGACTAAAACAGAGCGCTCAAAATCATGCGACGAAGGCCTGGATAATTACAGGGAAGAGCGAAGGGGGTAAGTTTGTTATTGTACTACATTGTTGTAAAAGCACTATGTAACTTTTTGAGTCTGCCATCGGCTTGTCTCCATGGAGATGCTATTGCTTGTGCATTTCAGAACATGTTCACCAGTATGGCATTTTACTTATATATAGATAAGTGTAATGCCATACTGGGGAACATCCTGGCAAAGCAATAACATTGCCATAGAGACAAGCAGGAGGAATACCAGTACACTAATCCCTCGTTTATCGCGGGGGTTAGGTTCCAGAAATAACCCGCAATAAGAGAAATCTGCGAACTAGGACAACTTTATATTTTACAATTATTCTACATGTTTTAAGGCTGTAAATGCCTCACCACACACATTATACGCTTTTCTCAGACTGGAATGAACCTTTTCTCACATTTGTTCTCGTTTAAACACTCAAACTTTCATAGATTTTTAACAAAATGTATTAATAATGACGCGTGGGGGGAGACACGGCCCCGGAAGCCCCGCCGGACGCGCAAGGAGCACTGCCACGCGATGCGACGCGCACCAACCCCTTGGAGAAGCTTCACACGTGCACCCCTCATCGTGGACAAATCCGTGACAGAGAAACGTGACCGGCGCGACGCCGCGCGTACACCGGGGCTGCGAGCACGAGATAGAACCGCCGCGCCCAGACCGCGTCCTCTCAGCCCGAGCCACAAAACAGCCGCACGAAACCAGCAAAGAGCGGTTTAATCCTGGTTTAGACCTGGTCTAGTCCCGGTTTAGTTCTGGTCTAGTCCCGGTTTAGTCCAGGGCCAGTCCAGGTTTAGACCTCGTCTAGACCTGATCTAGTTCTGGTCTAGACCTGGTTTAGTCCACATTTAGTCCTGGTCTAGTCTCTTAGCCAATCAGGGCTCAGAAAACAATGTTACACTATAAAAAAAAAATGTTACACTATAAAAAAAAATTGAAAAAAAAAAAAAAAAACTTGAAAAGAAAATCTGCGAAACAGCGAGGCCGCGAACAGTGAACCGCGATAGAGCGAGGGACCACTGTAAAATGACCTAGTACACCTTTAAAAATACTGTACCACTTTTATTTCACATTTTTTTCTTGTTAATTTAGGAGGTCATTAATTCCTGGTCTGAAGAGTCTGAGGAAGGTAAGTTCTCATTCACCATGCACTTTCTCATGTGTGCCAACTGTGAACAGTGATCTGACTGGTTTCATTTGAGTAACATTTCCTCTTTAAAATGACAAGATAATGTTGTATTCATGAAACTGAAACAATTTATTTCTACTTTCTGCAGGTGGTCGACAGGTCGTCAGAAGACTCGGGCTCCAGGAGGGACTCAGCTTCAGATATCTTTTGTGATGCTACTAAAGAGGGTCTGCTGCATTTTAGGCAGCTCACTTCAGAAAAGGGGAAGGTCGGTATCTCTACATGATTCAAAAAATAATTGTTTTAACACATTGCAGTCATTAGGTTAACGTTTAGGTTCAGGTTTCTTTTGCCTTTAAGGTACTCTTTTTATGATGCATTTACACTAGCCCAGTTTGAGTCCAAATGTAGACTTGATTTGGTCTTGGTTTAGTCCTGTTCTAGTCCAGATTTAGGTCTGTATCTAGCTCCAGTTTAGTCCCAGTTTGAAGTGATGATTATTCAACTGTGAATGCACCCCTAATACAGTGGTACCTCACCTTACGAAAGACCCAACAAATGAAAATTTCAAGTTACGAAACACCTTCACGTTAAATTTTGGTCTCTAGATATGAAAGAAAATTCAAGTTACGAAACGCAAAATCTCAAAAATTCAAATAATGCGCGCTCAGCCACACACATTATACGCTTTTCTCAGACTGAATTTAAACTTTTCTCACATTTGTCTCTCGTTTAAACACTCAAACTTTCATAGATTTTCAACAAAATGTATTAATAGTGAAGTGTGGGGGGAAGGGGGAGGGGGGAGAAAACTGCGCTCTGACACGTGTGATAGCGCAGCATGACCCGGCGCGGGGCTGCCAGCAGGTCTAGACCTGGACTAAACCAGGACTGGACCAGGACTAAACCTGGACTAAACCAGGACTAAACCTGGACTAAACCAGGACTAAACCTGGACTAAACCAGGACTAAACCAGGACTAAACCATGTGGATTAAAGTGCCGCGCGCGGGTCTATTTCCTGGTTTCGTTTCGAGTCACGGCTGAGGCGAGCAGCGAGGGGGACCGTACGCAGTCTGAGCGCATGAACAAACGCATGCAAGAGCCGCGGTGGTCTAGACCAGGTCTAGAGGAGGTCTAGAGGAGGCACGGTTTGAGCACGGGTCTCGTTCATGCGCTCAGACTGCGTGCGGTCCCCCTCGCTGCTCGCCTCAGCCGTGACTCGAAACGAAACCAGGAAATAGACCCGCGCGCGGCGCTTTAATCCACCTGGTTTAGTCCAGGTTTAGACCTTGGTCTAGACCTGGTATAGTCCACGTTTAGTCCTGGGTCTACAGTCTCTACGCAGAACACAATGTTACACTATAAAAAAAGTTACACTATTTAAAAAAAAAACTTGGATCGGGGCCTTGGAACGAATCAGGCTTTTTCCATTGAAATAGCTACTCAACTTACGAAAAATTCACGTTACGAAACCACTTCTGGAACGAATTAATTTCGTAAGGTGAGGTACCACTATATTCAATTTAGTTTATTTAGTTAGTTAGCTGTTTATTTTTCTGTATTTTTAGCTCTATTTCAATTTCATTTAACATTTTGACTGTGCCCAGAACTGTAAATTCTCCACTGTGTACCACAACAAAAAAATATTTCAACTTAACCAGATCTATTTGGACTATTTCTAAACAATGACTAAACCAGGTGTTAATTAGCACTAACCACAGACTAGATTAGCTCTGAACCAGGACTTACCAAAATCAATTCCAGCACCATTAGTACCAACATTTGACAACCACTGCAGCACAACAATCCCTCACTTATACGTACAACAGAACTATATTTAAGATTAAAATTACTAGTCATTTCCCTATCCCGCTGTGCCAAACGCCTTCTCTCATTTTGACCCACTTTTTCAGCGCGTCGGAGGGGGCATGCGTCCGTGGAAACAGATGTACGTGGTGCTGAGGGGTCACTACCTGTGCCTGTACAAGGAGCGCAGGGAGGGCCAGGGCCATAGTAACTGTCAGACCGTAGAAGAGCCTCTGCCCATCAGCATCAAAGCATGCCTCATCGACATCTCCTACAGTGACACCAAGCGCAAGAACGTGCTCCGCATCACCACCTCCGACTCCGAGTACCTGTTGCAGGCAGAGGACCGCGAGGACATGCTGGCCTGGATCAAAGTCATCCAGGAGAACAGTGTGGATGAAGAGGTAAGATAACATCGCTAGTGCTAAAGTAGTCTTTTTTGTAATACTACGTTTCAAATACAAAGGATTTGTACATATAGTAGTCTGATGTGGATTTTAAATGTATTGTTGTCAAACCAATTAATCCTGACATCAGCCACTTGGAAAACTAGAGATAGCAACACACATCTTCATAATGTAAGCTTCAAAAACTTTTATTTTGGTATTTATACAAAATATAGCTACCGGAACCTCACTGTAGAAACTGCTGTATTAGGCAAGGCATATTCATCTGTAGAGCAGTATTTGTACATAAAGTAATTCAAAGTGCTCAACAGAACAAGACAGTATATTGAGATCACAGTACAATAAAATAAAAAACATTTCTTTTTTCAAATATTTTATTAAAAAGATAAGAGAAAACAGATAATGCTATAAGCCATCCCAAAAACACAACGCCAACAGAGTCATCTATTATTATTAGCTGAAGTGTGCTTTACTGTCTGTAGACAATGTGTCCTACAATAGATTTGTTTCACCACACTTACCCTAATTTCCTAAGGCCAAAACATACTGGGAATCCAATATTATCCATGTCACCCAATTCCAGTTATGTAAAGAGGCATTACTATCTGGTGCATTGTGTAAATAGTGTAAATAATATGCATTGTGTCCTTCTTTTGTCTCCTTCTGTTTTTCCAGAACGCGGCCTTCACCAGTCATGACCTCATCAGTCGCAAAATCAAGGAGTACAACACTCTGATGAGGTAAGTGAGTAGGAGGGGATTGGGATATTGGAGTATTAAAGTGAACAAGACAAGTCATAGTTACGAGAACATGGCAGAGTGTGTAGTAATGCGTATGTTTGTTTCTTTCAGCCCGACTGGCACAAAGTCGGAGCCCTCTCCACGCTCGTCCCGGCAGTCCCTGAGCATCCGACAGACTCTGCTGGGAGGGAAGGCAGAGAGCAAGACGCCCTCACCCAAAGCAGAGCAGGAGAGGAGAAGCATGCACAAAGGTCCGCTGATATTGTTATGTAACCAGTTATATATTATTGTAAAGGTGCACTATGAAGCTTTTCGGGGGGTGATCTGGTCTCCATGGAGCTGTTATTGTAATGGTGTTAAACGTAGCTGCTTGCATTTATTCAGTGTTTATATTGAAAAAAATACCTTGCACAGCTCTACACAGATCTGACCAGTAACTTTCTCTAGTGGCACCAGCTTGTCTCTAAAGAAATGTTTAAGTAAAGCACAGTGCACCTTTAAAGATCAGCTTTTTTCTGTCATTATGTTAATTTTAAAACTCAAAATCAATATTTTGCCGTTTATCTGAGCTAAAATCTTTATGTCACAATAGCTGGCAGGATTCTGAAACATGACCAGTTTTAAAATGACTCTTTTGTATTGAAACTTCTTAGAAAAAAATAAAATAAGCTATGACAATTACACTTTTTTCTTTTTTTCCAATATTTTTTATAGCTTTAATGCACACCATTAATGTTAAAATAAATCACAGTTTCACTGTCTCCACCTGCAGATGACACTAGCCCTCCAAAGGACAAGGGCACGTGGAGGAAAGGCATCCCCGGCCTCATGAGGAAACCCTTTGAGAAGAAGCCCTCTCCTGGGGTCACGTTCGGAGTGAGGCTGGACGACTGCCCTCCTGCTCACAACAACAAAGTGAGTCCAGCTTTCTCATGTCACTTCTCTTATTCTCATTACTTACTAGTACGGCTGAATGACATTGGCAAAATATTTCACTGTAAATTTTCTGACAAACATTGCCATCACGATTAGATTAGATCGAACATCTTATTTTAGACTGGACATCTTATTTGATATTGTATTTTATATTTTATTACTTATTTTTCTATTTTATTCTGATTTATACATATACATTGATGATCTTTTTTTATATAATTATGTCTCATTTGACACTATTGCTCTTTGGTTGTTATTCCATCTATTTTTTGTTACCCTCTGTTATATATTCGATGTGTGAGCTACTGTACCCAAACAATTTCCCTTGTGGATCAATATAGTTTGTCTAAGTTGTTACGTGTGCAGTTAGCCAATGCCCCACACAAAGTTATAAAAACAGTCTCCGTTTATCTGGGATACAAAACTACACACGCACACAAAAAAAAAGAAACAAAACAACAGAATAAAGTTTACACAGGTATCCTACAGTCCTGCACCACTGGCGTGCGCACGTGACTTGGCCGTCCTCCCACCAGTCCAACTGCCCGTAGTCTCCAGAAGTCCATGGAATGCACGGAATCCTCTCCAGTGGCACCCTCGAGGCAGAGAGTCCGCAGAAAACGTGTAATCCAAGGCGCTGGAGCAGCACCCACAACACAAATACAAGCTCACGGCACCGCCACCTGCCGTCCGTACCGAGCTTCTTCTTGCTTGGGTCCTGAACCTTCCGGTGTGTCTTCAGTGGTGTCTGTCCTCTCTCTGTCAGTGACCCCCTAAGGTCTGAATTTATAGCCGGTAAGACCACAGATAAAAGAACAAAGAACAAAGAATAAAGCTAGATCAAAGTCATCCAATCAGAAAGCATTCTCTGAACCTGAAGGCGGGACAAGAAGTGTCCCGCCCACATACATGGACCTTACAAAATGGCGGCACCCATAGAAAAACACAGAGAAATGGCTCATGTAACACAACACATTCACATATACCAACTAAAATACAACAAATAAAATAAAATAAACAAAACGCTTGTCCGTAACACCCTCCCCTTAAAGTGAAAAGTTTGATTTCAACGATCAAAATTTTCACTCACGTCCCTCACTCAACCCATGGTGGGTTCAACACCGGGATAGACAATCAGCAATCACATTATCTTTACCCTTGATGTGCTTGATCACAATGTCATATTCCTGAAGAATTAAACTCCAGTTTAGCAATCTCCTATTCTTGTTTTTCATCTTAGCCAAGAACACTAAGGGGTTATGATCTGTATATACAATCATGGGTTTCTGGCTGGTGCAAACATACACATCAAAGTGCTGGAGGGCCAGAATCAGGGCTAAAAGCTCCTTTTCAATAGTGGAATAGTTTCTTTGATGTCGGTTTAGCTTTTGGAAAAGTAAGCTATGGGTGCTCCACACAGTCATTCGTATCTTGTTGTAATAACACGGCACCTGCTGCATCCTCGCTAGCGTCTACAGCTAGGGCAAACGGTTTGCCAAAATCAGGTGAACGGAGAACAGGGAAGTGACACAACACAAACTTTAGTCTGTCAAATGCCTTTTGGCAGGCGTCAGTCCACACGAACTCCTCACGTTTCTTGAGCAAATCTGTCAATGGCAGGGCTACATCGGCAAAGTTCTTGCAGAACTTGCGGTAGTATCCTACCATGCCTAAGAATCGCCGCAAAGCTTTCTTACTGGTGGGAACAGGGTAGGCCACTATAGTCTGGATCTTAGCCTCAACGGGAGCCACCTTGCCTTGGCCAATCACATGCCCCAGGTAGGTAACACTGGCACAGCCAAATTCACTTTTGCTAGATTAACCGTAAGATTGGCCTCTGCCAGTTTCTGTAACAGTTTTTCAACATCAGCGATATGACCTTCCCAGGTGTCACTCCCTGTAACCAAATCATCAATGTAGGCACTGGTGTTGGGTAAGCCCTTAACCACGGAGTGAATCATTCTCTGAAATGTAGCGGGTGAGTTCTTCATTCCAAATGGGAGTACATTGTACTTCATACAACCCTGACGGGGTGACAAATGCAGATATTTCCCTAGCTCTATCAGTTAGCGGAACACACCAATACCCTTTCAACAGGTCAATCTTCGTGAGAAACTTTGCTTGTCCAACTTTGTCAATACAGTCATCCACTCTGGGATTGGAAAAGCATCCGTTTTGCTAACAGCATTTACTTTCCTATAGTCAGTACAAAATCGTGGAGTACCATCGGACTTTGGCACCAACACACATGGCGAGCTCCAATCAGAATGCGATGGCCGAATAATGTCGTGCTCCAACATGTACAGCACCTCACCTTCAGCCAGTTTACATTTCACAGGACTCATTCTATACGGATGTTGCTTGATGGGTGGAGCGTCACCCACATCAACATCATGAATGGCCACATGAGTTCTCTTTGGCACATCGGGAAACAAATCCTGGTACTTAAGTATCAAGGCAGTCATTTGGTCTCTCTGCGCAGGCTCTACGTGAGACAATTTTAGGTCAAGGCTCTGCAGAATTTCAGAATTTGACAATCTACAGGGAACGATGTCAGGCCTAACAGAGGGTTCCTCATCCTGCAACTCCTCATCCCCTACAGGGCTCTCACCACATTGCTGACTAACCACTGACACAGCCTCCACAGATCTCTCATGGTAAGGCTTCAACATATTGATATGGCACAACTGTCTAGCCTTTCTCCTATCCGGGGTGGACACAAGGTAATTGAGGTCACTGACCTTTGAATGTATCTCATAGGGGCCGTGAAACCGAGCCCGCAAGGGATTGGACTGTAGTCCAAGTGTATGTGCAGGACTGTAGGATACCTGTGTAAACTTTATTCTGTTGTTTTGTTTCTTTTTCTTTTGTGTGCGTGTGTAGTTTTGTATCCCAGATAAACGGAGACTGTTTTTATAACTTTGTGTGGGGCATTGGCTAACTGCACACGTAACATAATTGGGGGCTCGTCCGGGATGAACGCCATGCGTTAGTGAGTCGTTTGTAGCCTGTTAGCATTCGTGAAAGCCAACTTTAGCATCGAGACTCTTCTGTTTTTTTTTGTTTTTTTTTTTTTTTTGCTTCATCATGGCGAAAGCAGCGCTTGACTTTCTGGAAAATCCAACTGTTAAAGGTCTGCAGGATTTGAGAAAAACTGAATTGCTAGAGGTCACTAGGTCTCTAAACCTGCCTGGCATAAACGCAAAGTGCCCAAAAGCTAAAATGGCTCAGGCTGCTGCCCGGCATTATCATCGTGAAGGCATTTTTAGCATTGCCGATTTAGCTCAGTTTGAGGAGCCTGACTCCCCAGCTGGACCTAGCACAGATAGTGGGAAAGACTTCTCTTTCCAACTGCAGTTACTTCGGTTGAAAAGGGAAAGAGAGAAAGAACAGGCAGAAGAAAGAGAAAAGGAGAGACTTTTCGAGTTGGAGAAGTTAGACAGGGAAAGAGAACGAGAAAGA
Organism: Paratrypauchen microcephalus; assembly: GCA_036785185.1. NCBI lineage: Eukaryota > Metazoa > Chordata > Actinopteri > Gobiiformes > Gobiidae > Paratrypauchen > Paratrypauchen microcephalus. Next base: position 2,402,818 of record JAVJIX010000100.1, on the reverse strand, counting down.
GAACGGTTGCAAATGGAGAGAGAGGCTTTAGGGGTGCAATTAGAGTTGGCAAGGCTAGGGAGAACAGCCACAGGACACCTCGATAACTTCGTTGCTAGCAGAGAAGTGAGACTGGTCCCACCTTTTGATGAGCAGGAAGTAGACAAGTACTTTCAACATTTTGAAAAGGTGGCAGGGAGTTTAAAATGGCCCAAGGAGTATTGGCCTTTGATGCTGCAGAGTGTCTTGAGAGGAAAGGCACAGCAGGCTTATTCAGCTTTGGCTGGTGGTGATGCCTCGATATATGATGTGGTTAAGCAGGCCATATTGACTGCTTACGAATTAGTGCCAGAAGCATACAGGCAGAAATTTAGGGGCCTTAGAAGGGATGAAAAGCAGACCTATGTTGAATTTGCTCATGATAAGGAAGTGTACTTTGAACGTTGGTGCACATCTAAGTCTGTCGATGGTGACTTCAAGCTGTTGAAGGACTTGATGCTGGTGGAGGAATTCAAACGGTGTGTCAAGGATGACATTAAGTCGTATCTGGATGAAAAAGATGCCACGACACTCCGGGAAGCGGCTAAGTTAGCTGATGAGTATGCACTGACGCATAAGACTAAATTTGGATTCCAAGACCGGCAGGCTGTTACTAGACAGACTGGTGGGAGACCCATAGCAGCACCGACCACAGGCATTAAAGCCAAGGCGGCTAAGGGTAAGAGTAGAGATGACGATGCCAAAGAGGAGGCATTTATCGGTCCTACCTGTCACTTCTGCAAGAAACCAGGTCATATCATGTCTGAGTGCTTTAGCCTTCAGAGGAGGAAGGAAAGAGAGGCATCTGCTAGTGGTAATGGTTTAGTGGCGTCGTGGATAGAGAGGTCCACGGATATTGGTTCGACTGAGCCATCTGGCCCTGGCCCGTATGGGACCAGAGAGGTCGGGTCGTCTGATCTTTTCAGGAAAGAGTTCCTGCCATTTGTGTCAGAGGGATTTGTGTCCTCAAGTGGGAGTTCTACTCCTCAACCCATTCGAATCCTTCGTGATACTGGGGCTTCCCAGTCACTTTTGTTGAAAGAGGCATTGTCCTCCGGTGAATGTGAAGGCACTGCTGTCGGTGACTTCACACTTGTTCAGGGTATTGAGGGTAGAGGTGTGATGGTACCTCTGCACTCTGTGTTTTTGAAGTCAGACTTGGTTACAGGACAAGTTAAGGTGGGCCTCATGCCCAATCTGCCTATTAAAGGTATTTCCTTGTTACTCGGCAATGACCTAGCTGGCGGTAAAGTTGTCCCCTCTATGCAGTTGACTTCTCAGCCGAGTACTGAAGAAGAGTCTAATGTGGATTCTGATGTTTTTCCCTCATGTGCAGTTACTCGAGCTGTGGCCAAAAAGGCTAAAGAAGAGGAGGACTATGTGCAATCTAGCACTGTGTTAGGTCAGAACACTGATGAGTCTGGACTTCATGCAAGCCAGGACTCTAGTAAGGGTGGCTGTTATGATGAATTGTCAGATACGTTTCTTGGCACGTTGTTTGAACAGGATCTTGGTAGTTCACCCGTAGAAGTGGGTGAAGATCCTCACGTGTCTGACGGTTTGTCCTTGTCAAGAAAACAGCTAATCGAGGAGCAAAATAGTGATCCAGAAATTGCTGGTTTGAGAGAGAAAGCTCTCTCTGATGACGAAATTGTGAGGGTGCCAGTTGGTTATTACCTCAAAGATGGGGTTTTGCTGCGAAAATGGCGTCCCCCGTGATATTCCTGGCAGGGAAGACTGGGCGGTTGTCCAGCAAGTTGTTGTTCCCAAAGCCTACAGGAATGACATCCTCACTATGGCCCATTGCTTACCACTAGGTGGTCACCTTGGTGTTAGGAAAACGGTTAATAAGATTATGAAGCAGTTTTTCTGGCCAGGTGTACATAAGGATGTGGCTACCTTTTGCAGGACATGTCATAGTTGTCAGATGGTTGGCAAGCATCAGTTAGACCCTCCTGTGGCTCCACTGAAACCCATCCCAGCCTTTGGTGAACCTTTCTCCAGGGTGATTGTGGACTGTGTGGGGCCTTTGCCGAGAACTCGGTGTGGAAACGAGTACATGTTAACCATTATGTGTGCCGCCACAAGGTTCCCTGAAGCAGTTCCACTTCGTAATATTAAAGCAGCCACTGTTGCAAAGGCCTTGACTAAATTTTTCACCTTGTTTGGTCTGCCTAAAGAGATCCAGTCAGATCAGGGGAGTAATTTCACCTCTGGGCTCTTCCAGCAGGTTGTGTACGAGCTGGGGATCAAGCAGATCATGTCGAGTGCCTACCACCCTGAGAGTCAGGGGTCTCTGGAGAGATTTCATTCTACTCTGAAAATAATGGTTAGGGCATACTGCTTGGAGAATGAAAAGGACTGGGATGAAGGGGTTCATTTGTTGTTGTTCGCTGCTAGGGAGTCAGTCCAAGACTCTCTTGGTTTTAGTCCATTTGAGTTGGTGTTTGGACATCAGGTCAGAGGACCGTTGGCCCTCTTGTGTGAGCAGTGGACCCACAAAGACACGCATGTGAATCTATTGGATTATGTGTTGACCTTCAGGGAGAGACTTCACAGAGCCTGTGCATTGGCTCGAGAAAAGCTGGAGTCTACTCAAGGGAAAATGAAAACGTGGTATGATCGTAAGGCCAGGGCTAGGACTTTCAGACCAGGGGACAAAGTGCTTGTGTTGTTCCCACTACAGTCCAATCCCTTGCGGGCTCGGTTTCACGGCCCCTATGAAATACATTCAAAGGTCAGTGACCTCAATTACCTTGTGTCCACCCCGGATAGGAGAAAGGCTAGACAGTTGTGCCATATCAACATGTTGAAGCCTTACCATGAGAGATCTGTGGAGGCTGTGTCAGTGGTTAGTCAGCAGTGTGGTGAGAGCCCTGTAGGGGATGAGGAGTTGCAGGATGAGGAACCCTCTGTTAGGCCTGACATCGTTCCCTGTAGATTGTCAAATTCTGAAATTCTGCAGAGCCTTGACCTAAAATTGTCTCACGTAGAGCCTGCGCAGAGAGACCAAATGACTGCCTTGATACTTAAGTACCAGGATTTGTTTCCCGATGTGCCAAAGAGAACTCATGTGGCCATTCATGATGTTGATGTGGGTGACGCTCCACCCATCAAGCAACATCCTTATAGAATGAGTCCTGTGAAATGTAAACTGGCTGAAGGTGAGGTGCTGTACATGTTGGAGCACGACATTATTCGGCCATCGCATTCTGATTGGAGCTCGCCATGTGTGTTGGTGCCAAAGTCCGATGGTACTCCACGATTTTGTACTGACTATAGGAAAGTAAATGCTGTTAGCAAAACGGATGCTTTTCCAATCCCAAGAGTGGATGACTGTATTGACAAAGTTGGACAAGCAAAGTTTCTCACGAAGATTGACCTGTTGAAAGGGTATTGGTGTGTTCCGCTAACTGATAGAGCTAGGGAAATATCTGCATTTGTCACCCCGTCAGGGTTGTATGAGTACAATGTACTCCCATTTGGAATGAAGAACTCACCCGCTACATTTCAGAGAATGATTCACTCCGTGGTTAAGGGCTTACCCAACACCAGTGCCTACATTGATGATTTGGTTACAGGGAGTGACACCTGGGAAGGTCATATCGCTGATGTTGAAAAACTGTTACAGAAACTGGCAGAGGCCAATCTTACGGTTAATCTAGCAAAAAGTGAATTTGGCTGTGCCAGTGTTACCTACCTGGGGCATGTGATTGGCCAAGGCAAGGTGGCTCCCGTTGAGGCTAAGATCCAGACTATAGTGGCCTACCCTGTTCCCACCAGTAAGAAAGCTTTGCGGCGATTCTTAGGCATGGTAGGGTACTACCGCAAGTTCTGCAAGAACTTTGCCGATGTAGCCCTGCCATTGACAGATTTGCTCAAGAAACGTGAGGAGTTCGTGTGGACTGACGCCTGCCAAAAGGCATTTGACAGACTAAAGTTTGTGTTGTGTCACTTCCCTGTTCTCCGTTCACCTGATTTTGGCAAACCGTTTGCCCTAGCTGTAGACGCTAGCGAGGATGCAGCAGGTGCCGTGTTATTACAACAAGATACGAATGACTGTGTGGAGCACCCCATAGCTTACTTTTCCAAAAAGCTAAACCGACATCAAAGAAACTATTCCACTATTGAAAAGGAGCTTTTAGCCCTGATTCTGGCCCTCCAGCACTTTGATGTGTATGTTTGCACCAGCCAGAAACCCATGATTGTATATACAGATCATAACCCCTTAGTGTTCTTGGCTAAGATGAAAAACAAGAATAGGAGATTGCTAAACTGGAGTTTAATTCTTCAGGAATATGACATTGTGATCAAGCACATCAAGGGTAAAGATAATGTGATTGCTGATTGTCTATCCCGGTGTTGAACCCACCATGGGTTGAGTGAGGACGTGAGTGAAAATTTTGATCGTTGAAATCAAACTTTTCACTTTAAGGGGGAGGGTGTTACGGACAAGCGTTTTGTTTATTTTATTTTATTTGTTGTATTTTAGTTGGTATATGTGAATGTGTTGTGTTACATGAGCCATTTCTCTGTGTTTTTCTATGGGTGCCGCCATTTTGTAAGGTCCATGTATGTGGGCGGGACACTTCTTGTCCCGCCTTCAGGTTCAGAGAATGCTTTCTGATTGGATGACTTTGATCTAGCTTTATTCTTTGTTCTTTGTTCTTTTATCTGTGGTCTTACCGGCTATAAATTCAGACCTTAGGGGGTCACTGACAGAGAGAGGACAGACACCACTGAAGACACACCGGAAGGTCCAGGACCCAAGCAAGAAGAAGCTCGGTACGGACGGCAGGTGGCGGTGCCGTGAGCTTGTATTTGTGTTGTGGGTGCTGCTCCAGCGCCTTGGATTACACGTTTTCTGCGGACTCTCTGCCTCGAGGGTGCCACTGGAGAGGATTCCGTGCATTCCATGGACTTCTGGAGACTACGGGCAGTTGGACTGGTGGGAGGACGGCCAAGTCACGTGCGCACGCCAGTGGTGCAGGACTGTAGGATACCTGTGTAAACTTTATTCTGTTGTTTTGTTTCTTTTTCTTTTGTGTGCGTGTGTAGTTTTGTATCCCAGATAAACGGAGACTGTTTTTATAACTTTGTGTGGGGCATTGGCTAACTGCACACGTAACATAATGCTTGGAGAATGAAAAGGACTGGAATGAACCCCTTCATCCCAGTCCTTTTCATTCTCCAAGCAGTATGCCCTAACCATTATTTTCAGAGTAGAATGAAATCTCTCTAGAGACCCCTGACTCTCAGGGTGGTAGGCACTCGACATGATCTGCTTGATCCCCAGCTCGTACACGACCTGCTGGAAGAGCCCAGAGGTGAAATTACTCCCCTGATCTGACTGGATCTCTTTAGGCAGACCAAACAAGGTGAAAAATTTAGTCAAGGCCTTTGCAACGGTGGCTGCTTTAATATTACGAAGTGGAACTGCTTCAGGGAACCTTGTGGCGGCACACATAATGGTTAACATGTACTCGTTTCCACACCGAGTTCTCGGCAAAGGCCCCACACAGTCCACAATCACCCTGGAGAAAGGTTCACCAAAGGCTGGGATGGGTTTCAGTGGAGCCACAGGAGGGTCTAACTGATGCTTGCCAACCATCTGACAACTATGACATGTCCTGCAAAAGGTAGCCACATCCTTATGTACACCTGGCCAGAAAAACTGCTTCATAATCTTATTAACCGTTTTCCTAACACCAAGGTGACCACCTAGTGGTAAGCAATGGGCCATAGTGAGGATGTCATTCCTGTAGGCTTTGGGAACAACAACTTGCTGGACAACCGCCCAGTCTTCCCTGGCAGGAATATCACGGGGACGCCATTTTCGCAGCAAAACCCCATCTTTGAGGTAATAACCAACTGGCACCCTCACAATTTTGTCATCAGAGAGAGCTTTCTCTCTCAAACCAGCAATTTCTGGATCACTATTTTGCTCCTCGATTAGCTGTTTTCTTGACAAGGACAAACCGTCAGACACGTGAGGATCTTCACCCACTTCTACGGGTGAACTACCAAGATCCTGTTCAAACAACGTGCCAAGAAACGTATCTGACAATTCATCATAACAGCCACCCTTACTAGAGTCCTGGCTTGCATGAAGTCCAGACTCATCAGTGTTCTGACCTAACACAGTGCTAGATTGCACATAGTCCTCCTCTTCTTTAGCCTTTTTGGCCACAGCTCGAGTAACTGCACATGAGGGAAAGACATCAGAATCCACATTAGACTCTTCTTCAGTACTCGGCTGAGAAGTCAACTGCATAGAGGGGACAACTTTACCGCCAGCTAGGTCATTGCCGAGTACCAAGGAAATACCTTTAATAGGCAGGTTGGGCATGAGGCCCACCTTAACTTGTCCTGTAACCAAGTCTGACTTCAAAAACACAGAGTGCAGAGGTACCATCACACCTCTACCCTCAATACCCTGAACAAGTGTGAAGTCACCGACAGCAGTGCCTTCACATTCACCGGAGGACAATGCCTCTTTCAACAAAAGTGACTGGGAAGCCCCAGTATCACGAAGGATTCGAATGGGTTGAGGAGTAGAACTCCCACTTGAGGACACAAATCCCTCTGACACAAATGGCAGGAACTCTTTCCTGAAAAGATCAGACGACCCGACCTCTCTGGTCCCATACGGGCCAGGGCCAGGTGGCTCAGTCGAACCAATATCCGTGGACCTCTCTATCCACGACGCCACTAAACCATTACCACTAGCAGATGCCTCTCTTTCCTTCCTCCTCTGAAGGCTAAAGCACTCAGACATGATATGACCTGGTTTCTTGCAGAAGTGACAGGTAGGACCGATAAATGCCTCCTCTTTGGCATCGTCATCTCTACTCCTACCCTTAGCCGCCTTGGCTTTAATGCCTGTGGTCGGTGCTGCTATGGGTTTCCCACCAGTCTGTCTAGTAACAGCCTGCCGGTCTTGGAATCCAAATTTAGTCTTATGCGTCAGTGCATACTCATCAGCTAACTTAGCCGCTTCCCGGAGTGTCGTGGCATCTTTTTCATCCAGATACGACTTAATGTCATCCTTGACACACCGTTTGAATTCCTCCACCAGCATCAAGTCCTTCAACAGCTTGAAGTCACCATCGACAGACTTAGATGTGCACCAACGTTCAAAGTACACTTCCTTATCATGAGCAAATTCCACATAGGTCTGCTTTTCATCCTTTCTAAGGCCCCTAAATTTCTGCCTGTATGCTTCTGGCACTAATTCGTAAGCAGTCAATATGGCCTGCTTAACCACATCATATATCGAGGCATCACCACCAGCCAAAGCTGAATAAGCCTGCTGTGCCTTTCCTCTCAAGACACTCTGCAGCATCAAAGGCCAATACTCCTTGGGCCATTTTAAACTCCCTGCCACCTTTTCAAAATGTTGAAAGTACTTGTCTACTTCCTGCTCATCAAAAGGTGGGACCAGTCTCACTTCTCTGCTAGCAACGAAGTTATCGAGGTGTCCTGTGGCTGTTCTCCCTAGCCTTGCCAACTCTAATTGCACCCCTAAAGCCTCTCTCTCCATTTGCAACCGTTCTCTTTCTCGTTCTCTTTCCCTGTCTAACTTCTCCAACTCGAAAAGTCTCTCCTTTTCTCTTTCTTCTGCCTGTTCTTTCTCTCTTTCCCTTTTCAACCGAAGTAACTGCAGTTGGAAAGAGAAGTCTTTCCCACTATCTGTGCTAGGTCCAGCTGGGGAGTCAGGCTCCTCAAACTGAGCTAAATCGGCAATGCTAAAAATGCCTTCACGATGACAATGCCGGGCAGCAGCCTGAGCCATTTTAGCTTTTGGGCACTTTGCGTTTATACCAGGCAGGTTTAGAGACCTAGTGACCTCTAGCAATTCAGTTTTTCTCAAATCCTGCAGACCTTTAACAGTTGGATTTTCCAGAAAGTCAAGCGCTGCTTTCGCCATGATGAAGCAAAAAAAAAAACAAAAAAAACAGAAGAGTCTCGATGCTAAAGTTGGCTTTCACGAATGCTAACAGGCTACAAACGACTCACTAACGCATGGCGTTCATCCCGGACGAGCCCCCAATTATGTTACGTGTGCAGTTAGCCAATGCCCCACACAAAGTTATAAAAACAGTCTCCGTTTATCTGGGATACAAAACTACACACGCACACAAAAAAAAGAAACAAAACAACAGAATAAAGTTTACACAGGTATCCTACAGTCCTGCACCACTGGCGTGCGCACGTGACTTGGCCGTCCTCCCACCAGTCCAACTGCCCGTAGTCTCCAGAAGTCCATGGAATGCACGGAATCCTCTCCAGTGGCACCCTCGAGGCAGAGAGTCCGCAGAAAACGTGTAATCCAAGGCGCTGGAGCAGCACCCACAACACAAATACAAGCTCACGGCACCGCCACCTGCCGTCCGTACCGAGCTTCTTCTTGCTTGGGTCCTGAACCTTCCGGTGTGTCTTCAGTGGTGTCTGTCCTCTCTCTGTCAGTGACCCCCTAAGGTCTGAATTTATAGCCGGTAAGACCACAGATAAAAGAACAAAGAACAAAGAATAAAGCTAGATCAAAGTCATCCAATCAGAAAGCATTCTCTGAACCTGAAGGCGGGACAAGAAGTGTCCCGCCCACATACATGGACCTTACAAAATGGCGGCACCCATAGAAAAACACAGAGAAATGGCTCATGTAACACAACACATTCACATATACCAACTAAAATACAACAAATAAAATAAAATAAACAAAACGCTTGTCCGTAACAAAGTCTTAAGTTACAAGTTATGTTGTCATTGTTAGATTCTGTTCACATTTCAAATTCAAGTGCACATTTCATGTCAAAAAGACTGAAATGTGAACTGTTAAACTAGTACAAGAATCACATGCATTTTAGAACACTTTAGAGAGGTCTAATATAAAGGAAAAGTTAACAAGACAAGATATTTTGTTGTTTGCAAAAGATTAAAATCATTGCCGCCTTTGTTCACACATTAACTTTTCACCTTTGTAAAAAATAATTAATTAAGGGGATATAATTAATAGAATAATATCTTTGACGATGCTGTAAGCTTCTGGGGCAGTTTAGAACAAAATATTGGTGGCAAATATGGAGTCAGACAACAGCAACAACAAAAACAATGTCACCAATACAAGTATTTTCCTCCAATATATTGTCAGACACTGAAAAATTCCCCACCCTAACATTTCTTTGTGTTTATCTCCTAGTACGTGCCTCTGATTGTGGAAGTGTGCTGTAAGCTGGTGGAGGAGAGGGGCCTGGAGTACACAGGGATCTACAGAGTCCCTGGGAACAACGCGGCCATCTCCAACATGCAGGAGGAGCTCAATAACAAGGGCATGAGCGATATCGATGTGCAGGACGATGTGAGTGTCTCATCTGATCTATTTCAACTCCTAATAGATGCTCAGGTTTCACCGAGTCCTTCATGTGTTAGTGTGACTTTGAATGGGCGCGAGCCAAGGGAGAGGTCAGGTAAAGCATGTACCAATATGTACAATTAGGAAGAATATGTTTTATATGAGCCGCCACCTTAACGTGAGTGCCCGAATGATCCCGGGAGCTATGTTGTCGGGGGCTTTATGCCCCTGGTAGGGTCACCCAAGGCAAACAGGTCCTGGGGGACAGGTCAAACTAAGAGCGGTTCAGAAACCCTTTATGATGAATAACAGACCGAGGCCAGTTACGTCGCCTGGATTGGCGTTACCGGGGCCCCACCCTGGAGCTAGGCCTGGGGTGGGTGCACGCCAACGAGCCTTCCCCCATGGGGCCCGGCTGGGCTCAGCTTAAAGGAGTGACGTGGGGCTGTCCTCCCGTGGACCCACCACCCGCAGGAGGATCCATAAGGGGCCGGTGCAAAGAGATCTGGGCGGCAGTCGAAGGCAGGGGTCTCGGCGACCAGATTTCCGGACATGGAGACTATCTCTGGAGACATGGAATGTCACCTCGCTGGGGGAAGGAGCCTGAGCTCCTCTGAATGGGGAGCTCTACGGCCTACGGGCCGAACAGCAGTGCAGAGTACCCGACCATCTTGGAGTGCCTGGGACGGGTGCTGGACAGTGCACCGACCGGTTACTCCATTGTTCTCTTGGGGGACTTCAACTCCCACGTGGGCAACAACAGTGACACCTGGAGAGGGGTGATTGGGAGGAACGGCCTCCCTGATCTGAACCCGAGTGGTGTTCTGTTATTGGACTTCTGTGCTAGCCACAGTTTGTCCATAACGAACACCATGTTCGAGTACAAAGGTGTCCATAAGTGCACGTGGCACCAGGACACCCTAGGACGAAGGTCGATGATCGACTTTGTTGTCGTGTCATCTGACCTCCGGCTACGTGTCTTGGACACTCCGGTGAATAGAGGGGCAGAGCTGTCAACTTGATCACCACCTGGTTGTGAGTTGGGTCCGTTGGCGGGGGAGTAAGCCAGAAAGACCTGGCAGACCCAAGCGCGTAATGAAGGTCTGTTGGGAATGTCTGGCAGAGCCCTCTGTCAGGGGCACCTTCAACTCACACCTCCGGGAGAGCTTCTCCTGGATTCCGAGGGAGGCTGGGGACATAGAGTCCGAATGGGCTTTGTTCTCAGCCTCTATTGTCGATGCGGCCGCCCGTAGCTATGGTCGTGGTGCCTGTTGCAGCGGCAATCCACGAACTCGGTGGTGGACAACGAAAGTAAGGGATGCCGTCAGGCTGAAGACGGAGTCTTTTTTTTTATCTTTTATTATTACAAGGTACATATTGTAACACCACAATAACATTTGCAAAGCACTCAGAAGACACACTGGGGGATGTGGACATGGGAATAAACACCACTGTCTTGTTCACGAGTGAGGGGCGGATGGAGCGTGAGATTGACAGGCGGATCGGTGCAGCATCGGCAGTGATGCGGTCGCTGTACCGGACCGTTGTGGTGAAGAGGGAGCTGAGCCAAAAGGTGAAGCTCTCAATTTACCGGTCAGTCTACGTTCCTACCCTCACCTATGGTCATGAGCTCTGGGTAATGACCGAAAGGACGAGATCGCGGATACAAGCGGCCGAAATGAGTTTCCTCCACAGAGTGGTTGGGTGCACCCTTAGAGATAGGGTGAGGAGCTCAGTCACACGGGAGGGGCTCGGAGTAGAGCCGCTGCTTCTCCACGTTAAGAGGAGCCAGCTGAGGTGGTTCGGGCATCTGTTCCAGATGCCTCCTGGACGCCTCCCTCGGGAGGTGTTCCGGGCGTGTCCCACCGGGAGGAGGCCCCGGGGAATACCCAGGACCCACTGGAGGGACTATGTGTCCCGGCTGGCCTGGGAACGCCTTGGGGTCCCCCCGGAGGAGCTGGAGGAAGTGTCCGGGGTGAAGGAAGTCTGGGAGTCCCTGCTTAGACTGTTGCCCCTGCGACCCGGTCCTGGATATTTTTTTTGTAATGTTTATCGTATTCTTCTCCATGATGACAAGATGTTACCAGGTCAGATCTGTGGAAAGGCTAAAACATTTTTCAGGGTTTTTGAGCAATTAAAATCCCCTTGATGATAAAAGCTTAATCGATCAATTTAATGCCATAGTGGAACATTCCAGGCTAAATATTGCATAGTACACCTTTAAAAATGTGTGAAATATACTTTTACATTACTAGTAATAATGAAGTATTTCTATACTTATTACTTGAGAAATTTTGCAGCAACACACAAATAACTTCTTTATTTCAGTGAATATTGTAAAATGTAAATGCCCTCAAAACAAAACAGCAACCATGAAATATAGCTTGATGCAATTTTTCTTTACTTTTATTAATTTTTTTCAGAAATGGAGGGACCTTAATGTGATCAGCAGTTTACTCAAGTCTTTTTTCCGGAAACTACCAGAGCCTTTGTTTACAAATGGTGAGATGTTTAGCCACTACCCTCTAAGGTCAAATCAGAAATCAAAAGATATATTATCTATTTAAAAAAATGATCAATATTATTTACAGAAAAATACGCAGACTTCATAGAGGCCAACAGAATAGAGGACCCAGTGGTGCGGCTAAAGGAACTGAAGAGAATGGTGAGCAGCTGTTGGATCTTAAAAGAAAAGTTGTAAGTTTGCATAATAACAACTGTCTCAAAGCACTATTGTAATCACTTTTCCACAGTTACATGAGCTCCCAGACCACCACTACGAGACCCTCAAGTTCCTGTCCGCTCATCTCAAAACTGTAGCTGAGAATTCCGAGAAGAACAAGGTATGGCATTATACTTTCACCAGGGTAGGATCTGGTTTGCAGCCTCAAGCACTTTGGATAAACCTTATTACAGAAACAACATCTATGTGACTACTACCTGGAAACCATCAAGTTATTTTATCTACGTTAAACTTTTTTAAAGCTTGGTGATGGCAGTTTGGAAAGATATATTTTTGCAGAACATATTTTTAAAACAATAATTTCATAACAATAGGAAGTCATAAAAGTTGTAGTTATATTCTTTCCTAAATAAGTTGCCCTTTCACTGCATTCTAGAATTTGCTGTCAGATTGCAGATTTGTTGCCCTGGTTTATGGTTCATATCTCTGTAATTACTTGGCCTATTCACACGGAACAAAAACTGACACAAATTTTAGATTCTCTGCATAAAGAAACCAAAAGGAAATACTTTTTTTTCACATAAGCTTTATAAAGTGGTGCCAGTAGTGTTGTCAATGGAAGGGACTTTATAAACCACAATTACTATGGCAAGTTTGTGGAGCCAATCCCAAACAAATAATGATAAGGTTCAATATCTATGGATTACTAAATTTTAATGTTTGTCAACGTTTCTAATACAAAAAAATGTGTACTTGTGACTAAATTTCGAATTCAATCAATTTCGATTTCAATACTAAAGAATAGACTCAATACCAATACCCAAATGATCATTTTAAAAGTTCTTTTTTAGGAAAATATTGTCATTTTCAACACAAAATAATAGTATTTGTGTTTTATACCATGTGGTCTTATAATTCTAATAAAACTAAAAGGTAAAATTTTATCCAGTTATGTGAAATTTTTAAGAGTTTTAGTATCAATTACTATCTGATTTTTTAGACTTTTGCCAACGCTAATATGTATATGATTGTGACAGGCTAGTCATTGTACAAAATTCTGATGTATTTCTTTATTCTTTGTATTAGATGGAACCTAGGAACCTGGCCATAGTGTTTGGTCCTACACTAGTGCGCACTACAGAGGACAACATGACCCACATGGTGACACATATGCCCGATCAGTACAAGATAGTGGAGACCCTCATCCAGAATGTGAGAAACGGCTTTTTTATTTCCTTAAACTATCTGCATATTAACTAATATAATTCTGTCTTCTAGTATGACTGGTTCTTTACTGATGATGGCTGTGGAGAACCTGTGGTAAGTACAAGTATCTCTGACTCAAAACTCTTCTCTTATACTTCCTAACAGCTGATTTTACTCATAACATTTAGATTTGACAAATCTGACAGAGGTCACAATTAGGGATGCAAATTATTAATTCATTAATCTATAGTTGATTTACCTTATCAATCGACTTACGATTAACTGATAAGCAGCGTTTTTCACCTGAATTTGAGTGTTTCAATAGGGTCTTTAAGAATATAAGCTATAGTAACATAACACTGAGTCAAAAATATATCATAGTATTATTATATTGTCTATTCCTCAATTAATTATTCCTTAGTAAAAAGCAGACAAATGTATTGATGCTGAATAACAAAATACATTCTTTATTGAAAATAAATTGAGCACTGGCTCAGTTGTTGCACTTGCAGCATGGAAATCTTGAAATTAAAAGGAACAGAAGAAATTAAATAACAGAATGTTATTTAGTCTACATATTATGATGAAACCAGTGAATCCAGGCTATTTTTAGGACATTCTCAACATTTATTTTGAACTAAGGCATCAACAATATTTCTCTCCCTTAATCTGTGAAGGGTTACAGCATTAAACATTACAGGGCCTCAAACCAGAACAATGAAGAAATGATAAAAGCATGTAAGTTACATGCTTTTATAATTTCAAAAATATATGGTTCTAGGTCCAGCTCTACTGTGAGTTGTACGGCAACATCCAGAGAGGAAAGGGTTACATGATGTAACGCTATGGTCTTTCTCACGAGTGGGTTCACATCTCGTGTTCACATTCCAGAGTAGCGCCCTGTAGCGATTAATTACAATTAATGCATTTTGTTCGGCCAACGTCTTGATCGACAATTAATTGTAAGTCGATTAATTGTTGACATCCCTAGTCACAATTGTATTATGGTTATGGGATATTAAGAACAAATCCTTTATTCACCAAACCAGATTTAAGTCAGATGTTAGGGCTGTTATGTTATAATACAGTGGAAGTGTTTTGATTGAATGAGCAATAAAGTGCAGCTATTCTGTCTCCTCTGCAGACAGCGTCCCAGGAGGAGAGTGCTGTGGAGTCTCAGCCTGTCCCAAACATCGATCACCTCCTCACAAACATCGGGCGCACAGGCACATCGCAGGGTGAAGTATCAGGTAACACGTTGCCCCGATCAGCTCTGCTCTGCGGTGGGTTCACCTTTCTCTGTCCTTTCACTGTGGAACCTTGTGCCTCTTAGTGTGTCCGAGCTAAAGCTAGTAACTACTGTGGTGGGGTATGCTGCTGCTTCTCCCTAGACAGGCTGCTCTGACTGTTGCCAATAGATACAAGAGTCTATGGCTAACATAACTCCTAATGCCTCCGACAATTATACAAGCAATTCATTTGCATCATTTACTATGCATTCACATTCACACTGCTCAAATGTATGTGTTTTATAGACCAAAAACATCATGTGTGTGTTTTATTAACCTCCCCATGACAACAAAGACACAAGATCAAACTCTATATTATGTCACCAATTAAGAAATTTCTGTACTGTGGACAGATTTCAAGTCAAGACTAATACTAGTTTTCCTCAAATTACTTCCTTGTAAAATACAAATCCATTGGATGCAATGAATTGCTGTGCTTCTCCATTTGCTTTAAGAGCTTTAATAAACATATCCTTAGTGAGTCTTTTCCTCTCGTCCCCCTCTCCCCTCTCCTCAGTTCTGTCTGTCCCCTCCTCTTCTGCCTAATGTTGCACTATTAAGTCAAAGACAAGCTGTGTTTACAGTGGAAGGCCACCTCTTATTCCTCTCTCTAGTGAGGCTCTGTCGGGTGTCCTAACGGCTTGCCCGCATTCACACATACTGATCTTGACACAGGCCAAGTGGGCGGAGTCTATCACACCATGATGTCACTGATGCACTCTATAATGTCCGTGATGGGCAGCTGGGACTGTAGGAAGAAGGCGGACTGTTGCCCTCACTGTAGCTGCTTAGTGTGCAGGAACTCACAGGTGTTTTGAGCCACACCAGTCAGACTCTAATACAGACAGGGGTACCTGAAGCGGCTACACACTACTGTGGGGTTTTATCACAATGTGCCAAAGTCAGAACAGTGCTACTATCTGAAAGGCTGTCCGCTGTCTCTCCTCACTGTCTCACAAGCTTTCCAAAAGGAGAGATAGCATGGTATGGTTCCTCTCGCAGGCTTCACCAATCAATGTGCACTGCCATCATCTGTACTGCAAAGGGGTCTATAGCGGGGCTTGGCTGTCACACAAATTTAAGGCGACTCAGAGAATCATAGATGTGATTCCAGGCAGGTGTGAGTGCTGGTCCTCTTCCACTGACACCACAGACACTCCTGTACCATGTAGTGTCCTCTCATAGCCAGCCCCTCTGTGACTGCCCTGTCACTGCTCCTGTCTGCTGTGGACTGTGCCGTCTGTCATTGTCTCATAGTTGTCATTTCAGCTTGTGTCACATTCACTGCATTTTTTGAGAAGGAGAACTTTACTGGAGTTAGTATGTTTGCACCTTGCTCACAAGCATTTCAAAACTATAGGGCAGGATAAGTTCATAAATTCATGAATCATTTTCAGCAGATATCTGTGTGTCCGTTATCCAAAAGTATGTAGAGGTCATTTGGACTGATCCCAACAAGACAGACAGTCTCTGTACAGATTCAAATTGTAAAATTTAAGGTCTTTTACCTGATTTTTATGATTTTAAAAAGGTGAAAAACAGGCCTGTTAATTTGAAACTGTCGCAGAGGTCCAAACGTGTTCCTTAGTGTATCAGCACTTTTCACAACTTTCCGAGAGCACTGCACAGTTTTGACTTCAGGTCAATGTTAACAACAACTCGCAGACTGCGCTCAGACCGCTCAGAGCTTTTATACTATATCTGTTCTGGGCCAAGACCATTTAATTATCATTTTAACCCTCATGAATGCTTTTTCCATGTTCGTTATTGCACATATAAATGTAGATTTGAGACAATGCCTGTCCAGCAGTAACAATATAAGAAACTAACTGCATAATTGTCTTGTCTTATGTGTAACATAGTCATTGTGTGTCTATACGCAGCATGGCCGGTTGTCTGCTCATACAGTATGTTTTTCACGCCAAAGTCTTAATCACGTTCACTTCATGCTTTTCATTCACAGTTCTCTCCCTATATTCCCCCTCCATCCTCCACATGCACTTACTGCTACATAAGAGTTATGCTTTACACACACTCATGTCCTTTCCTTCTTTGTTTCTTACAGATTCACCAACTAGTGACTCTGCCAAATCAAAGGTGAGTTTGCTCTAAACCACAGCGTTCAATCCTCAGAACAAGTGTAGGATGAGGTATGTGACCGGGAGAGCAATCACATCACATGGAGCTTAACAGTCAAAGTGTGCAGGTTCTGGAAAAACATTTCCCATTCATTTTCTCCATAGACTTCCCAAATTTTGACATTTTTATTTGATTCAAATAGTCTGTGGTAAAAATGAATAGAAAAAATAGCTTCTGAAACCTCAAAGTAGGTGGTCACTACTCCATTGACCATAAACACATGAAGTCATGCAGTCAAATTAGAACTGAGATGAGCTTAACACTTCTGCTCACAGAAGCTGTAAAGCAGTCATGCCAATCCATTTATAGCTTGCACATAAATGTCCTCATGCAAAGCTTTAAAAACATTTACAAATCATTACCATTGCTCTGCTTTTGGTCTATGAACTGTTCATGACATGACAGCTTGTTATGTTGCAAGTGACGTGTGATGCATTTCGACGCTAGCATGAGAACAGCAAATGTCACTTGTTCAATGTTAATGTCCCTCTCTCTGTCTTCTGTCAAAATGTACTTCATGGGAGCAGGTGGAGTACACACTGTTTTTAGACAGGGTTTAAGATGTAAGAAATTGTGGTGTAATATACTTTGAGTAAACAATAGCCAATTGAGTTAATTTTATCATTTATAATCTTTTTAAATGAATGTGTTATTATTATTTTATTGTAAGATGATGACAAAAACCTTAACTTATATATATAATCTGGTCTTATTTGTTGTTTTCCCTGTAGGGTTCCTGGGGTTCAGGGAAGGACCAATACAGCAGAGAGCTCCTAGTCTCCTCTATCTTTGCTGCAGCCAGCCGCAAAAGAAAGAAGTCAAAGGAGAAGCCTCAGCCCAGCAGCTCTGACGACGATCTGGACTCTGTATTCACCCAAAAAGAAACCTCGGCCCACAAGCCACTAGAGACCAGTACAACCCCCAATTCTAAAAGCGGTGTCAAGCAGCAGGTAGCAGAGAGAAAGGAGAATGGGAGGGCTGCCGAGCTAACGACGAAAACCAAAAAAGAACACCGTCATTTTCTCAAAGAGCTTGCCAAACACCCCTCGTCTTCTCATTCTCCTTCTTCAAACAAGTCTTCCATTACAATTCGGCTGGGGAAACAATCTTTGTCCGACCCTCCTTCTATAGACGAAACCAGCGATCTTGGCACTATGAGTTCTGGTGCTTCGGTCCCAATTTTCCAGCCAAAGAAATGCAATGTTTCGTTATCAGAAGCACCTACGGGTCCAGTTATGGGTGCAGGGGCGTCCTTGGGTGCCGAGGTGAGCTCCATCACTTCAGACTACTCCACGACCTCCTCGATCACGTTCCTGACCGGTGGAGAATCCAGCGTTTTGAGTCCGGAGCTGCAAGGCGGAGAAGAGGCGGATGATGAGAGAAGTGAACTGATAAGTGAAGGACGGCCGATGGAGACGGACAGTGAAAGTGAATTTCCTGTTTTTGTGCCCACGGGGGGTAGTAGCCAGTCCACACCCTGCCCGGGAAAAAGCCAGGTGAGTGCGCAAGCAAAACCGGATGGTAAAGTAGAAGGAAATGGCGGACAAAGAATGGAATCACGCCGCCTCTTTCCGTCACACAAACTCATCGACGGTGATACGTTGTCCAGAAGGTGGTCTTTGAGGAACAAGACGGACAGCGAATCCTCTGTAGAGGGTGTTATAGGGAGCGAGGAGCGTAGTGGTGAGGGGAGATCGGAATCGTCTACGCGCTTGTCCCGAGTGTTAGAGGTGATGAGAAAGGGGAGGTCCACGAGCAGTCTCAGCTCATCTTCTAGAAGTGAATCTGAGCGATGCGAACCGGCCTGGCACCTCAAGATCACAGAACGCCTTAAGTTCAGACTGCGCACTTCTGCTGATGACATGTTCAGCATCCAGAAGAACCCAGAGACTCACAGTAGTAAGAAAAAGAACATACGCAGAAGGCATACGATGGGGGGTCAGAGGGACTTTGCAGAACTAGCGGTCATCAATGACTGGAGGGAACAAGGTGGAGTGGACCAAGCGGCGGACATCTCCACTTTGGAAAACTTTAAGCCTCGGTTCACTTCTCAAGACTTTGCCATTAAGGACTGGACACCAAAGGAGCGCAGTGGAGGGGCTAAGTCTAATCCACAGGTGGCTCCTAAAGCTGTGCCTGAGGACGAGTGTCTGGACTCTGAGCAGCCGGCGCCCCCTGCTGCCTCCTCCAGCGCACCGCCTTCAGCAGGAGTGAACGGGAGCGGGGTGCAGAGTAAAGCAGTCCTGGGAGCAGACGCACACCCTCACAAACTGTCAGGGGCACAGGTGGTCCGATCACGCTTCTATCAGTATCTGTGACAGGACAACACAGACGCCACTGTGTCATCTGTATGAACGTTTAGCTAAAGTTATTATTGCACAATATTTTTTTACTTCATGTATCTATGTACATATGTGTATAGGCCTACATAATGCTTTGAATAATGTATAAAAATGTTCATGTTTGTAATTAGTTGGCAGTTTTGGATGGGGCATGGAAAATGTATCTTCCTCCTGCAAGAAAAGCAAGAATGTGTGATGTGAGGGAAGTTTCTTTGGGAAGTGGCTTTGAAGTGCAAGTCAGGGTTTGTACCAAATCCTAATTTTTCAACATATATATCCTCCTGGGACCCGAAGAAAAGTGTATTTCAATTTTTTATTTTTTTATTTTTTATTAATTAATTATATTATTATTTATGTATTGATCTGGTTTAGACCTGGTTTAAACCTCTTTTAGTCATGGTTTAGATCTGATTTAGATCTGGTTTAGATCTGGTTTAGATCTGGTTTAGACCTGGTTTATACCTGGTTTAAACCTCTTTTAGTCATGGCTTAGATCTGGTTTAGACCTGGTTTATACCTGGTTTAAACCTCTTTTAGTTATGGTTTAGATCTGGTTTAGACCTGGTTTAAACCTCTTTTAGTTATGGTTTAGATCTGGTTTAGACCTGGTTTAAACCTCTTTTAGTTATGGTTTAGATCTGGTTTAGACCTGGTTTAAACCTCTTTTAGTTATGGTTTAGATCTGGTTTAGACCTGGTTTAAACCTCTTTTAGTTATGGTTTAGATCTGGTTTAGACCTGGTTTAGACTTGGTTTAAACCTGGTACTCAAATTTGGTTCAAACCTGGTTTAGGCCTGGTCTAGACCTGACTTAGCCCTAATTTAGACCTCTTTTAGTCATGGTTTAGACGCTGTTTAGACCTGACTTATACCTGGTTTAGTCCTGATTTTCTCCTGGTTTAGTCCTGTTTTGTCTCGGTTTATTCCTGATTTGGTTCTGATTTAGTCCTGGATTAGTCCTGGTTTAGTCCTAGTTGAGACCTGGTTTAGTTCTGGTTCAGTCCTAGTTTATTTATCATAGTGCAGCCACAAACTAGAGTGTATCTCTAAACACTTAAAAGATCGACTGGTTTACTCAATGTCCACTATAAAGGAAAAGGACACAAATGAATGGGCGGGTCTCAGGAGGATATAAAAAAATATTACATTTGTATAAATGTGTGCGCAACTGTGTGTTAACAGTGTTTACAATTAATACATCCAGTTCAATTTTCAAATGGCAAACTTATGCAATAAAAAATCATGTAATTAACCTAATGTTCTTTATAAGCACTTAACAGCTATACCCACAACTGGATTAGCACCACTCTGTTCACAATTCTGCTGGTTATCTTCTCACCAGTGTTTTGGTGCTGGTTGAAATGTACTGGCTTCACAACTTTAGAAAATCATCCTTACTAAATGTTTGTGTTTGTTGATGCACTTCTCAGCCACTCCAAATGAATATCGTCTTTGCACCAAAGGGTGACGGGGGGTTAGACTATTCTACGAGGAGGCCTTTTCAACAGAATCCTGCTTCAGTTCTTCCTGTCCTAGACGATAAGGAGAATGTATGCGTGTGTGGACTAACACATTAGATGAAGAGTCATTATTAGATCCATGTTTATATGATGGCTGTACTTGAATAAGTGGATATAGTGGGGCTGCTTTCTGAGCTGGGTGCTGTGGGACTCATGTTTCACTGTACTAACACAACAGTCAGACTTTAGCTGGAGGAGTGCTTTATCAAAGACTGAAATGCTGATACTAGACTAAGGAATGCTTGATACAGTAGGTATTTTGTTCAGTTTTAGTCATACAGTACTTTAAAGAAGAAAAAAAACAACATATATATGGTTTTTATTTTATCTCAAAAATGAAAGTGCCTCTTTTGTTTTTGTGTTTGTAACAGTTTGTACCAACAGGATTTTACACACCTTTGGAAAATCAGATTAATTCAGGCATTCCAGTAATTTTATGTGGAGTTAGTTTCCCTGTTTCCTCTTCAAATATTGGTGCATCCGATCCATGTATGTTTACCTTCCTGTCTGTACTCTTTTAATGCCGCGCAGTGCATGAACGATCACAAGTGGGAGAGAAAGAGACAAAACTGCATGGGACAAGATTTGTCAAAAGTCAAAAAAGTCAAGCATCTGGCCTGTGTAGAGCATTACATGGGCAAAGCCTTTCCTCAAACACTGGAAATAAATATTCTTTATACATTGTCTGTTGTGTGGATTATTGTACTTACATAGGTATTCATAAATCTGTCTGTCTATAAAGAACTGCATGTAGCCTGTATTAGTACATTTTTTATGAACCTGGGTTGCCACAGTCCACAGAGGACATATACAGGTTTTTCTCCTTCTCAGTATAGAACATCGCTCATCCTTTTAGGTTTAAAGGTCCCATGACATGGTACTTCTTGATGCTTTTATATGGCTCCTTAATGGTTCCCTAATACTGTAAATGAATCCTTCTTCAAAATCAACACTCTGCATGAGAAACAGAGATAAGATGAGAAAGAGTAATTTTTCTCTCTCTGAACAGGACATAATGGGCGTTGTTGCTTGAATGCAAAGAGGAGAAAAGAGATGGCCTATAGTAGAGGGTGGGGGCGTGGCCAAACTCTCCGCTCTCAGCTGATCCATTTCCTTGTTTTTGCACGGGGGGAGAGATTTGAAGCGTTCCATTGAAAAATAAACACATTTCCACAGAAAATAAAATTAAACCACTGCTGTTCAAAGGTCCAGAGGCTCAGATAAAGGACTTCCGAGCCTAGAAACACTCGGACGTACCTCCAGGCAAATTAAAAAACGCATTTCGCATTGCCTAGCGCATTCGCAGTCCAAACTCTCTGGGCGTGATTTACAGAGACGCTGAGTACAGACAGACGGGGGTGGAACTGCATTTGCATTTCTTTTTTCGATCTGACGTCAATAAGGTGCCTTGTTCAAAATCGCCCGTTTGAGCTCCGATTTTTTGTAACGCAGAAAATGATCGCAAATGCTCAGTTTAGACATTTCACAACTTTTAACCATGGGGGGGGGTCTAATCAGGGTAGGGGAGCTCACATTAACGTTCAAAAACCTCAGAAAGTGAAAATTTCATGCCATGGGACCTTTAAATCAATTGGATTTCAGCATTGGAACTGTCAAAAAGAGACTTCTGTGAGACTCATTCTGCTTTCTGATTGGATAATTGTTTTAAGAACCAAACCATGAAATTATGACATACAAAACTTGCCTTAAAAGTAAGCTAGCTACAGTATATTTGGTTTGCACATGTCTGCCTCATATCTCTAGACACAGTTTGGTCATGTGTATGAAATTTAAAAGCTAAATCTTGCATACAGTTCCTTTAACCCATGTGTGTGAAATACTTAAAGAACCATTTTTTCCCCCCATATTTTTTGGTGGTCCACCGTTGCTTTGCCCAGATAGTTCCACCGTATAACAGTGAAATTATAATTCTTGCATTTATGAAAAAATAAATAAATTAATAATAATAATGAATACAATAAAATTTGTAAATGTTGAACCTGTTTATTTCTGTGATAGACTAGACCCAAGAACTCAAAAACTATATAACAATCAAAATAGGTATTTTATCATTTATTTTAGGTGCCCCCATCTGTGTTAAATACTATTGGCCTATAGAATATTGTGATGCCATGAAACCCAGCAATAGGATAGATGTATGAAAAATACAAAATAGAATAATGTTCTAATCTAACTGATAAAGTTTTGTTCATGTTACAATAAAATGTAATTAGATCTGACTATATCAGGGGTGTCAAACTAATTCTGGTCCGGGGGCCGTATCCAACCTACTTTGAACCCAAACGGGCCGGATCAGAAAACTCATGGCAAATATACCCCAAAAACAGCAATAAGTCCAAATATTTATGCAGAGAAACACAAATCTATTACAGAAGAGTGTTTTATTTGATGAACTCTTTCTTTTATGAAATATTATAATATTATGAACAACCTGAAGCTTTAAGAAAAACACAATTTCAACACAAGCATACAGTTTTCCCATTCATCTTCGTGAACAAATAGGAATTAGTCAGTTTTTCTTTGAAAATCCTGCACTCGGCGTCCACTATTCTCATTTTTGACATTTTGCTGATGAGGGTGTCACGGTCGACAGTCAAAACGATGGTCCTTTAAGAGTGTTTGGAAAGAGGCGAGTCTTCATTTGTGCTGCTCTGGTGGGAGGGGCCACGTACAGAGGCGCTGGAGACGCTGCTATGCTAAACTGCACAGAAAAGAGGCGCAGAAAATCACCAATATTTTAAAGGTCCCATGGCATGAAATTTTAACTTTCTGAGGTTTTTGAACGTTAATGTGAGCTCCCCTACCCTGTTTAGCCCCCCCCCATGGTTAAAAGTTGTGAAATGTCTAAACTGAGCATTTGCGATCCTTTTCTGCGTTACAAAAAATCGGAGCTCAAACGGGCGATTTTGAACAAGGCACCTTATTGACGTCAGATCGAAAAAATAAATGCAAATGCAGTTCCACCCCCGTCTGTCTGTACTCAGCGTCTCTGTAAATCACGCCCAGAGAGTTTGGACTGCGAATGCGCTAGGCAATGCAAAATGCATTTTTTTATTTGCCTGGAGGCACGTCCGAGTGTTTCTAGGCTCGGAAGTCCTTTATCTGAGCCTCTGGACCTTTGAACAGCAGTGGTTTAATTTTATTTTCTGTGGAAATGTGTTTATTTTTCAATGGAACGCTTCTCATGTCTTCTCCACGCAAAAACGCGGAAATGGATCAGAGCGCACAGCTGAGAGCGGAGAGTTTGGCCACGCCTCAACCCTCTACTATAGGCCATCTCTTTTCTCCTCATTTGCATTCAAGCAACAACGCCCATTATGGCCTGTTCAGAAAGAGAAAAATTACTCTTTCTCATCTTATCTCTGTTTCTCATGCACTGAGTGTTGATTTTGAAGAAGGATTCATTTACAGTATTAGGGAACCATTAAGGAGCCATATAAAAGCATCAACAAGTACCATGTCATGGGATCTTTAATAGAAAATCAGTCAAGGGCCAGATTAAAGGTCTTGGAGGGCCGGATGTGGCATGTTGACACCCCTAGACTATATAATGTGGATTTGCTGCCATCTGGTGGAATAAATGTGTAAACCTGTGAGTTACAGTAAATGCACATTCTTTAAACATGATGTGACATTTTTATGAGCATGTGTTTACCGACCTGAGGAGACAATGTTCCCCTGTGCAGTGAACACATGAAGTGTTTATTATGTTCATTATGTGCATTATGGTTCAGCTCAGGAGAATGTGCACATGATCACAATGGAGACACTGAGTGATGTCATGTGGACTCTGTCAGTCTGTGGGAGAAGGAGATACTTTCACAACCACAAGGTAAGAGGGCTTATGTTATGTTGTTTATTTGGGGGAAAAAAAAAAATATATATACATATATATATACATTTTATTTTTAATTATTTTAAAATATAAGATAAACATTATTTTGGGGATTACTGCAAATTGTGTTCTCTTGTGTGTAAATGTACTTAAGTCAAGGATGTTAATATATCGGAATACTGAGAAATAATTAGCACATTTTTTGACAACTTCTTAATGTTTATTTTATATAAAATCGATCTTGCTTTGACGTACATAATCTGGGACAAAAGACAAAATGTATTTATAAGTAGTATTGATCATTATTTGTATTGGTTATTGCTATATAATAGATCAATATATACATTTGTATTTGAAAATTTAAATTCTACTTTCCCAATGTGTTTAATTACACTGTGTTTTGTATTCTATTGTTACTGTGGAGCTCTTCATCTTAAAATAACTGAACTGAAACTGTAGATTAAGAATAGTGCTTAGTGTGTCAATAATAAACTCTATAAATGATACAACTATTGGTACTAAACGCATGGCCAACGTTTGGCATCTTAAATCTGTTTACACCATTTGATCCTGTCACTCTATTCTTGAGCGAGACACTTCCACATCTGCCTCCTGCCTGTGTAAAAGTGCTGTGGGAGTGAATGGAGCCACTGGTGCAGAATGTCCATGTAATGCCACATGTACAAACCTCTAGCACATCATTATATTCTTAGAGTTCAAGGATTAATTCCCTTTTCGTGACATTTCTACCACAGAGAGTCAAAACACAAACCATTTCATGTGTTTGACTCTCACACACCTCTGAGTGCAGCATGTGGTGGCTGTACCTGCTGTCCCTGCTGTCCCTCCTGCTGCCTCTGCTGTCGGCTCAGACGTACCACTGGGGCCCCTGTCCCTCGCCCAAAGTGCAGCCGGGCTTCAGTCTGCAGAAGGTAAACACATGACTTACTGTGCATGTAAACTCTGTGTACACACAGCTTGGTAATAACAGGCCTTACCTCTGACAGTACCTGGGCCGCTGGTATGAGATAGAGAAGCTCCCTGCATCCTTTGCCAAAGGGAAGTGCGTCGAGTCCAACTTCGACGTAAGAAAAGATGGGACCATCCAGGTGATCAACAAACAGTATTAGTAAGTCAACTTTTTACAAGTCAATAATATTGTAATTTAGACACCTCGATTCTTACCAAAAATAAACCTGTTTCACAGACAAAATCTTTTTTAAGCAGCCAATGCTGTTATCTGAAACATGGAGTGAACTGAAACATGGAAACATGGAGTCAGGAACAGAAGGGTGGAGATGGTCTGTAGTCTGAATATTCGAATAACAAAAGGAACAAATGAGGGGATAGTTTCAGAGCTATTTCAGAGCAGTGAGCTCTGCATAGGGCTAAATAGAGATGCTAAACGAGACGCCAGGGAAACAAAAGATACACATTAGCTGAGATAGTTTCAGAAGGATTTCAGTGTAGTGAGCTCCTCCCTGCAGCGAGATATAAACAGGGACCAACCAGCACTAGAACCAGAACTGAAGAAGTCTCTCGGATGAGCGATGAAACGTCTTCAACCAAACAAACTTTGTCAAACTTTGTCCAGTTGACAAATTGAACTTCTCCTTTTATCATGGAGTGGCTTCTTCATGATCTCAACTAGCACATTCTGCAAAAAAACAAAAATCACAAATTTAGAAAAAATGTTGTAAAAACGCGTGTATCTAAGATGGCCTAATCCCGAGTTGTGCCTCACAGTCCGTGGTGCGTCACATATTATCTTTGCCTCTCCTTTGCCTCTCAGGCTATAGCTGAACAGTCACTGTAGACTTCTCCACATTATATAATAATCAGCTGTGTTCTATTTTTGAAAGAAATGAACAGTTTGTTTATTTATGGGGTATGTTCTTTTGTTTGCTTCTTTTTTTTTTCATTTAGTAAGATAGCGTCAGAAGATATTGGCATAAAATCAGATGAGCTGCTTAGGTCTGGCAGCCAAACAGTCAAAATATAACAAACTCTTTTTACTTACATCTTTTTAACATAAAAATCTAAAACTTCATGCACCTTTTAATTGCTTGTTAGAAAGTTAACACTGACTGTATTTAAAGAGTTCTGAAAGCGTCCTCAAAAAAAAAAAAAACCTCCAGGATTTGACCAATCATGATCTTAATTCATAACTAAGGTCGTTTTCACACCAGGAAAGTCCGATAGTTCACTTGCTTTGGTCCGGACCAAATTTTCTAATTTTTTTTTTTTTTTTTGGTGAAAACCAAGTGCACCAACATCTATAAACAAAACCACGTGTGCTGAGGTCGCTCAGCCATTGGACAGAAATGAGCCATGTCAAAACACCGTGTCCAAACACAGAAGGAGGAGAATAACGGTGTAACGTGCTGTTTTCAATCTAGCCTTAGTGATATGGTTTGCTCAGTTTTTACAGTTCTCACAAATGTTTGAGCAGCATCGTGAGGTTTACACTATTTTACAATCAATTTCCAAATGACGAAGACACAGGGCAAGACGACTACGGAGGACAGCGCTCATGTGAGCATCAAGTTCTGACTCTTGCTCTTCACGCAAAACGTAATTAAGCCTCGTAAGTTTCGTTTCGTTTCATCAGCCTCGGTTTCCCATAATGCTCGACATACGACGGGAGCTCGTTAAGTACAAAAAGCCAACTTGTGTCGGATTGTGCATTCTCACCTCAAACGAACCTCACCAGGATTTGAATGGAACCGTGCAGAGACCGAGCTTTTTAGGTCCTTTTCACACCTGTCTTGTTTGGTTCGTTTAAATCGAACCAGAGTTCGTTTGCTCCTTTGATTCGGACCTTTTGTTCTGGTGTGAATAAAAAACAAAAATTTCGATCCGGAGCAAACAAGCGAACCGAGACCACCTAAAAAGCTGTTCTTGGCACGGTTCCATTCGAATCCTGGTGCGGTTCGTTTGAGGTGAGAATGCAGACTGGACTCCATCCGACACAAGTTGGCTTTTTGTACTTAACGAGCTCCCGTCGTATGTCGAGCATTATGGGAAACCGAGGCTGACGAAACTAAATGAAACTTACGAGGCTTACTTACGTTTTGCGTGAAGAGCAAGAGTCAGAACTTGATGCTCACATGAGCTCTGTCCTCCGTAGTCGTCTTGCCCTGTGTCTTCGTCGTTTGGAAATTGATTGTAAAATAGTGTAAACCTCACGATGCTGCTCAAACATTTGTGAGAACTGTAAAAACTGAGCAAACCATATCGCTAAGGCTAGATTGAAAACAGCACATAACGCCGTGATTCTCCTCCTTTCGTGTTTGGACACGGCTCATTTCTGTCCAATGGCTGAACGACCTCAGCACACGTGGTTTTGTTTATAGATGTTGGTTCGCTTGGGGGGAAAAAATGCAGTGTGAAAGCAAAACCAAAAAAAAAAATAAAAGTCCGGACCAAAGCAAGTGAACTATTGGACTTTCCTGGTGTGAAAATGACCTTAATGAGTCTGTGTGTGTGTGTGTGTGTGTGTGTGTGTGTGTGTGTGTGTGTGTGTGGCAGCAAAGACAAGACGAGGAAAGTGGAGGGCACCATGATCATCCCAGACCCAAGGGAAGCGTCCAAACTCGGGCTCAGCTTCTCCTACTGTGAGTTCTGGATTAACGTTCATCATTTGTGTGGTTTAATTTGACATTTGCATTTAGCTCATGTGTTTTTATATCACTTTTACCAGCACCACAATCTCAACTTTTTATTTTTGGACATAAAAATGCACAGATACTTTTTATATTAAAATAGATAATTGATAAGATAATTAAGTCTAAATTATTATTAAAAATATAAAATATAACTTTTTCCACATATTAAAAAGAAAACTGTTGTACCGTATCTCCCATAAAGAGAATAAAACACAGTGTGAGTGCCATCTAGTGGTGGATGATAAGAACATCTGGCGACTGTTTAAGAAAAAATGTACAACTTTTATTATTTTTTTGTATTGATATGTAGCTTACAGATATATTTATACAGATGTGTAGCTTTATTGTGAATAAGCAGGTTTGAAAAGGTTGAATGATGGTTGAATGATTTAGTTTCACAGTGTTTTCTTGGTCATTTTGTTTTCTAATTTAAAGACAAAATATCTGTCTTTGCAGGAAAACAGAATAAAAGTGAAAAGATCAATTGACAGATAATTCTAGATGAAACTTGATAACAGCTAAGAAATCCCCTTCTGTTCTTAGTTTAAAGGAGAATTAACGTGTTTTTTTTTACAATCTGAGCCTTATTTCAGTAATAAAACAAGTTGTTTTACTCACCCATAGCACTTTGGTGTCATATGGAGCACTTCCAGAGATGTTTTAGATTAGCGATATCCGTAACGCGAGTTCTCAGGGCACATAATATAATCCTCATCTACTCCAAACTACAGTGGTACCTCACCTTACGAATGACCCAACAAACGAAAATTTCAAGTTACGAAACGCCTTCACGGTAAATTTTGGTCTCTAGATAAGAAAGAAAATTCAAGTTACGAAACGCGAAATCTCAAAAATTCAAATAATGCGCGCTCAGCCACACACATTATAGCTTTTCTCAGACTGAATTTAAACTTTTCTCACATTTGTCTCTCGTTTAAACACTCAAACTTTCATAGATTTTCAACAAAATTATTAATAGTGAAGTGTGAGGGGAAGGGGGAGGGGGGAGAAAACTGCGCTCTGACACGTGTGTGATAGCGCAGCATGACCCGGCGCGGAGCTGCCAGCAGGTCTAGACCTGGACTAAACCAGGACTAAACCTGGACTAAACCTGGACTAAACCTGGACTAAACCTGGACTAAACCTGGACTAAACCAGGACTAAACCTGGACTAAACCAGGACTAGACCAGGACTAAACCAGGACTAAACCAGGACTAGACCAGGTGGATAAAAGCGCCGCACGCGGGTCTATTTCCTGGTTTCGTTTCGAGTCACGGCTGAGGCGAGCAGCGAGGGGGACCGCACGCAGTCTGAGCGCATGAACGAACACATGCAAGAGCCGCGGTGGTCTAGACCTGGTCTAGAGCTGGTCTAGAGGAGGTCTAGAGGAGGCACGGTTTGAGCACGGGTCTCGTTCATGCGCTCAGACTGCGTGCGGTCCCCCTCGCTGCTCGCCTCAGCTGTGACTCGAAACGAAACCAGGAAATAGACCCGCGCGCGGCGCTTTAATCCACCTGGTCTAGTCCTGGTTTAGTCCTGGTTTAGTCCAGGTTTAGACCTTGGTCTAGACCTGGTATAGTCCACGTTTAGTCCTGGGTCTACAGTCTCTACGCAGAACACAATGTTACACTATAAAAAAAGTTACACTATAAAAAAAAACTTGGATCGGGGCCTTGGAACAAATCAGGCTTTTTCCATTGAAATAGCGACTCAACTTACGAAAAATTCACGTTACGAAACCACTTCTGGAACGAATTAATTTTGTAAGGTGAGGTACCACTGTATGGATAAATCTCGGATTACAGGCCACTTTTGACTCAAACGAAAGTGTAGACTAAGACATTGAGCTTCTATGATTTGAAAAGTGCTAAAGTTTGTGTTATTTGGAGACCACAAACATGTGCCCCGAGAACTCACATTACGGAGATCGCTAATCTAAAACATCTCCAGAAGTGCTCCATATGACACCAAAGTGCTATGGGTGAGTAAAACAACTTGTTTTATTACCGAAAAAGGCTCAGATGGTCAAAAACGTGAATTCTCCTTTAACATTCTGTGTGTCTCTGCTGCAGTTACCCCGTACAGCCCATACTGGGTCCTCTCCACAGACTACACCACTGTGGCTGTGGTTTACTCGTGCACTGACGTCCTGCGCATCTTCCACGTGGAGTACGCCTGGATCCTGGGGCGCTCCCGCTTCCTGCCCGCCGATGCCATCCGCTACGCCCAGGGACTGCTGCTGGAGGAGGGGGTGGACCTGTTCAAGATGAGGACCACCGACCAGGAGTTCTGTAAGGACGAGTAAAGAGAGACAGGTCCAGAGCCGAGATGAGTCTGATACACGTGTGGAGCTGAGATGTTTTTGCAGATTCAGGATTAAACATGTGAGGGGAGAGTGGAGATGTTCATCTGGTGATTTCCCAAAAGGCTGAATAAGATACTTGAACATACCATTAAAGAGGGGTTATTACTCTTCTATGGACTATTCATTACTAACATATTGTGTACTTAGCTTAGGGATGCACCAATCTGATACTGGGATCAGATATCGGCTCCCAAACATAGGTTCAGCCGACATCCTGATTGGACATTAAAATGTTTGTACGGTAATAAGGCCCAAAAAGTCTCATCATGTTTGAACTTTTATTTGTACTTTTATTTATTATTTTATTTGTGCTACATTTTTGTATGAAAAGCGCTTTATAAATATTGGTTGATTTGATTTGATTTCAGTCAGTGCTGATATCAACTGATATCGGGTTTCGGCAGATACTTAAAGGAGAATTAACGGGTTTTTTTTACAATCTGAGCCTTATTTCGGTAATAAAACAAGTTGTTTTACTCACCCATAGCACTTTGGTGTCATATGGAGCACTTCCAGAGATGTTTTAGATTAGCGATATCCGTAAAGCGAGTTCTCGGTCTCCAAATAACACAAACTTTAGCACTTTTCAAATCATAGAAGCTCAATGTCTTAGGGTGTTTTCACATATAGTCCCCTTTAAGCGAACCAAACTCAGTCCCCTAAAAGTGGACCAACAAGGGGACCAAGAGAACACAAACTCAGTTCTGTTTGTGTTCACATTGTGAAAGAGGACCGAGTTCTCTTTCTGGTCCACTTAAGCTCTGATGGAGCCTCAGTCCTCTTTCTGTTCACACTGTAGCTTCTCTAGAGCTCTGAGACCTTCACTCCTCGGCATTCTCTGTGACGGCCATCCCTCTTAATCATGGCCCAGTTCAGAGAAAACCCACAAAACAGAACCGGGTCCTATTCCATTATTCCTAGCTGCAGTATTCAGGCGACCGTGCTTGCCTTGAACTCTCTAATTTTTTCAAAGTAAATGCTTCGGACCCCGCGGGACACTCAGCCAAGAGCATCGAGGGGGCGCCAAGAGCCAGGGGCTGGGACGGACGGGGGCCCGCCTCGCGGCGGACCGTCAGCTCGGACCCGAGATCCAACTACGAACTTTTTAACTGCAGCAACTTTAATATACGCTATTGGAGCTGGAATTACCGCGGCTGCTGGCACCAGACTTGCCCTCCAATGGATCCTCGTTAAAGGATTTAAAGTGTACTCATTCCAATTACAGGGCCTCCAAAGAGTCCTGTTTTGTTATTTTTCATCACTACAGTACCTCCCCGTGTCGCTGTCTACGGGAAGCTTAGAAGGTAATAAAACTGCACAAAAGGCGAAGTGAACCCGGAGCGTTATGTGTACACACTGCGCAGGTTAGGCGAACCGTACCACGGACCTTTTAGCGAACCGTACTGAGACCACCTCCCGAGATGGTCTCAGTTCAGTTCGTTTTAAAGGGGTCTGAGTGTGCTTAGAGCAGAGGTCTTCAACAGGGGGGAGGTACTGCAGGGGGGTCGCGAAATCTTTTGATTTCCCTTTAAAATAATATAATTTTATAGTGTAAAATACAGTATTAACCTGTGTATTATTTCCTTGTATTGGATGTACCATAACAGAGTAGCAATGTTTATACATGACACTAAGCTTAATTTAATATAAAACACAATTCTATGCCGTATATATAGTAGGGGGTCCCTGGCCTGAAAAACTTTGAAGACCCCTGGCTTAGAGTGTTCACATATAAACCTATAATGCTCAGTTAACGATCTGAGTTCGCTTTAAACGCTGAAAGGGACCAAGTGTGAAAACACCCTGTGTCTACACTTTCGTTTGAGTCAAAAGTGGCCTGTAATCCGAGATTTCTCAATAATTTACAGCTTTGCGTTTCATGTTTGGGTCCCGAGAGCTGAGAGCGAAATAAACTGTGACCCCGCACATGCGCACTGGCCTCCTCATCTACTCGAAACTATGGATAAATCTTGGATTACAGGCCACTTTTGACTCAAACGAAAGTGCAGACTAAGACATTGAGCTTCTATGATTTGAAAAGTGCTTAAAGGGATATGCCACCCCCAGGTCAAATTTGGGCATCTCCCCACAGTCCAGAGACTAAAATAAGTGGTGGAAAGCGTTTTCCTGCTCACCCAGCCATTGTCCGAGTCTGTCGCCACTGACCGCCGCGGTATCTGGTGCTCCTCCGCCTTAGACTGGAGTCTAACGTAGCCAGAGAAAGATTTCGGCCAAAAGGAATTAATTTGCTCGATGCGTTTCCCAATTACTTTGTGTGTAGTGCGCATTCATATCGAGTGCAAATAAATGTGCAAATCAACACGGAGAGCTTGCCTTGGTCATTTTGGGTGGGAACTATTTTCCAGTGCGTAAGAATACAGCCGTATCACGCACCACGTTGTGCAACAGGGGAACTCCCTTCCCGGTGCGTAACTGGGATTCCCCTGGTAGCGTACTGCGTGATACGGCTGTATTCTTACGCACTGGAAAATAGTTCCCACCCAAAATGACCAAGTCAAGCTCTCCGTGTTGATTTGCACATTTATTTGCACTCGATATGAATGCGCACTACACAGAAAGTAATTGGGAAACGCATCGAGCAAATTAATTCCTTTTGGCCGAAATCTTTCTCTGGCTACGTTAGACTCCAGTCTAAGGCGGAGGAGCACCAGATACCGCGGCGGTCAGTGGCGACAGACTCGGACAATGGCTGGGTGAGCAGGAAAACGCTTTCCACCACTTATTTTAGTCTCTGGACTGTGGGGAGATGCCCAAATTTGACCTGGGGGTGGCATATCCCTTTAAGTTTGTGTTATTTGGAGACCGCAAACATGTGCCCCGAGAACTCACATTACGGAGATCGCAAATCTAAAACATCTCTGGAAGTGCTCCATATGACACCAAAGTGCTATGGGTGAGTAAAACAACTTGTTTTATTACTGAAATAAGGCTCAGATTGTTAAAAAAAAAGTTAATTCTCCTTTAAAGCTACAGTATCAAAGTTGGATCGGTGCATCTCTAATTTAGCTCTCCATGTTACCTTTTATTGTTTAGAAAATGCTATTCGCCAAAACCAACATATTAAAATGCTTGTATATTTAAATATAGTATATTTAAATATAGTGTATTTAACATGAAAGCGTTCAAGGCATGTTTTTGATGAGAAAACAACTTTATAAGATGGTAGAAAGCTCAGAAAAGTCAATTTTCCATAATACCTCCTTTTTAATTCTGAGTCTTTACATTCTACTTTCTATTTGTTTGTAAATGAAGATGAAATTGGCAAGTTGCTGAAATCAAAGAAAGACTGAAATGTAATAACTGTTAAGAATAGTTGAATTGTAATTTATTTCACAATTTAAGGCACTGAAATATGATTTGTACAATAAATATCCATATGTGGTGAACAAAACTATATTGGTACTTTGACTTTTAGAATAACGTCTTGCCCTCACATATACTGCACATACTCGTACTAGAACAGGGGTGGGCAAACTTTTTGACTCGTGGGCCACAAAGCGTTCTAAAATTTAACAAAAGGGCCGGACCAGGAGCAGGTGGATTTAGTGTTTTGGTAAAAACACTAAAAATAACATGGGATATGTAGAAAACATGTGCTTTATTTCAATTAAAAATGAACAAAATCATTACAACAAAATGTCCATCTTTCAAGTTCCACAGTATTTAGCTGTTTATTGAAATGACGCTTAAAACACAGAAAATAAAATTACACTGAACCCTCGCTCTATCGCGGTTCACTGTTAGCGGACTCGCTGTTTCGCAGATTTTTTTAAAAAAATTTTTAAAATTTTTTTTTCAATTTTTTTTATAGTGTAACATTTTTTTTTACAGTGTAACATTGTGTCCCACGTCTTGATTGGCTAAGAGACTAGACCAGAACTAAACCAGGTCTAGACCAGGTCTAAACCTGGACTGGCCCTGGACTAAACCGGGGCTAGACCAGAACTAAACCGGGACTAGGCCAGGTCTAAACCACTCTTTGTTGGTTTTGTGCGGCTGTTTTGTGACCGGGGAAACACTGAAGTACGCGGCGGCGATGAAAATCGATGACCATAACTCCAACACTGCGAAGAAACACCTGTTGTAATCCGAGCACGCGGTGGCGTGGACAACCTGCCACATGGATCGAGAAGCGGGATGTAACCTTAAAACATGTAGAATAATTGTAAAACCGGGACTAGACCGGAACTAGACCGGAACTAGACCAGGACTAAACCAGGACTAAACCAGGACTAAACCAGGACTAGGCCAGGTCTAAACCAGGACTAGGCCAGGTCTAAACCAGGACTAGGCCAGGTCTAAACCAGGACTAGGCCAGTTCTAAACCAGGACTAGGCCAGTTCTAAACCAGGACTAGGCCAGGTCTAAAGCAGGACTAGGCCAGGTCTAAACCAGGACTAGGCCAGGTCTAAACCAGGACTAGGCCAGGTCTAAACCAGGACTAGGCCAGGTCTAAACCAGGACTAGGCCAGGTCTAAACCGGTATTAAATCTTTGCCTTGTTTCGTGACGGTTATATTTTCATTTTCTATTAAAATATTGGTAATTTTCTGAGCCTTTTTTCTGCTTTGCATGTTCGTGACTACCTACCTTTGTGAGCAGGTTTTCTCAGTAATGAACATGAATAAAACAAACTTGCGCTCAAAGCAAACACACAAACACTTGAATGACATTCTGAAGTTGGCAGCTCCTCAGGACATGGGCCCGATACTGATGCACTTGTGCTAAAAGATGCCACGTTTCAGGAGCAAAAAGAAAGAGCATGACTGAATTCAGTGAAATGCATACAAGTGAATGTTAAAACATTGTGTTAAAATGGCATTTTTCTTAAAGTTTCAGGTTGTTCATAATATTATAATTTTGAAAAAGAAAAAGTTCATCAAATAAAAAAGACATCTGTAATAGATTTGTGTTTCTCTGGACAAATATTTGGACTTATTGCTATTTTTGGGGTATATTTGCCATGAGTTTTCTGATCCGGCCCGTTTGGAATCAAAGTAGGATGGATACGGCCCCCGGACCAAAATGAGTTTGACACCCCTGGTCTAAAATACAGTGGTACGTCACTTTACGAAATTAATTCGTTCCAGAAGTGGTTTCGTAACGTGAATTTTTCGTAAGTTGAGTAGCTATTTCAATGGAAAAGGCCTGATCCGTTCCAAGGTTTTTTTTTATGGTGTAACTTTTTTTTTATAGTGTTACATTTGTGTTCTGCGTCCTGATTGGAATAAACCAGGTCTAGACCAGAACAAAACCAGGTCTAAGCCTGGACTGGACCTGAACTAAACCAGGATTATCCCGGGACATGGCAGTGCCGTCGGAGGAGCGCGTTGCTCGTGTCTCCGCGCTCCTTGCGCGTTCCGCACTAGAGCTAAGAGGCCGAGAAAGACGCTCTTTCAGCGGGAATAAGGGCGGGGCGGGCTCTGGTTCTATGTGACTTCCAGAGCCGGGGGGCTGACACTGTGAGCTAACAGGCCGAGAAAGGTGCTCTATCTGCGGGCAAGACCGCGGGGTCTCGCTCGGGGCGGGCTCTGCTTCTATGTGACTTCCAGGTCTAGACCAGAACTAAACCAGGTCTAAACCAGGACCGGATCAGGTCCGCGCGGCTCGGCCCGCCCGCGCGGGCCCGCAGCCCCGAGGGGGAGGGTGCTGCGGCTGCGGGTGCTGATGATGTGTTGTTGATAGTAATCCTGTGTCTCCGCTCCCCTCGCACGTTCGGCGCTATATTGAGCCGTGCCCCCCCCACGCTTCACTATCAACACATTCCGTTGAAAATCTTTGAAAGTTCGAGTGTTCAAACGAGAGAGAAATGCGAGAAAAATGCAAGAAATGCAAGAAAAGCCCAACTCCAGTCTGAGAAAAGCGTAGAATGTGTTTGGTGAGGCATTTACAGCCCTAAAACATGTAGAACAATTGCAAAATACAAAGTTGTCCTACCTCGTGGACCTCTCCCACCGCGGGCCACCTCTGGAACCTAACCCCGTGTGTGTTGATAAAGTGTATTTACGTTTCGGGGCGTGCATCTGAGCGCACATTAATTGAATTTTTGAGATTTCGCGCTTCGTAACTTGAATTTTCTTTCGTATCTAGAGACCAAAATCTGACGTGAAGGCGTTTCGTAACTTGGATTTTTCGTATGTAGGATCTTTCGTAAGGTGAGGTACCACTGTATCTAGTTAGTAGTATAGTAGTATAGTAGTATAGTAGTATAGTAGTATAGTGGTATAGTAGTATAGTAGTATAGTGGTATAGTAGTTGGGTTGTGTGTTGTTTGTGAGGGGTGTGGGAGGAGTGTGTCTGCTGCCCCTGTGACGTAACCACTGTGGGTCTGGAGTGTTTTCACACAAAGCACAACTGCACCTGTACTTCAACTTTCACACCGATACAGGTAAGTACAAATACTTTTACCTCAGAAATGTTGAAAGAAATTGTCATCCTTTGCAGTTTTGGCGATCTTTATGAGGATTACTAATAGTTTTTTAATATTACTTAAAAAAAAAAAATGTTGTTGCATCATATTTCCAGTGTGGTATGAACGCTGTGCAGTTGTATGTGCTTCATTTAGACCTCGTACAGTTGACAAACAAGCTTAAAATCTATTTGAACAGCAGCATACACATTTAAATTAAGGTGCATTAGGTCATTAGCTTGTCAGTGTTTGGCATGTAATACTTTATTTAAGGATTGGTTAATGTGTTATTTTTGCCACTTGACTGAAAGTGAACCAGACTAACAGGTGGGACCACTGAAAGTATGTATAGGTATGTACTGTAGTAGGTATGTCAAAATCATCCCTCTTCTAAAACGGGCATCCCTTCTTCCATCCCTTATGGCATTTTATCAATCAGGCATGAAAATCCCTAAACTTGGCGAATTTCACCGTTTTTAAGTCAAAATGGCCAGTGCGCTCCAGCTTCCAATCATGTTGCAGCATAATTACGCACCGATACGCGCTCCCGCCAATCATGACGATTGCCGCTGTTGTGTTTGCGCCTGTTCGCCGATCAGCTGTGAGCCTGATATTTACACGGCATTTCCAAGAGAAGAAGAATCCTTAACTTGCTACGTTAATGCTACGTAAGAAGGAACTCTCGCCTCGGGACACGGGATACGTTCGGGATTATGTCCTTTTCTCCGGAGCTCCGGATTATTAAAGACAACACGGCAAACTGTTAGAATGGAGCTGACCGCATTCTTATGGGTGAGTCATA
The DNA here is from genome assembly GCA_036785185.1 of Paratrypauchen microcephalus. NCBI lineage: Eukaryota > Metazoa > Chordata > Actinopteri > Gobiiformes > Gobiidae > Paratrypauchen > Paratrypauchen microcephalus. Next base: position 2,365,146 of record JAVJIX010000100.1, on the reverse strand, counting down.
TTATCAGATTATTTCTGCATCTATTTCGGCACTAAACCAGGACTAAACCAAGTCTAAACCAGGTCTAAACCAGGTCTAAACCAAGACTAAACCAGATCTAAACTGGGTCTAAACCAGGACTAAACCAAGACTAAACCAGGACTAAACCAAAACTAAACCAGGTCCAAACCAAGACTAAGCCAGGACTAAAACAGGTCTAAACCAGGTGTAAACCAGGACTAAAACAGGTCTAAACCAGGACTAAGCCAGGACTAAACCGGGACTAAACCAGGACTAAACCAGAACTAAACCAGGACTAAACCAAGACTAAATCAGGACTAAGGTGTGTGTATGTGTGTGTGTGTGTGTGTGTGTGTGTGTGTGTGTGTACGTGTGTGATAACATATATCCTGTGTATTATTGAATTACTGAATGATTATATGGACTTTTTCACCATCCCCCCGGTTTCATTTTACAACTCGACTACTGTGTATACATGTCTGTCTGCGAAAAAATATAAAATCAATAAACTAACGCCTGAACCTGACAACATGAAAATTTATCAGTCATTAATCCTGGGTTTATTTGATTTATTTAATCTTAAATTTAAATGAGATGTTGTTCAGTTCTTGTCACTGTTGATAATCACTTAAAGGAGAATTAACGTTTTTTACAATCTGAGCCTTATTTCTGTAATAAAACAAGTTGTTTTACTCACCCGTAGCACTTTGGTGTCATATGGAGCAGTTTGGTAGATGTTGTGCTGTAGCGGTATCCGTGAACCTGAGTGCTCGGGGCATACGTTTGCGTAAACTTTTAACACTTTTCAAATCATAGAAGATCGCTGTGTCAGCGTAGATTTTAAATGGAGTCAAAAGCGGCCTGAAACCCGATATCCCACTCGAGACAGCAAAGGCATTCTTCCTCTGTGGCCATCGACATACAATGTCCACATAAACACCACAAGGTTCTGTCTTTTCGTAGACGGGCCGTCGCTCGCTGTTCTCTTGTGCGCTGCTCCTCAATCTGTCTCCACTTTCTTCTTTCTAATATCTCTTCCTCCGTATACTCAGGCTCAAACCATAGGGACGGCCAGCAATCACGTAGAATTTGTATGCTCACAAATCAGTCAGCGCCTGTACTTTTTAAGAAGATTGAGGGTTTATGGAGTGGACAGAAATGTAATGCTTCTTTTTTATCGAGCATGCATTGAATCTATTATTCGCTATGGGATGTCTACCTGGTTTGGCAATCTATCTGTTAAATTGAAAGCTCAAATATTAAACCTGACTAAAAGGGCGGGTAAAATAATTGGCATGGCCCCCCGTCCTCTTCAGGAGATCTTTCAAGAGACACTAGTGAAACTGGGGAGTAAAATATGCAATGACCCGACTCACATCCTCCACGACCAGTTTGAATTATTGCCCTCAGGAAGAAGGTGCAGGGTCCCAACCAGCAGGCTAAACAGGTTCAAGCATTTATCATTTATCCCCCTTTCTATTTCCTTGCTGAACTTGAAGAAATGATGGTTTTGATCTTAGGGAATGTGCAATGTGTGTTGGTTATGGGAATGGTGCAATGTTGAAATGGATTGATGTGTCCACTGTGTGTGTGCTGTATGTGATATGTTTATGTGGCATGAGTACTCCTGTCCCAAGACAAATTTCTCCCAAGGGAGACAATAAAGGCTAATTTAATCTAATCTAATCTAATCTAATACTCAGATAAGTCCTCTTCAATCTCAAAGTCCGAATCTTCAGCCATGTCTCGCAACAGAAAAGTTCAGAGCGGTGTTAGCTTCTTTCGGACTAGCGGTGTTTATCTGCTAAACAGCTGTGACTTCACACATGCCGCTGTCCTCTATGATGACGTCATCAGATGAAACTATAGCTGGATATCGGGTTTCAGGCCGTTTTTGACTCCACTTAAAGTGTACGCTGACACAGCGAGCTTCTGTGATTTGAAAAGTGCTAAAGTTTGTGTTATTTGGAGACCGCTCGGGGCATATATTAGCGCTATGGCTATTGCTAATCTAAAACATCTCTGGAAGTGCTCCATATGTTGTTTTATTACCGAAATAAGGCCCAGATTGTAAAAAAATGTTAATTCTCCTTTAAGTTCACACAGTTTTACAATAGAATGTTTATGCTTGTACACTGTGCAGTACTGCAGTCATGTGCGGTGTGTGCTTCCTCCTCCTCTTCCTCGCTCCTCTGGCGTCCGCTCAGACTCTGCGCTGTGGCCCGTGTCCCGCTGTGGCTGTCCAGGCTGGATTCGACCTGCAGAGGGTAATAATAAAACATACTCAGAGAAACATGCAAAGCAACTGTGAACAAACTGTGACCTTCCTGGTGTGAACAATGACAGCTACGAACTCCGCCACAACGCTGCCCAGTGGAAGTCGTAGTGGTAATCGTTTTTGTACTAGTAGTTCCCGTTGCTGATGTAGGAGTAGTAGTAGCAGTATGTTTGTTTTTCATAGCTGATGCTGATTTTTGAATCTTGAGAAGCCAATGGCAGCACATTATACAAAAAGTATGGCAAAAGGAGAAATTCAATTTGTCAACTGGACAAAAGTTTATTTGGTTGAATACGTTTCACAGCTCATCCAAGCTGCTTCTAGGGAGCGAGGTAGGTAAAATCCTCCATCTTAGGTCCTGACCAAACCAAAGCAAGAAGATCATAGAGATGGTCCCCGGGCGCAGTAATGTGCTGCCCACTGCTCCTAATAACAGGATGGGTTAAATGCAGAAGAATTCCTCCTGTGTGAGATCAATAAAGTCCCTTCTCTTCTTCTTCTGTTCTGGTCAGACGCTGGTGGACACTGCCTTATATCTGCCTGAAGGAGGAGCTAAGTACAATGAAACTGAGACTATCACACCTATTTGTTTACAGTTTCTGTTAGTTAGTTAGGCCTATTGAATATGCAGTGGGAGTGGAGTGTGGGGTCTTGTTAGCGGAACCATTCAGGGCCATAATGGGTGTTTTCACACCTCTGAACTAGGGATGCAAATTATCGATTAATTCATTAATCTATAGTTGATTGACCTTATCGATCGACTTACGATTAACTGATAAGCGGTGTTTTTCACCTGAATTTTAGTGTTTCAATAGGGTCTTTAAGAATATAAGCTATAATAAAAGGAGAAGTTCAATTTGTCAACTGGACAAAGTTTGTTTGGTTGAAAACGTTTCGCCGCTCATCCGAGAGGCTTCGTCAGCTCTGGTTCTTGTACTGGTCAGACACTGCTTATATCTCGCTGCCGGGAGGCGCGTCCTACACTGAAAAAGCTCTGAAAACGAACCCCCTAATCTGCCTCTTTGTTTTTCAAATTACTCTGGCGACTAGTTATGACCCCCTATTCAACGTCTAACGACCCTCTCCACCCCTCTGCCCTGGCTCGTCTGCCCTAATGTTTCTTTGTCTGTTTTGACGTGTTTCACGTTCGTTTTCAGAGCTTTTTCAGTGTAGGACGCGCCTCCCGGTAGCGAGATATAAGCAGTGTCTAACCAGTACAATAACCAGAGCTGACGAAGCCTCTCGGATGAGCGGCGAAACGTTTTCAACCAAACAAACTTTGTCCAGTTGACAAATTGAACTTCTCCTTTTATCATGGATTCTACCTGGACGACTGAGGGACTTAGTTAGCAAATATAAGCTATAGTAACATAACACTGAGTCATAAATATATCATAGTATTATTATATTGTATATTCCTCAATTAATTATTCCTTAGTAAAAAGCAGACAAATGTATTGATGCTGAATAACAAAATACATTCTTTATTGAAAATAAATTGAGGACTGGCTCAGTTGTTGCACTTGCAGCATGGAAATCTTGAAATTAAAAGGAACAGAAGAAATTAAATAACAGAATGTTATTTAGTCTACATATTATGATGAAACCAGTGAATCCAGGCTATTTTTAGGACATTCTCAACATTTATTTTGAACTAAGGCATCAACAATATTTCTCTCCCTTAATCTGTGAAGGGTTACAGTACTAAATATACATTTCACAGGGCCCCTGGACACAGCATAAAACATTACAGGGCCTCAAACCAGAACAATCAAGAAATGATAAAAGCATGTAAGTTACATGCTTTTATCATTTCAAAAATATATGGTTCTAGGTCCAGCTCTACTGTGAGTTGTACGGCAACATCCAGAGAGGAAAGGGTTACATGATGTAACGCTATGGTCTTTCTCGCGAGTGGGTTCACATCTCGTGTTCACATTCCAGAGTAGCGCCCTCTAGTGATTACTTACAATTAATGCATTTTGTTCGGCCAACGTCTTGATCGACAATTAATTGTAAGACGATTAATTGTTGACATCCCTAGTCTGAACCTGACCTGGCTAACCCTATTGTTTTCTTTGTTTGTTTTGATTTAGGTTTGAGGATATATATATATATAGAGTTATAAATGGGAGACAGATGACATCTGAGACCTCCATTTCTGTTCAAGGAAGGATTCTCTTTCTTGACAAAAATAGTCTTTAACTCCCCTCTCAAACCAGTTCTTTTCTCTGGCCAATACAAAAAAATAATAATCTGAAAGGTTTTTGCTTTCTCAGTACCTGGGCCGCTGGTTTGAGATAACCAAACTCCCAGCATCCTTTGAGAGTGGAAAGTGCATCGAGGCTAACTACGCCCTGAGAGAGGACGGGACCATTCAGGTGATCAACAAACAGATGTGAGTCTGGAGATGGGATCATTACCATCTTGGACAAAATTAGTTATTTTAAAATATCACAGCACAACTGAAAAGATATAAATGAAGGACTTTTGTGTGTGTGTGTGTGTGTTTTAGGGAGGAGAGAGGGAGGAATATAGAAGGCACTGCAGTGGTGACAGATCCTAAGGAACCAGCCAAACTCGGGGTCAGCTTCTCTTACTGTAAGTGCCCTGGGACGCACTATTACCTCCCGGACATAAGGGATGGACAATATTTCTCTGATTCTGAATTTCACTTTTAACAGTTTCATTAGTCAAGCATTATTCAAGTACTCAAGAGTAGGGTTGCAAAATTCTGGGAATTTTCAAATTTGGAAACTTTCCATGGGAATTTTTGGGAATTAACAAGAATTTTGGGGAATTTTCGGGAATTAATGGGAATAAACTGGGAATTATCAAAGTTGAAGGTTAGGGGCATCAATATAGTTGGTAGAAAAAATATTGTAGCATAATCTTGGCTAAAATAATCAAATTTCTGTGAATAAAGTAGGACAGTATTTTGTGCAGAGCCGTCGAGCCACAGCCTCTACATGCATTTTGCATTCCTTTATCACATGATTAATAACTTCTAGAATTCTGAAGAGCTAAAGCGACTTTTCTGAGCTCACAGTAAATACAGACGACTGAGGCCAGACACTTCAGCAAGAGGACGACATGCAGTCAAGTACGTTCTGAGGATATCATGAAGTCACGCTTTGAGAGTGTGACACACGTAATTCGACGTGTTCACACGCTCACACGCCACACATGGTATTTCTCACACTGAAATTTAGTTACGCAATTCAAGTGCAGCGCACAGCGCTTCTGTGGCCAGAAAATCAGTTAGTTAATGCAGGCACCGCGCATTTTCAGCAAAAAAAAGTCACCCCCCCCCCCCCCCCGCTCCTCGGAAAAAACGCAGTCTCACGCTCACGCACCACCCCGCTCAAAACTTGAGAACCCTGAGTAGATTATATTTGATCTATATATTAAAGATCTATATATTAAATAATATTAAAGTAGAAAAGTAGAAAAAAATAAATATAGTGTGTCAGGGATTTTTCCTAATAAAAATCCACAAAGGGAACAAATGAGAAAACAGACACAGAAGTATTATACTCGTACAAGGGAGAATGAGGTGTAGCATGTGCTAAACAGAGCCGCCTCTGCTTCTGTCTAGGCCACACACTCAACTCTCAAAGAATATCTCCTCGCCCTTCCTTTTATTTAGGATCACATAGGCACGGAAATTTCCAGAATCAATCACCAAGCTTTACAACAAAGTTAATCTTTACCATACACGCCGCATTGGCGCCGCGAATGGCAGCCCTGGTGCTCGGAGTGTCTGTCCGCTCTAGGTATCAAAGCAAGTTCCTAATGTTGTGAACCTGTTCACTCATATGGCAATAAAACCTTCCTGACACACATTCATCACTACTCAGCAATTGTATTGATTGTTTGTTTAAGCAGTTAATCAGTTTTTGTCCTTATCTCATCCTATGGTTTCACAATAGGAGATGAACCAACTCAAGGAAACACTTTGATAATTCGTTAAAGGCACTACATACAATTTTCTTTAACATAGTGCTAGCTTACTGGTAAACTAGATTTGTGCCATTTCACTGAAGAAGTTCTTATGATGCTAGCTACCGCAAAATGTGCTAGAGCTAGCTTACTGGGAAACCAGATATGCTAAATATTTATATTTATATGCTGCGTTTTTGGACAGGAGGAGAGTTCCTTTCATTTTAAATTTTGAATTATAAGACACATTTTAGCCAATGTTCATGTTTTGTTGTTCAGTGAAGGAGATGCACATTGATAATTCTTCTTACAAATAAATCATGTGAGTCGTGTGTTTTAATTGTCTCCTTTTTACAATAATGCTGCTGATGACAAAATAAAATGTTTATATTTATGTTGGTATATGACTCACAATAATTCCCATAAATTCCCAAAACTTCTGTGTAAAGTTACCAATTTGAAAATTCCCCAAATTCCCACACCAAAGTTTCCTTGGAAATTTTCCGCCCCTTTGCAACCCTACCCAAGAGTAGTATTTTTCGTGTATTTCTTGAGTACAAATTTGGCAGGACTACTTTTATTTGTAGGAGCTTCTAGAGGAAACTCTTTGAGGGAGTGTGTGTTCATCTGGTTTCTCTGGCAGTGTCTCCCGTGGGCACGTACTGGGTGCTGTACACAGACTACACCAGCGTCTCCGTGGTCTACTCCTGCACTGACATACTGCGTCTCTCTCACGTGGACTACGCCTGGATCCTGGCCCGCTCCCGATTCCCGTCCGAGGAGACCATGAGGAACGCCACGGAGATACTGGAGAAAGCAGGCGTCAAAGAGTGTGAGCTGATCCCGACGGAGCAGACTGGATGTTTAGATGACACCATCTGAAGTTTAAAGTACTGAACTAAAAGACGATTTGTACTGACGTGGACTACTTATGCACTTATTTCTACACAGAATATAGTGTAATTAGACTTAGACTTAGACAATCTATTGAATATTTTCATTTTCAAGGGAACTTTTTAAAGAGTAAATGCATGTAATAAAATGTAATGAAATACAACACATAAATACATTATCAGTTTGCTTTTGTGATTGAAGACGTGCTTTGTGCTTTTTACTATAAATAATATACCATTAAATAATATTTGTTGCACATAAATAACTGGGATGTAGACTGCATAAACACTGAATAGCAGAGCAGATTGGAAAAAAAGAATAGAATACATAATAAATAAATACATAGATTCAAATAATTATACTCAACAAAAATATAAACGCAACACTTGTTTTTGCTCCCATTTTTCCTGAGATGGACCCAAAGATCCAAAATTCACTCCAGATACACAACACTACCATTTCTCTCAAACATTGTTCACAAATCTGTCCAAATGTGTGACAGCGAGCACCTCTGCCCCGCCGAGACAATCCACCCCACCTCACAGGTGCGCCACATCAAGATGCCGATCCGACATCATGACCAGTGCACAGGTGCGCCCCAGACTGCCCACAATAAAAGGACACCCCGAAATGTGCATTTTTTTTTTGCTTTATTGGGGGTCTGGGGACTCAGAACCAGTCAGTATCTGGTGTGACCACCATTTGCCTCATGCAGTGCAACACATCTTCTTCACATAGAGTTTATCAGATTGTCAGTTGTGGCCTGTGGAATGTTGGTCCACTCCTCTTCAATGTCTGTGCGAAGTTGCTGGATATTAGTAGGAGCTGGTACACGCTGTCGTATACGCCGGTCAAGCACATCCCAAACATGCTCAATGGGTGACATGTCCGGTGAGTATGCTGGCCATGCAAGAACTGGGACATTTTCAGCTTCCAAGAATTGTGTACAGATCCTTGCAACATGGGGCCGTGCATTATCTTGCTGAAACATGAGGTGATGTTCATGGATGTATGGCACAACAATGGGCCTCAAGATCTCATCACGGGATCTCTGTGCATTCAAAATGCCATCAATAAAATGCACCTGTGTTCTTCGTCCATAACAGCCTTTGAAGAGGAAAAATGGGAGCAAAAACAAAAGTGTTGCGTTTATATTTTTGTTGAGTGTATATATCCTCCTGAGACCCGCCCATACATTTGTGTCCTTTATAGTGGACACTGAGTTAACCAGTCTGTCTATTAAGTGTTTTGAGATAGAATCTAGTTTGTGGCTGCGCTATGATGTAAAAATAAATAAATTAAAAAAAAATATATATATATATATATATATATATATATATATATATATATATATATATATATATATATATATATATATATATATATATATATATTTTATATATATATATATATATATATTAGGGCTGGGAATATTAACGCGTTAATCGCGATTAATCGCGAGCATTTTGCCAGCATTTTCCGCAATTCTACCATCCATATGCAGCTCATTTGGTTGTATTAATTAAACTCATTGTTGGTTAAACGTGCTATTTTGAGTTTGCTAATATTTTGTTCCTTCTATGCATCCGTAGGCAGCTCGAGCGGGCTTCAATCATTTATTTACAATTTCTCAAAGTAAGCACTATTACTGGTTCATTGTTACTTTTTCCTTTCTCTGCACTTTTTTGAAATAAAAAAATGGTGAGAAATACTTTGCATTGTGAGTTTAACTTTAGATTCGAACGGTCTTACTGCAAGATATCAATTTTAAACATGCAAAATAAATCACGATTAATCGCGATTAACTATGAAATTTCTGAGATTAGTTGCAATCAAGAAAATTAATCATTTGACAGCCCTAATATATATATATATATATATATATATATATATATATATATATATAAATACACAACAAATATAAATAAATTTGAATAAATATATTTATAAATAAAAATACATAAATAAGTAAATAAATAAATAATACATAAAAAATAATAATAATATAAAAATAAATAAATAAATATAATAACAATAAAAAAATAATAAAATAAATAATAATAATAATAATAATAATAATAATAATAAATACACAACAAATATAAATTAAAAATATACATTAAAAATACATAAATAAGTAAATAAATAAATAATACATGAAAATACAATATAAAAAAATAATACATAAAAATAAATAAATAAATAAGAAATTAAAAGGGAGTCTAAAAACTTTTTGAGCCAACCAAAAAAATAACTTCACATGGATTTAACACTATTACAGTCCATTAGAGGACATATTATGACATTATGAATTAAAAAAACAAAATGTAAATGTTAAGGTGTTCATTTACCTCCAAATACAAAATAATAATAATATGTATACAGTGGTACCTCACCTTACGAAATTAATTCGTTCCAGAAGTGGTTTCGTAACGTGAATTTTTCGTAAGTTGAGTAGCTATTTCAATGGAAAAAGCCTGATTCATCCAAGGCCCCGATCCAAGTTTGTTTTTTTATAGTGTAACATTGTGTTCTGTGTTTCTCACATTTGTCTCTCGTTTAAACACTCAAACTCTCATAGATTTTCAACAAAATGTATTAATAGTGAAGTGTGGGGGGAAGGGGGAGGGGGGAGAAAACTGCGCTCTGACACGTGTGATAGCTGGCGCGGAGCTGACAGCAGGTCTAGACCAAGGTCTAAACCTGGACTGGACCAGGACTGTCAGAAACAGAACAGGAGGACCCAACAATGCAGAGGCGAGAGGCAGGCGAGCAGTAGAAGAGGGTTTATTACAAAACGTCCAAAATTCCAGGTAATCAGTCAGAGGGCAAGCAGAGGTATCCAAATCGGCAGGCAAAAAACAACAGTCCAAGGAATAAGGCAAGGAATCTAAACACGAAGGTCAAACTGGAAAAAGAACGCTGGGACGCTTTCTGAAAACAGACAAGACGAACTGGCAACAGGAGGGGAAAAAGGTAAGGCTAATATAGGCTGGGGAGGAGGAGACAATGACAAACAGGTGAGGCACATTAGGGTAATGAGGAGAGGGAAAACTAGACAGGAAGTAAGGGAACAAAACAGAACCTTAACAAAATAAAACAGGAAGTAACAAGACAAAACTCAACTAACGGACCCTGACAAGGACTAAACCAGGACTAAACCAGAACTAGACCAGGTGGATTAAAGCAGCGAGGAGGGGACTGCACGCAGTCTGAGCGCATGAACGCATGAACAAGGCTAAACCAGGCTCCTCCTGGTTTAGTCCAGGTTTAGTCCTGGTTTAGTCCAGACCACCACGGCTCCTCCTGGTTTAGTCCAGGTTTAGTCCTGGTCCAGTCCAGGTTTAGACCTTGGTCTAGACCTGCTGTCAGCTCCGCGCCGGGTCATGCTGCGCTATCACACGTGTCAGAGCGCAGTTTTCTCCCCCCTCCTCCTTCCCCCCACACTTCACTGTTAATAATTTTGTTGAAAATCTATCAAAGTTTGAGTGTTTAAACAGAGACAAATGTGAGAAAAGTTTAAATCCAGTCTGAGAAAAGCGTATAATGTGTGTGGCTGAGCGCGCATTATTTGAATTTTTGAGATTTCGCGTTTCGTAACTTGAATTTTCTTTCGTATCTAGAGACCAAAATTTAACGTGAAGGCGTTTCGTAACTTGAAATTTTCGTTTGTTGGGTCATTCGTAAGGTGAGGTACCACTGTAATAATAATAATAATAATCATAATCATAATCATAATAATTCAGATACACTTTTTCTCTTCGGGTCCCAGGAGGAAATATAAAAAATTAAATGCATTGATTTTTAAAATGAATAAAAAAATAGATGAGGTTCTGCATAGTATCTTTGCTGTTCCTAGTACTGCACTTTTCGCACTTTTCTGAGTGGAGATGTTTTTCCTGGGGTCTGCTGGAGCCTCTCCTCCAGTGTGGCGCTCCGACGATCACGGACACCGCTGAGACCTTCACCTTCCAGACCTTCTCCATCTCCTCTCTGATGTTTCTCTACAGCGAGCACATCCGTGAAGCAGTTAACATGAACAACAGTCACTCAAATTTTACAACACATTTCTGACTGTGACCTAAAAGATTCGGCGAACTTAAGCTGCGTGACATTTGATTAAACCAAGACTAAAGATTTAACCTAAAAAAAGCTAAGAATTATGTAAAAATCTTTTTTAAAAATCAGTAAAATAAAGGAAAAGTGTCTGTCGCTATAGTGACGGTTGATAACACACATGACTCGTCCTGTAGTCTATGGGTGGGTCTGAGTGTTTTCAGTGAAGGCACAACTGCACCTACACCTCACCTTTCATTCACCACACCTCAGGTAAGTACAACAAGTCATTTTTCACACTAGAATTGTAATTGTTACGATGTGGTTCCCAGGTATGCAAAAAGATTAGACAAGCCTTGGTTTGGATTGTAGTTCTGGTTTGGTCCTGGTCTAGTCCTGGTTTAGACCTGTTTTAGTCATGTTTAGTGAATGCAGCCCAGATATAATAACACAATAGACCGGTGTTTCTAAAAGTGTGGTACTGCAGTTTGAGTATTCATTTAAATCAACAAATTATATCAATGTTTTTGTCCTTAATTATTATTTAGAACGACTTTATCCATGGTTTAGGCTACAGGATGGAAGTACATTATAGTATTTACAGTGATATTTTACTTGTACTATTTGACTAAATAGTAATGTAATTATACATTAATGGTAAATATACACAGTATCTCAAAACTTATTTAATTTGATATTATTATTTTGTATTGCTGAAACGTGTTATGTAAGAGTCTACAGTACATATAGACCATTCCCATTGTTTTTGGGCTTATTTAACATGTTATTGTAATACATAACAAAGGGAACAGGTGTGGCCACTAAAGGAATGCACACATGTATACAGTTAGGCTATTTTCATATATCTATGGCCTTTTTAAAACAAAAAATGTACTACAGTAGTCCCTCGTTTATCGCGGGGGTTAGGTTCCAGAAATAACCCGTAATGAGTGAAATCTGCGAAGTAGGACAACTTTATATTTTACAATTATTCTACATGTTTTAAGGCTGTAAACGCCTTAAAACACTGGAATTAACGTTTTCTCACATTTCTCTCTCGTTTAAACACTCAAACCTTCGTAGATTTTCAACAAAATATATTAATAGTGAAGTGGGGGCGTGGGGGAGCCCTGCCAGACGTGCGAGGAGCGCGGAAACATGAGTCACTGGCTCCGCCGGAAGCACCGCGCTCATCCAACGGCACTGCCACGTCCCGGGACACGACGCGCACCAACCCCTTGGAGAAGTGCGCGACACGTGCACCCCTCATCGTGGTCAAATCCGTGACAGAGCAGCACGACCGGCGCAAGGCCGCGCGTACACCGGGGCTGCGAGCACGAGATCGAACCGCGGCGTCTGGACCATGCCTCCCCCTCAGGACCGCATCCTCTCAACCCGAGCCACAAACCGAATACGCACAAACGAACGCAAGAGCCGCACGAAACCAGCAAAGAGCTGCACGGAGTGATTTCAAAGTTCAAGTTCAAAGTCAGCTTTATTGTCAATTCTGCCATATGTGTTCAACATACAGTGAATCGAAATTTTGTTTCTCTCTGGCCAGGTAGTGCAAAAAGACAGTGTACAAAATACAATATGAAGACAAAACACAACAAAAACTATCTAAGACAGAGATCTAAGTTAAAACTAAAGTCTACGGTCTAAAATCTTAAAACAGTGCAACATAATAAATAAACTATACTATATACAGATTTCCAAAGTGTGCAGTGTGCATCAAAATGTGCAATGGAAGATACAGCAGTGAATTGGTCATGTGCAGTAGAATGTGCATTGGAGTTAAGATAAATAAAAATAAGTGTGCAACAGTAGTAATTCTAGTGCAACAGGAGTAAACAACAGTACTAAAAATTCCAGTAGTAAATGTGCAATAACAGTAGTAAACAACAGTGCAACGGGGGTAAAAATCAATAACAGGAGTAAACAACAGTACTAAAATTCCAGTAGTAAATGTAAGTGTGCAATAACAGTAGTAAACAACAGTGCAACAGGAGTAAAATCCAGTAGTAAATGTAAATGTGCAACAGTGCAACAGTCGTCCTTAGCAGCAGTTTTTTAAAGTGTCTAGAGTGATATGTCTTTTATGGAATACAGGTTATGCCAATATGGGGGGTGGGGGTGGGAGATGGGTAAGGTGGGAGTTCGGGTGTGAGTTCAGCCTCCTGACAGCCTGGTGGATGAAGCTGTTTGAAAGCCTGGTGGAGTGGGCCCGGAGACTCCGGTACCTTCTCCCCGAGGGCAGGAGGCTGAACAGGCTATGTGCGGGGTGGCTCGGGTCACCCACAATGCTGGACGCTCTGCGGGTGAGCCGGGTGTTAAAAATGTCTAGGAGGGAGGGGAGAGAGACACCAGCGATCCTCCCAGCTGCATTCACTATGCGCTGCAGGGCTTTCCTGTTCTGTTCAGTGCAGCTCCCGTACCACACAGTGATGCAGCTGGTCAGGACGCTCTCAATGGTGCCTCGGTAGAAGGTGGTCATAATGGGTGGAGGGGCTCCAGCTCTCCTCAGTTTGCGGAGGAAATAGAGGCGCTTCTGAGCCCTCTTTGCCAGTGATACAGTATTCACTGTCCAGGAGAGGTCCTCACTGATGTGCACCCCCAGGAATTTGGTGCTGCTCACCCTCTCTACAGCAGCACCATTGATGGACAGTGGGGGGTGCTGGGTGGGGCCTCTCCGGAAGTCAATAACAATCTCCTTGGTCTTTTCAACATTAAGAAGGAGATTGTTATTGCTGCACCACTGGGTCAGAAGGCTCACCTCACTCCTGTAGTTTGTCTCATAGTTATTAGAGATGAGACCCACCACAGTCGTATCGTCCGCAAACTTCACTATGTGATTGGTGCTGAACGCTGGTGAGCAGTCGTGGGTCAGCAGAGTGAAGAGCATCGGACTGAGCACACAGCCCTGGGGGGCTCCTGTGCTCAGTCTAATGCAGCTTGAGGTGTTTCTGCCGACCCGCACTGCCTGTGGCCTCTCACTGAGGAAGTCCAGCAGCCAATTACAGAGTGAGGTCTGAAGCCCCAGGTGGTCTAGTTTGATAATGAGCTGCTGAGGGATTATAGTGTTGAATGCTGAACTGAAATCTATGAACAGCATTCTCACATATGAGTCTTTATTGTCTAGGTGGGTGAGAGCCGGGTGAAGTGCAGAACAGATTGCATCCTCGGTAGAGCGGTTGGCCCGGTATGCAAACTGGTATGGGTCTAGGGTGGGGGGAGGATGGATTTGATGTGTGCCATGACTAGCCGTTCAAAGCACTTCATGATGATGGGGGTCAGTGCAACAGGGCGATAGTCATTAAAAGTGGCCGGAGTGGGCTTCTTTGGCACGGGAACGATGGTAGTGGTTTTGAAGCAGGAGGGAACGACAGCCTGGCTCAGAGAAGCATTAAAGATGTCTGTAAGGACATCCTTGAGCTCCTCTGCACAGTCTTTCAACACACGACCAGGAATGTTGTCCGGGCCTGCAGCCTTGCGGGTGTTGATCCTGGAGAGTGTCCTCTTCACGCTGGCTGCAGACACACACAGGGGCTGGTCGTGGGGAGGTGGTGGAGTTTTTTGGGGCCGGGTGTCATTTCCTGCCTCAAACCGTGCAAAGAAGCTGTTGAGGTCATTGAGCAGGGTGATATTATTGTCACAGGTCTGTGGCAAGGGTTTGTAATCCGTGATGTTCTGGATGCCCTGCCACAGACTCCGTGTGTCCCTGCTGTCTCTAAAGTGTCCGGTTATTTTCTGTGTGTATCTGTGTTTGGCTTTCCTGATGCCACGGGACAGGTTGGCTCTTGCTGCCCTCAGATGGGGGACATCCCCAGCTCTGAAGGCAGCGTTCCTGGCTCTCAACAGCCTGTGAACCTCCCCTGTCAGCCATGGCTTCTGGTTAGCCCTGGTGGTGATGGTTTTAGTGTGTGTGACATCACCAATGCATTTGGTGATGTAGGAGGTCACAGTGTCTGCGTACTCCTCAATGTCAGTGTGATTGTTGTATGTGGCGGCCTGTTTGAACACTGCCCAGTCTGTTGTACCGAGGCAGTGCTGTAGTGCAGACGAGGCCCCCTCTGGCCACACCTGGATCTGCTTCAGAGCCGGCCTAGAGACCCTTACACGGGGTCTGTATGCCGAGTGGACCGCTGTCTACAGAGTAAGTCGTATATCTAATACCCGGTAAATGATCAGACCACTCTCTGGTGATGTCGGTATGTTTTTCTTGCAGTAAAAGTTGTTGTTTCCACAGACAGTACAGGCTGGTGTCGTACCGTGTTGTGCTTTGTTTACGGAAGGTGGGGGCTGGGATTCCCCTGTTAGATTGCGTGCTTTGTGCTTCGGCTGTGTATTTCCGCACTGAAAAATAGTTCCCACCCAAAATGAAAAAGTCAAGCTCTCCGTGTTGATTTGCACATTTATTTGCACTCGATATGAATGCGTACTACACAGAAAGTAATTGGGAAAAGCATCGAGCAAATTAATTCCTTTTGGTCGAAATCTTCCGTTGGCGCCGTTAGCCTCCAGCAAATACGCGGAGGAGCTGCAGATACCGCGGCGGTCAGTGGCGACAGACTCGGACAATGGCTGGGTGAGCAGGAAAACGCTTTCCACCACTTATTTTAGTCTCTGGACTGTGGGGAGATGCCCAAATTTGACCTGGGGGTGGCATATCCCTTTAAAATGAATGCATTTCCATTGTTTGACTCAATTTTAGGTTTGCAAAATTGTGTTGTCTGTCTTGCTTACCAGTATTAAAGGCGGATTTGAATGAATTTAAGTGCCATGTTAGTGCACAATTACATATTTTTAAACCTCAGTTTGCATGTCACATCTGTATTCCGTTGGAGTGTGTAAGTATTTAATATTGTCTGTTTGCTGATCTTCTCTTGTGTACCTGTGCAGTGCAGTCATGTGGGTGTACCTCCTCCTCCTCCTCCTCATGGCTCCTCTGGTGTCTGCTCAGACCTTCAGCTGTGGGCCATGTCCTCGTGTGAACGTACAGCAGTCGTTTGACCTGCAGAGGGTGAGATCGAAACTAAAGTACAAAGATTTCAAGTGGAAACAAACACCAAATCCACTTTTTTCTCTCCTAATCTGTACATTGATATCGTGGCATCACTCTGCGGGGGCTCTTCATGTATGTGTATGGCGAAATATTCAGCAGTTACTATGGTGACACGATGCATGCTTTAGCAAACACTTTCATAAAAGTTTTTAGAACTGTGTGAAAACTGACAGTGATAGTCTGAAAATAAAAGAGAAGTAAAAGTGTCCATGGTCATGGTTTTAACAGCTTAATCAGCTCACCTATTGTCATTTCAACCAAGTCAACTCTTTTTGGTCATATTGTGTTAAAATAGAGCTCAAGTTAAAGTCTAACAAAGCCTACAGTTAGGCCAGGCATGGGCAAACTACGGCCCGGGGGCCATATGCGGCCCGTTAAGCTTTTTAAACCGGCCCGCCGAACTTGAAGAAATTATATTAATAAACATTGTTAATGTTTTAATGTTTTAATTTCCCTGCAATTCTGGCGTTTTCCAACAACTGACGCACTAGATACATTGACCTTTGTTGAGGTGCGGCGTATTACTCCACCCCTCAGCCCTCCTCTAAAGATGAGCAGAGCTAAGAAAAGAAAAGTGGACAAAGAATGTCGAGTGTTTAACAAATAGTCGTATTTTTTTTCAGGTAAATTTTTTTTCACCAAATACTTATCAGCTGCTGTATGCCTGATATGCTAAGAGACTGTAGCGTTTTTTAAAGAATATAATATCAGCCGTCACTTTGCCACAAAACACTCAACGAAAGAATGAAAGAACCTGAAGGAGAACAGAACTTTCAATGCTTTAAAATAGTAACTGTTAGTAATAATAAAGCTGTATTTTATTAATAAAATGTTCTGTGTTTTAAGAGTCATTTGAATAAATAGCTAAATACCGTGGAACTTGAAAGATGGACATTTTGTTGTAATGCTTTTGTTCATTTTTAATTGAAATAAACACATGTTTTCTACACATCCCATGTTATTTTTAGTGTTTTTACCAAAACACTAAATCCACCTGCTCCTGGTCCGGCCCCGTTCTACTATCCAGGAAGTTAAACACCTCCACACAATAAGTCACTGACGCCAGGATGGGTTTAGACTTCTCTTTATATGGCAGGTGTGAAACTGTAACAACACGATAGAATATACATGAATCTAAACGCAAAGAAATACAGCAAACCACATTCTCCTATGCTAATTCCAACCCGAATGCAGTATAGTACTCAACGTGTTAGCATGCAAATCAACTTGCAAAAAACTTGGTCCTATACAAATCAAATTAAACATAGAGCCGCACATCTTATTATGGGCACCTTAATCTTATAATACATATTTATAGTTTACTTACAGGGAATGCCTTCTATGAACTCACTACGAAGTAGTAGCACATGTGCTTTTTTCCCGCATGTACTACCGCACATGACCATTAGGGGCAACTTCCTGTTTTCCACTTAAAGGGCCAGCAGACCAAACCAAAATACACAATAGGCAAAAGAGACAGGGCAGAACACTCCCGTCTGGTATCTTAGAGATACCACAAACTATTAAATTAAACATCACTAGATAATATGAAAACCATCTCAGAAATAGGTCTATAATAAGTTTTAACCGTCCCTTGGGAAGCAACTCTAACTTCAGCCTTTCTTATGATCCCATCTTCACTCGGAACTGTCTTTACGATTACACCCATTGGCCACTCGTTTCTCCTTGTTTGTTTGTCCTTAAGGAGAACAACATCCCCTTGCTTGATGTCAGTCTTCTTATTGTGCCATTTTTGACGAAGTTGGAGGCTACTGAGATACTCCTTGCGCCATCTGCCCCAGAAGGTGTCTGCAAGGAACTGGACACGTTTCCAGTGGCTTTTGAGCATTTCTTTGGGGTCAACATTGTCACAGATAGGGGGCACAATGTGTGTTTTTTGTGTCAGCAGCATCGCAGGTGAGAGAATGTAGGGATGCTCAGGGTCTGATGATACTGGTAACAATGGACGTGCATTTAATATGGCTGTGACTTCTGCAAGGAACGTGGTTAAGATTTCGTGGGTAAGTTGAACACGACCAGCTTGCAGCAGCATGTTATCGAGTATGCGGCGTGCCAAACCAATCATCCGTTCCCATACTCCCCCCATATGGGAAGAATGGGGTGGGTTGAAAATCCAGGTACACTTCTGATCTTGCAAGAAGTGTTGTATTTTCTCTTTTTCTGGTGTGTTAGCAGTAATTTCCTTGTGGGCACCAATAAAATTAGTGCCGCAGTCTGAGCGCAGCTGTTTTGCAGGACCTCGCAAGGCAAAGAAACGCCTCAGTGCGTTTATGAAACTTGAAGAGCTCATCTCCTCCACTACTTCAATGTGGACGGCCCTTGTGCTCAAACATGTGAATAGTATTGCCCAACGTTTACTATTTGCTTGTCCCCCTCTTGTTCGCCTTGTGGTTACCTCCCATGGGCCGAACATGTCCATACCCACATAAGAAAAGGGAGGCTCTACTCGGAGCCTGTCTACAGGCAAGTCACTCATTATTTGCTCCTCAAACTTCCCTCTCAGCTTTTTACATGTCACACATCTGCTTATGACCTTTCCAATGCATCTTTTTGCTCCTACAATCCACAGGCCACTCTCACGAACAGCACCCTCAGTAAAATGCCTGCCTTGATGGTTCACCCTTTCATGGTGGTGGTTTACAAGAAGGGTTGTGACATGGTGACTGCCTGGTAAGATTATAGGGTTTGTTTCTTTTACCCCCAGCCCTGCACGTCTAATACGACCACCAACTCTCAACAACTTGTCGTCTCCAATGAACGGGTTGAGCTTTATGATAGGGCTGTTTCTAGGGAGGTTCTGTTTTTCTGTGATGCACTTTATTTCTTCTAAATATGTTTCAGACTGCATGTTTTTTATGATTAATGTCTCTGCTTGCTCTAACAGTTCAGGAGTGATGACTGTTTTACATATGTGCCATCCTGTACAGTTTGGGCCAGTTTTAGTTTGAGAGAAGCATTGTGCCACGTGAATCAGGTTTGACATTGTTCTGCTTAACGAGCGCCATGTGGAGAAGCGCTCCCAACGTCCTGAGCTCAGAATGTCTTTTGAGATGTTGGTGCAAAGTATCTTTACCTCTGGGCGTATCTCTGCATCATTGTCTGCGTCCAGTAACTCAAATTCAGGAGGCTCTGGGTGGATGTCTGATGAGCGCTGAAGGAAGGCTGGTCCTGTGAGCCACGTTGTGTTCTGCAACTCAGCAGCTGGGATGGATCGTGAGCCATGGTCAGCAGGGTTCTGGTCTGTAGTAACAAAATGCCATTGCTCTGGAGTAGTTGATTCTCTAATACGGCGCACGCGGTTGTTTACATACACATAAAAGCGCCTGGACTGGTTGTGGATATAACCGAGGACCACCTTGCTATCTGTGTAGAAACTAGTTTTGTCTATGGGGTGGTCAATCTCTTCGCTTATGACCTCGGCCATTTCTACCGCCATTACTGCGGCACAGAGTTCGAGTCTAGGGACAGTGAGCTCAGGCTGTGGAGCGAGTCGTGCCTTACCTAGGACGAAACCAACCTCTGTTGTGCCATCCTGAGCGGTGACCTTCAGGTATGAGACTGCACATATCGCCTTCATAGATGCATCTGAAAATATACAAAGCTCTACACATTTAGCCTGAGACAGTGACATTTTAGTGTATGTGCGTGGGATGTGGAATTTGCTGAGGCATTGGAGGGACTGTTGCCATTCTATCCACTGGCTTTTCAGGTCCTCTGGAAGAGGTGAGTCCCACTCTGTTGTCTGTAGCGATAGTTCTCTGAGAAGCAGTCGTCCTTGAATGATGACTGGGGACCAAAACCCTAGCGGGTCAAACACACTATTCACAGTTGAAAGGACTCCTCTTCGTGTATAAGGTTTTTCAGTATGAGGAATGTGAAAGGTGAAATAGTCCTTCATTATATTCCATTTTACTCCAAGGCTGCGCTGGTCTGGGAGGTCGTCCTTGAACAAATCCAGATCCTGGAGGTCTTTGGCTCGGTCCTGGGCTGAGAATGCATCCATCACTTCAACCTCGTTAGATGCTATTTTGTGGAGGCGGAGGTTTGAGTTTGCCAGCATCCCTTGTGTGCGTTTCAGAAGGTTGATGGCGTCGTGTTTGGTGGGGACAGATTTTAAAGCGTCATCAACGTAAAAGTCACGTTCAATGAAGTGGCATACATCTGACCCGTATTTGGCCACTCCTTGTTGAGCAGCTCTCCTCAGCCCATATGTGGCTACAGCAGGTGAGGGGCTGTTACCAAACACATGCACACGCATTCTATAGTCAACCAGTTCTTTCTGTAGGTCATTGTCTTTGTGCCAGACAAACCTGAGGACGTCTCTGCAGTCCTCACGCACCAGGAAGCAATAGAACATCTGTTGGATATCTGCGGTAATTGCAACTGGATGCTTCCTGAATCTGATGAGCACACCTAATAAACTATTGTTTAGATTAGGCCCTGGGAGCAGCACTGTGTTGAGTGATGTACCTTCGAACTGTGCACTGGAGTCAAATACCACTCGAATCTGTGACGGCTTCTGTGGGTGGTATACTCCAAAATAGGGCAAGTACCAGTACTCTTTACCTTGTTGTACAGGGGGTGCAAGCTCTGCATGCCCATTGTCCATCATTTTCTGCATAAAGTCTATCAGGTGAGCTTTCATTTCAACATTTTTGTTTAGAGTTCGTTCAAGTGATTTGAGGCGACTGATAGCATACTGGCGATTGTTCGGCAGCAGTGCCCTCGGCTGGCGAAATGGTAGCGGAGCTACCCAGCTTTGTGATTCTTCCTGAAAACACTCATTGTCCATTATTTTGAGGAACAGCAAATCTTCCATTGAAGGTGCAAGTTTATTGTCATTTTTTGTCTGGCAGAACACATTGTTTCCTATATTTTCGTTTTGTGCATTGCCTTTCATATTTGAGTCACTGAGGGTTATTTGTCTGCGTGAGAGACTGGTGTCTGGCTTGACGGTAAAGTGATTTTCACACGGGGGAAAATGGGTAGGCCTCCCATTTGTCAGAATGTGAGTCTTCAGAGTGGTGACATGCGAAGGCTTATGAGTGCCACCTAAGCAAACATCTCCAACTATTACCCAGCCTAAATCTAGTCTCTGTGCATATGGTGCATCATGTGGGCCGTTAATCTGGCTGCGCACTTTATGGACTCTTAGAATGTCCCTTCCGAGCAATAGCAAAATATCAGCACCGTTATCCAAAGGTGGTATCTTGTGTGCTATGGTCTCTAGGTGTCGATGTGCATGAGCAGCAGATGGGGTAGGAATTTCCTCTCTTTTATTGGGAATCATGTTGCACTCGATTAACATGGGCAGGGAGCCGTCTATGGCCTCTATCACGTAACCATAGGCTCTTCTGCCAGAGGTGAGGCCTATACCACTGCATGTCTGGAGAGTGTAGGGGGCTGCATTACCATTGACTTTGAACACATCAAAAAACTCAGAGCGTGCTAGAGATACGTTACTCTGGTCATCCAGCATAGCGTACATCTTCTGGAGTTTGCTGGAGTCATTGGCAGGGTAGACATTAACCAGACATATTTTGGAACATGACTTTCCAGAAAAACCCTCCCCACATACTTCAGTGCAACTTGAAACAACTGCTACCTCCTGTGTTTGTCCCTCCCCGCCGTGCTCAGCTGGAGGCTGGGGGGGCATGGGCGAGCGAGGAGCATCTTGATGCAAGGCCGTCGGATGCCTATCACTGTCACATTCAGAACATTTAACTTTTGCTTCACAGTCACGAGCCAAATGTTTGTTAGATGCACAACACTTAAAACATATTCTGTGTTGCTTTAATATTGTCTTTCGATCCTGTAGTGTTTTCTCTCTGAAAGCTCTGCATTGTTCTAAGCTGTGTGGTTTGTTATGCACAGGGCAGCATTTATCTGGTCCTTCAGTGGGTGGGACTGTAACATTAGTCTTGTGCACTGAAACCGTTCTGCGATTATTGCTGTTGCTCTCTCCATACCTGTCCCTTTTAACTACAGAGGTGGATGATGGCAAGAGATTGAAGCTCGGGTTCGTTGCGTGCCTTTGCTTGTGTCTGTATGAACTGTAGGAAGAAGGTGAATGGAGGAAAAGTCACATGATATCGCTGCTTGTAGTAGGAGCCTTCCATCATCCACTTGTCTTGTAGCCCAAACGGCAGCTTGTCCACGATGGGAGCGACGCCCCGTGCAGTGTCGAGATAAGAGAGTCCCTGCAGGTACCCTTCTTGCCTTGCAGACTCAATCTCCTGTAGTAAATCACTGAGTTCTCTTAGCCTTTGACTGTCTCTGGGTCCTATTTTTGGGAACTGATCCAGTTTGGCAAAAAGAGCGCCTTCAATGGCCTCTGGTGACCCATAGATCTCCTCTAGTCTCTCCCAGGTAAGCTCTAATGCTGAAGCTGGTTTGTTTATGTTCACAGCTTTAATGCGTTGTGCATGTTTAGTGGACTCTGGGCCAAGTGATTTTATCATGAGATCCATTTCTTCTGATGGTCTGAGTTCAAGTGTATCAATAGCGTTGATGAAGGATGATTTCCAAGATAAATAGTTTTCAGGTTTGTCATCAAACTTGGTGAGTTCTGATGTTAACAACTGACTCCTCACTAAATATTTGGCAAGCTCGTTAGTATTACTGGGGTGGTTTGGAGCAGGGGTGTTATACCGAAAACGCCCAGCAGTGGGAAGCAAATACCCAGGAGACTCGTGGCTTTTGTATTGCTGATACTTTACAGGGTGTGGCTCTTCTCTCTGCCTTTCAGGTGAATGATTTATTTGATCTGGGGGCCTAGGTGAGTGATAGCCTTTTACTGCGGGCAACTCATTTTGATATTTTTCAGATTGTACTGGATTCATGTACCTTTCCGTTTTAATGTCTTTTGATTTACCTGTATCACTGTATGCCTAGTGCCTTTTTACATATTCTGCAGTTCGCTCAAAGGAACTGTGCAGCTCCTGTGGCAGGATCGGCTGATCATCACTTGTATCCAAACCTGCTGCAACGGACTCCAAAACTGCTGCTTCAGCGGCTGCAGCTTCAGCTTCACCCTCTTTTGCTAAAACATCAAGCGTTGCGTCTAATTTGGCCTTTTCTATTTTAATTTCTCCCTCTTTCTTTGCAAATTCAGCTCTCTTTTGGGCAGCTTGAGCTTTGGCACGTGCAGTGGCGGCTGCTAATATGACACTTGCAGCAGAGGAGCGGCTTGATTTCTTTGAAGTTGAAGATCTAACTTCATACTGGTCTTTTTCCATGGTGCTGGCGTGATGCGCCTTTAAGCTGACTTGATGAGACTGCGTCTGTCGTGCTGACCTGGATGCAGCGTGTAACAGTGCAGTGTGTCAGGAGTTCGTTGTAGGGTGTCCCTTTTCACTGTAATGGCCTCGTAGAACCCCGTTCTACTATCCAGGAGTTAAACACCTCCACACAATAAGTCACTGACGCCAGGATGGGTTTAGACTTCTCTTTATATGGCAGGTGTGAAACTGTAACAACACGATAGAATATACATGAATCTAAACGCAAAGAAATACAGCAAACCACATTCTCCTATGCTAATTCCAACCCGAATGCAGTATAGTACTCAACGTGTTAGCATGCAAATCAACTTGCAAAAAACTTGGTCCTATACAAATCAAATTAAACATAGAGCCACACATCTTATTATGGGCACCTTAATCTTATAATACATATTTATAGTTTACTTACAGGGAATGCCTTCTATGAACTCACTACGAAGTAGTAGCACATGTGCTTTTTCCCGCATGTACTACCGCACATGACCATTAGGGGCAACTTCCTGTTTTCCACTTAAAGGGCCAGCAGACCAAACCAAAATACACAATAGGCAAAAGAGACAGGGCAGAACACCACCTGTTCCTGGTCCGGCCCTTCTGTTAAAGTTAGCCTCACACACCCTGGGAATGTTGATGACCTCAGCTGCAAAGTATCAATGTGGTGTTTTAATCGCATTATCTACTGTTCCTAATCATTTTTATCCGGCTTGACTGCAAACTAGGTAAATTTGTGCGTTTGTGGTTAAAAATGCGTAAATCTCACTGTGTGCTGCCTTGTGTGGACATCACACAAATCTGTCCTGCATGGGTGGAGTCTGAAGTGTAGATACCAATACCAATACTACCAATACCAATCACATTGTTTTACATACCCCCAGACTCCGCCCCTCCTCCCCTATCGCTCTTTTTTAAAATCCTTTAGTACTGCTCTAATTGCAATAATGTGGGCAGAGTGTAGGTTTTTAGTCGCCCTTCCAGTAATGTTTATGTCTGTACTACTGTATTACTATTCTGTATTACTATATTGACTTATTGTTCAAAAAAGATTGCTACAACTATGTATTTTAGCGGTCACTATGTAGCATTTAAATGTTCTTGAACTCAGTCTCGAACAAAACTGTATATTTAGGACTCAATGTTATATTTTGACAGTACCTGGGCCGCTGGTTTGAGATAAGCAAACTCCCAGCATCCTTTGAAAGAGGGAAGTGCATCGAGGCTAACTACGCCCTGAGAGAGGACGGGACCATTCAGGTGATCAACAAACAGATGTGAGTATAGGCGTCTGCTTTTAGGTTTGAAAGCCGCTACTACTACTACTACTATAACTACTACTACTACTACTACTACTACTACTGCAGCTACGAAGAG
Source organism: Paratrypauchen microcephalus (assembly GCA_036785185.1). NCBI lineage: Eukaryota > Metazoa > Chordata > Actinopteri > Gobiiformes > Gobiidae > Paratrypauchen > Paratrypauchen microcephalus. Next base: position 2,340,242 of record JAVJIX010000100.1, on the reverse strand, counting down.
ATGATTAAAGATGGAAGTGGATAGAGTTGAATGAGTTTTGTTCTAAAACAGGGATCCTGAACTGGCTTTGTGGTTGGCATGGTGGAAAAACTGAAAACCATACGTTCAAAGCGGCAGTATACTGAAGATCGGAGCGATTACTATTGGAATTTTGATGGCAGGACATCTGGATTGGCCTGGGGGATGTTTTCTGACCCATCACTAATTGGAGCCGAGCGGATGAAAAAGAGTCCCGATCCGCCGGACAGTACGGGGAACTGCGAACTCGGGGGAGCAACATCAGAAGGAAAAACACAGATGAACTGTCATCCCCTCTGTGGGATCCACCTGGTGCTAGATAACATCGCGAAAAATGGATGTGGAACTGTGGGGAACAGCGGCTCAGTCCGTATTCATTAACCTATTTGTGCCAGGGGGAGGAATGCGAGTCGCACAGACCTGCAGGAAGTGGGGACCTGACAGAAACCAGAGTTCTGGCAAATGGCTCTTTGCCTGGGTTCTAAAATGTATCGATTATGTTAAATTCCCATTTTGTAATCAATTCTCCTGGAAATGTGATCCAACTGGACTCTTTGTTTTGACTGCATCTTCTGCACAAACACGTCCAAGGCCGACCTGCTGCGGCTTATCTCACAGCACTCTACAAAACAAAACAAGACAATCCATTCGGCTCACACACACTCACATGTATTAAGTATTACTGCCCTGTCTATTTTTTGGATGTCTGCTTCTTCTTCAGTTTTCAATCAATTTCATTGATTTCTGATCTGTTCCCTTGCCCCACACCCTTCCCTCTTGTTGCCAAAGAAAAAGACACCGTATGTTACCTGTCCAACTGTTTTCTGTCACTACATGTTGTGTATAATTGTCATTGATTCTATTGCATCTTTTCCTCTCTGCATCTTCCAGTCGGCGGCGTGCGCAAGCACAGCGGCCCCTCCCCTACCCACTCTATCACTGTCCTGCCTGGTTAGCGGGGAAACGAAATTTCGAATTCACTCTATGTACATGTACATATGTTTGTTTTTTTTCGACAATAAAGCAAACTATGACTATGACTATGACTATTTGTTTCATCGTTGTTGTAATTTTGTCACTTTAAATTTTTGGACTCATTGTCTTGATATCTTGCATCTTTACTGTGAGTTTACTGCGATGTGCTGAATATTTATGTTGATTTATATGTACTGTATATGTAAGTGTTTATTTATATTTATATGTTTGTTTACCTGTATACTTAGAATGTAATTAAGAGAAATTTTGAAAAAACATGTTTCTTCAAAGTTAAAAATTCAAACTCTGATGAAATAATTCATCTTTTACAGCAGTGCATGTTGAAGAAAAAGGAAAAAAGTTAAATATAACTCCTTGCTATTCTGATGGTCTAAATAACCTTTGCATGAATAACCATTAAAACTGTTTTTGTTGTAGGGAGGAGCCCGGGACGTTGACACCAATCGAGGGTGCTGCAGTAGTCAAAAACCAGTCAGAGCCAGCCAAACTCGGGGTCGGCTTCTCCTACTGTAAGTACTGCACACATTTTGAGTTGTACGTTCTATTCCACCGGACAATATCTACCCAAAAGTCAAATCATTTTATTTAGACGCACCAATCTATCTTTCACACAGTTATTAAAGTATATGAAAAATACACAATATCAACTCATCCCAGGGTAAAGAACTTTTCATTACATTAACAGTACATTAGATTTCATAGTTTTTGAGCCAACAGCAAGATAATAGTTTTTTCACCTACCCCCTATCTCCGCCTCCTGCTCATTGCTTAAAAAAAGAAAATAAAAATAGACTCAGGTTATGCATGCATGATTTCTCCCGTAAAATCAGGAGAAATCTTCTGCTTGCTATGGTGATGTGCCATAGAATCAATCAAGTCATCAAGGGGACCACTTCTTTTATTTACTCATTATCAGATGTGTAATGACATGTCTCTGCCATCCCCAGCCTCTCCTGTGGGCACGTACTGGGTGCTGTACACAGACTACACCAGCGTCGCAGTGGTCTACTCCTGCACTGACATACTGCGTGTGTTTCGGGTGGAGTTCGCTTGGATCTTGGCCCGGAATCGTACCCTGTCCACAGAGACCAGAGCCAGAGCTGAGGCAGAGCTCCAGAGAGCGGGAATCAAACTGTGCCAGCTCATGCCTACAGACCAGAGCGGGTGTGATCTGAACATGCTGTGAGAACATGCTGTTATCTTGTTGACTGGGATATGACATATTAGCCGGAGTATATAGTTGATAACTGCAACTGTACCTTCTCCATGGGCATGCTAATGGAATGTTCTATATCTATGTTCATGGAGACCAGCAGCCACCAGGCCAGTGTAATAAATACAATATACAATAGATATAGAGACACAAAACAGCCACTTCACAAGAGGATGTACCAACACAGACAGGAGAGAGTGGACCTTCATCTGCCGTACATCTCTACCTAAAAGCCACGGGCCACTCCTTTGAGGTACAGATTTTGGCCAAAGAAACTGGTTTGAGAGGGGAGTTAAAGGTACAGTGTGTAGGATTCGTGGCGCATAGGTGGACAGTAGCTATTCCACTTCCTCTTTTGGCTACGGCAGACCTCGAGGGTCACCCGGGCGCGCCGTAAGGCAGACAGCTCGCGTAGCCGCGCGCACCCGGTGCTGTGCGAGCTCTCGCCGACAACTACGGTATAAATAAAACGCATGAAAAACGCATGAAAACACACATTCCTGATCGTGTGACACTCTACACATCAAATGAAACCTTACAGTCTCCTCTTTTTGACTATGCAATTCATTTCCCTGCACAACAATCTCTCCCCGAGCACATGGGGCTTTTATACGGAAAAGCACAAAACGAGGTTTGTTACTGAGCTTACCTTTGAAGGCTCTGGACAGGTCAAACTCTGTATTTCACCATAAACTTGCTCTCAATCTGTCCGTAAGGATCCAGCGAATAAAATCCAGTAAAACAATTTAGTCCAAAACACGTGTTATTACGACGTGTGATACAGCAGCATGCTTGTTTACCAAAAAACCACGAGGCTCCCCCCTCCCCTTCCCTTTCTCTCCTTTGCTCCCACATGCAGCGCGGCTGAGCAGGCGCTAGCAGGAGCCTAGGCAAAGGATGAGCCCAAATGTCCTTCTGCGGCTCTCGTATTCAAAATGGCTGCCTCTATATGGGGAAGATCCCCCTTTTATGTGACTATATCTAAGTCCAACAGAATACTTTGATTTCATGATGGAAGTGAAAAGGCTTGGAAAACACTGTATTTTTGAATGGGTATCTTCAATTTATGTAATTAATGGGTAAAAATCTTACACACTGTCCCTTTAAAGAGGCTATTTTTGTCAAGAAAGAGAATCCTTCCTTGAACAGAAATGGAGGTCTCAGACATAATCTGTCTCCCATTTATAACTCTATCCTCAAACCTAAATCAAAACAAACAAAACAATAGTGCAGCAGTTCAGGTCCAGAGGTGTGAAAACACCATTATGGCTCTGAATGGTTCTGCTAACAAGACCCACACTCCACTCCCACTGCAGATCTAAGAGGCTCACCTAACTAACAGAAACTGAAAACAAATAGGTGTGATAGCTTCATAGTAATTTCATTGTAGTTAGCTCCTCCTTCAGGTAGATAGGCAAGCGTCCACCAGCGTCTGACCAGAACTGAAGAAGCAGCTTGGATGAGCTGCGAAAAGTATTTGACCAAGTAAAATTTTGTCCAGTTGACAAATTTAATTTCTCCTTTTGCCACAAATACAATATAGTTAAATGTAGTAACATACTGCAGAGTATTTTAGGTGACGCAATAGCCGGTGGTCCCTCCATCAGAAATGTTGCATAGTGTGTCTTTCAAGTGGAAATGATTTAAGCACAAATCAGAAGTCTACTAAAGCTACTATCTGTAAGGTTTTTACCCCCCAGTAGATTACAGATGTGAAACGTGCCCTCCCCTGTCCCCTCCCCTGGCCTTTGTTCAGACTCACCCGTGCTCTCTGCTCTTCTTCTGTCAGGATGACTAAGGATGGGCGGATCAATACCAAAGTATTGATATTTCGATCCTGATGGGGTATTTAATATGGATCGATCCTGGTATTAAATTATCGATACCAAGTCATGTTTTCTTACTGACTTAACTTTCAGTTTATCAGACCCTCCAGGAATTCGCGATGTTGCGATTTGCAACTTCAACGCAACTTCAGCCAATCCCCGCGAATTCAGGGCGGTGTTGCAATTTTGACCAATCACCGCAACTTTCCCGCAATTTTTACTAATTTTGACCAATCATCGGCGACGTATTGAACGCCGAACAACTTCCTTCTGTGTAGGAGACATAACTGAGATGAGGTGCACGGTGCATTTGTGTGTGTGTGTGCGGCAGAGGCGGTGGTTCACGTGAGTGTGGGTGTGTGCACGTACGGGAAGTGTGTGCGTGTAAAAGCGCGCGCTCACCTGTCACACAGAGGAGAGAGTCAGGGTTGGGGTGTTGCTGTATTTTTTGTTGACCGCAAACCATTCATTCATCTTTCATGTTAATCTGTTCATCCTGCTGTTTTCATGAGTTCCATTTCATCCTGCTGCGCTGTCATAACTGTGTGTGCCCTTTTTGTAATAAATGCACAAAACGCATATCTGGATCTCAGCGTATCTGTCACCATAGCCTCCTCTTTGCACGTCACAAATCTGCGAGCCATAGGACCTAACCTCATATTCTCGGCGGCTAAAAGGTTTGAGTTTGGAAACCGCAACATTCTGCTTTACTTCCGTGTGACGAAACAAAACTGCAGCCGTGTCCCAGTTCCCAGAGCGCACAGCTCGGAGCGCGGCCCGAAGGGGGCTCAGACTGCAGTCAAGGAGGTGCACACTTGCTCAGCCCCGACTGCAGTCCGCGGACCGCTTAACGACTGCGGTCTTCAGACCGCATGTTAACTGCGCATGGGACAAAAAAGAAGTGGGACAGCAGTCGTCGCGCCGGTGTTCTGGCGAAATGTGTGACGCACATGCCCTTCGGGCCACGCTCCGAGCCGCGCGCCCTGGGAATTGGGACACGGCTTCTAATGTCAAAGAAACATGTCTGCGGCGCCATTTGCCCACAAAAATAACAGCAAAAGACCGCACGAAACAGTTCCCCTCCTAGTAGTAATTTATTTTCAATATTGGTAAGGTTGTTTTAGGACCATATCTGTGATCTCTGTGTCTTTGTATTATTCTTTGTCAGTAATAACTCAATAAAAAACTCAATAAATATTAATTACAAAAAGCGAAAATCGCAACTACTTATCGCAACTTTCACTTCCTCCCGCAACAAAATCGCAACAAAAACATTAAAAGCACCGCAACTTTCATCGCAACTTTTTGGAAAAGCTCCCGCAAATTCAGGCATTTCAGCCCGCAACAATCACAAAAAATGCCCGCGAAATCCTGGGGGGTCTGGTTTATTTAGTTCAAATTCATGTGTGTTTTGTTCATTATTCAACCATTGCCAGTTGTCAGGCACTACTTTTCCTTCCGCGTTCTCACCAAACCTGGGGTAGTACGTCATCCCGCGATAGACTCACTGCTGTGAGAGTTCAGTTAAAGCGGCGCGGGGCTGCGGGAGCCAAGTGTACAAGAGAAATGCTAGAGATCAATGATACAAGTGCAAGTTTTATTACGTTCTGCACGTTTATAATTGTTTTGTCTGTGTAAAAGAGTAAGAGGCACTTTTTTTGTAATTGTGTTGTTTGTGGATCCGTACGCCTTAAGTTGCCATTAGTATATGGTTAAAAATGGGAGAGCTCATCAGCCAAGTCAGAAATATTAAGTCATGTTTGTGAGTGCCATTAATATGTGAAAATAAACATTCTGATATTTCATTTGTTGTCTGTTTTCATAGGCTGCAAGTGCCCAACTTTCAATAGTTTTGATGTCTGCATTGCCATTTTCATCAAAGATTTTTTTTCAGATATCTGGTGTTAGAATGTGTGGAGCTAAGCCCCTGGTGAAGCTTTGCGAAGCCAAGGTTAGAGCCAGGTTAGTGTTTTTCTGCAGTATTAAAAAATGTATGAAAGTATCGGTATCGATATTGGGATTCTAACCCTGGTAACAAAAATAACTGGTATCGCCCATCCCTAAAGCTGACACCCAGACAGAAGTAAAGGAGATAGCATCTAGTGGTGAAGTGTGAGAATACAACAGAGCCAGGTCGGTCAGTCTCATTATAGATGGATTAAATGCTTCAATTAGATACTATTATGGTTGATTTGTTCTGTGATTGAAGGCATACTTTGCACTTCTCCTTAATAATATACAATAAAAACTCTTAAATCTTCTGACTGGGATTTATTCATAAATCACATTAAGTTAAAATATATATAAGGCATTAAATACTAAGAATATTTCACTATTTTCTTGATGCATTACTTTTTAATTGAATAGAAATGCTGATCACCTGCACTTGCTTAAATGTCCCATGGCATGAAATTTTCACTTTCTGAGGTTTTTGAACGTTAATGTGAGCTCCCCTACCCTGTTTAGGCCCCCCCCATGGTAAAAAGTTGTGAAATGTCTAAACTGAGCATTTGCGATCCTTTTCTGCGTTACAAAAAATCGGAGCTCAAACGGGCGATTTTGAACAAGGAAACTTATTGACGTCAGATCGAAAAGAGAAATGCAAATGCAGTTCCACCCCCGTCTGTCTGTACTCAGCGTCTGTGTAAATCACGCCCAGAGAGTCTGGAACGCGAATGCGCTAGGCAATGCGAAATGCGTTTTTTTATTTGCCTGGAGGCACGTCCGAGTGTTTCTAGGCTCGGAAGTCCTTTATCTGAGCCTCTGGACCTTTGAACAGCAGTGGTTTAATTTTATTTTATGTGGAAATGTGTTTATTTTTCAATGGAACGCTTCAAATCTCTCCCCCTGTGCAAAAACACGGAAATGGATCAGCTGAGAGCGGAGAGTTTGGCCACGCCCCCACCCTCTACTATAGGCCAGCTCTTTTCTCCTCATTTGCATTCAAGCAACAACACCCATTATGGCCTGTTCTGAGAGAGAAAAAATACTCTTTCTCATCTTATCTCTGTTTCTCATGCACTGAGTGTTGATTTTGAAGAAGGATTCATTTACAGTATTAGGGAACCATTAAGGAGCCATATAAAAGCATCAAGAAGCACCATGTCATGGGATCTTTAAGGAATAAATAAAGAAAACACAAGTGAGTTCATTGTTCATTGGCTGGTGTATAAAATGTTATTCTTTACCCTTTAAAAAATCAAGCAAATACCGACATTTTTGCGCAGAGCCTGAAGCGGGAGCTGTGTGCAGACTCGGCTCTGAACGTCTGGACTGTGTAAGCTCGTGCACGTGAGAATGCTCGTGCACGTGAGAGAGGTTGGGACCACTGTGTGCAGACCCCCACACTCCACAGTGACCCGCCAGGTGAACTGCAACACTTCTACAAAACTGCACAACACTTTACACACATTTACAGGTATAATTCTTCCAAACTTTTTTTTAGAATTACAATTTAAACCTATTTTTGCAAGTTTTAAAAAATGATTGTGTTCATTTTAAGGTCATTATGAAGTGGCTGGTCTGGTTGAGCATTCTCCTCTGTGTCTTCGCCTGCTACTTCAGCGGTGAGTTTTACTTTTATTGACATTTTTCTGATGAAGGGTCCATTGCATGCTTGTCTTCATGGAGATGTTACAGTATTGCTTTGTCTGGAATGTTCCACAGTATTACATTTAACTTTATTTTGCACAGTGCTTTTATTGCTCAAAAATACATTGAAAAACATGCATGCTTACTGTGAGCGGGATCGCCTCTCCACAGATCTGAACTGCAACTTTGACCTGGTAGCGCCACACTTGTTTCCATAGAATTTGATAAATGAAATGCCATACTGTGGAGCATTCTGGGCAAGACAAGACAACATCTCCATGGAAACAAGCAGTTGATACATCCAGGCAAACCCTGATACTAACTGATATAAAAATTCAATTTTTTTTTTTTCTTTTGTAATAATTCTACTTTGACACCACTAGTATTATAAACTACAACTTTTCCTTTCATAGATCTAAGTTTTTCCAATACTTATAACACAAATCAGTAATATATTAACTCAAAATAGCAACCGGACGTTATTTTTGACAAATTTTTATAATAACTTTATTGCACAATGGTGTGTCTGTGCTGAGTTCCATAGACTGTGTGTGCTGCAGTGTGTGAATGGTCAGTAAAAATATTTGAGGAGGGAGCAGGAATCTCTCAGTCCACTGGGAGAAGGCTCCGTTTGCCAGGATCCAGAGCTCAATCCCGCCTTTGTGCCTAAATATACGTGGAATGTTTGGGAATGCTAACTTCTGTCTGTTTTTCCTCTTCTTGCAGAGGCCAGGATTATCGTCCCAGAAGGAGGTAGGAGAAAATCATATTCTTGTTGACATGCTTCAATTATGTCATAAACACAAACTGCTCCTGAAAAGGATGGGTCAAATGGAGAGAAATAATCTTCTACTTCTTCTTCTTCTTCTTCTTCTTCTTCTTCTTCTTCTGGTGGCTGAGTGGCTAGAAGGTTCACAGCAAGAACGTTCCGGGTTCGATCCCCGGGTCGCCTGGGCCTTTCTGTCGCTGTGTCCTTAGGCAAGACACTTTACCCACATTGCCTAGTATGAAAGTGGTGTGTGCGTGAGTGTTGGAGGTGGTCGGAGGGGCCGATGGCGCAGATTGGCAACCTCGCTTCTGTCAGTCTGCCCCAGGGCAGCTGTGGCTACAGAAAGTAGCTTACCACCACCAAGTGTGGAGTGAATGAACAATGAACTGTAAAGCGCTTTGGGTGTCATGAAAGGCGCTATATAAATGCAATGAATTATTATTATTATTATTCTGTGTGGAGTTTGCATGTTCTCCCCGTGTCTGGGTGGGTTTCCTCCGGGCACTCCGGGTTCACCCATCAACCCAAAATATGCACCATAGGTAAAATCCTCCAGCTGAGGTCCTGACCAAACCGAAGCAAGAAGATCATGGAGATGGTCCCCGGGTGCAGGAATGTGCTGCTCACTGCTCCTAATAACAGGATGGATTAAATGCAGAAATGGAATTTCACCACTGTGGGACTAATAAAGGCATAGCTTTCTTTCTTTCTTTTCTTGCTTCTTCTTGCTTCTTCTTCTTCTTCTTCTTCTTCTTCTTCTTCTTCTTCTTCTTCTTCTTCTTCTTCTTCTTCTTCTTCTTCTTCTTTGCGTTCATTTGGCTATAATCTTCCCCACCCAGTATAGCATAAACGTATACATTTACATGGAGAATGTTCCAAAGTATCATGCAGGTGACGTGCCACCTCCAGAAAGTTACTCATTGTACCTTGTACTACAATTGTATTTTTATTCTATGTACAAACATGTTATTAAAATTCACGGTATCTAATGACAGTAATTTCATTCAAAAGTATTCTTAAGCCTGTTATAACAACACAATTTAAATTACATAATAATACATCATATAATATATATAAGTCTAAATCAGGATAATGTAACCCAGTGTAATACTTACCAGTATATAAAATAGATCATAGTTAATTATTTATTTAAAATGTAATTGCTCTACAAAAAATAATGTAAAATGTTAAATTCCCCACTGTGCAAAGAAAAGGTGCGAATTCTCAATATTAAGGATAAATATTACTAAAATATAGTTAACCTCGCATATACTAATAATGTGGCCTCTTCCCAGTCCACTTGAGTTTTTACAATAAATTGCAGTCCTTACAGATTCATTTCTGAAAGGTTATTACTGTATACCTGATTGATTTGTTTCAGTGCCTTACGATGAGGCTCCTGCTGTCCCCTACTGGCCCTATTCCACCTCAGACTTCTGGAACTACGTGGAGTACTTCAAATCCATCGGTGCCTACGATCGCATCAATGAGATGGCCCGCGCCTTCTTCGCCCACCAGCACCTTGGGGACACCCTTGGATACGAGACCAATGAAGGACACGAGCACTAGGAAGGGATGAGATCTGTCAGGAAAGAGCAAGAACAAACCTATATGGGCTAGTTGTCACTGAGAGAGGTGTTAGAATGATAGAAATAAAATAAAGTAGTCTCTTGTGGATTTATTTTGCATGTTTTAAGTAGTCTTTTTCCAAATATTGTACACAATAAACCAATTTACTATCAGTTAGAATTAGATAAACAAGTAACATTTATATTTGTAATTTAATACTACTACTGTAATGTGCAATAAAGTGTATATTCAATGTATGAATAAACCTGATATCTTTGACATTTCTTTCTTTCTTTCTTTCTTTCAAATGTGTTATCACACAAGAGGGACCGTTTATCCGTTTCGTGTTTTCGCCCGGACGCAATTCGGTGCTGCACACTTTGTTTACATCCTGCATCCTGCTAGCTTAGCTTCAAACGTTCATTTATATTAATTTCTTTTCTTTTTTTTAAATTGAGGCAATTTAAAGATGAAACCTGCTGTGGATGAGATGTTTCCCGAAGGAGCCGGGCCATATGTGGATCTGGATGAGGTCGGTGTGCTAAATGTACTAAATTAAACGTGCATTTAGATAAGATATATGACACATTTCGGTGCGCTTGTTATTGCCAAATTACTGTAGATGGTTCAGATTATGCATGTTTACAGTATAAAACACATTTACACCGTAATCGTGGTGCTAACTTGAGCTCTGAGCAGTTTTGCCTCACCTTTTGTTTGGCATTTTAAAAGAATAATAAACGATAGGGTCTAAGTAAGTGATGGGCTAAACAGTGAGCACTCCTCTAAATAATTATATCCTCCTGGGACCTGAAGAAAGTACCTTTATTATTTATTATGATAAAAGAAGAAATTCAATTTGTCAACTGGACAAAGTTTGTTTGGTCGAAAACGTTTCGCCGCTCATCCGAGAGGCTTCGTCAGCTCTTATTATTTATTTATTATTATAAATTATTATATATTATTATTATTTGTTATTATTATTATTTATTATTATTATTTTAATTTTATATTTGGAGGTAAATTAACAACTTAGCATTTACATTTTGTTAATTTTATTTTTATTCATAATGTTGTAACATGTCCTCTGTAATGGACGTCGGGGACATTTTGGTGTTAAATCCAGTGAACAACCTAACAATTTTTTTTTTTTTTTTTGATGACCAACATCTCTGACAAGCTTCTACAGTCACCTCCCTTAATTTATTATATTTTTATTTGAGTATTTATTTACTTTTTTTTTTAAAAAATCATAGTGCAGCCGCAAACTAGAATCTTAAAACATTTAAAAAATAGACTGGTTAACTCTATGTCCACTATAAAGGACACAAATGAATGGGCCAGGTCTCAGGAGGATATACGAGTTATATAATCGAGTGTATAATCATTTTTTTTATTATTAGTTTCAATGTGTAGCCCCTAACTTTAGCAGCTATTGCTCAGAAAATGATATTTATTTGCATCTTACAAATAAACACATGAAATCTTTTGTAAACAGCCCCATCATATTCTAAGTTACAATGACTCCATAAAGGACAGGTTTGGTTCAGCAGAGTTGGGCACAGGGTGAAGGATTTTGGCTGACTGTTGTTTGTGTGTGTCACAGGCAGGGGGCAGCAGTGGCCTGCTCATGGACCTGGCAGCCAATGAGAAAGCAGTCCACTCGGATTTCTTTAATGGTGAGGAAAATTAGCCAATTTGTTCTAAATTTGTTCTAAATTTGTTTATTACACCGGCACAGTGTAATATCAGTAGCTGAGGCAAGCACTCTCACCTCACAGAAAGGAGGTTCCGGTTTCAACTCCTGGGTATGGCGGGGTTTTTTTATTTATTTTTTTTATACAAGGTCAGTGCACAATAAACATTAACCGCAAGGAAATATTCAAAACTTTTATTGTCATATGCACAATAAAGAAACACGGTTCCCTGTACAATGAAATTCTTACTTTGCTGCTCACACTGGATGCCAAGAGTGTATAAAAAAATTAAAATAGATAAATAAGATAAACAGAAGCATGTAAAAAAAGTATAATAAAATAGAAACAATCTTTACAGAATATACACTATGAAAATATAGGCTGGTGCTATGTACATATTTACAGATAATGTACAACAACATTATTTTTATGTGCAGCTGACAGTAAAACGGTGTGCAAACAGGAAGTGTAAACATTCGAGCAGTTACAGAAGTACAGTTAAAGATACGTTGTACCAGGCTGTACCCTGAAAAATCTAATTTCCACCTGGGCATAGTCCCTGGGCAGATTGAAGTAATGTTCCTGTGTGGAGTTTTCATGTTCTCCCTCTGTCTGGGTGGGTTTCCTCTGGACCAGGGGTGGGCAATTATTTTTTCTATAAGGCCACATGAGAAACAGAAAATATTGTAGAGGGCCAGGCCAAAATGCTTAATTCAATTCTGCATAATATTAATTGTATTTCTTTATAAAAAGCAGTAAATAGCATTGATTGACAAACTGATGTGAGGCTGACTTACAAAAAATGTCATTTAAAAAAAACACCAAAATAAAAGCAGTGCAGCTTTAGAAAACCAAAGATGTTCATTTTGTCTTCTTATGTACTTTAACTTCTTGGGTACTTTTTTAAAGACAATACATTAACGTGTATACAGTGGTACCTCACCTTACGAAAGACCCAACAAACGAAAATTTCAAGTTACGAAACGCCTTCACGTTAAATTTTGGTCTCTAGATTCGAAAGAAAATTCAAGTTACGAAACGCGAAATCTCAAAAATTCAAATAATGCGCGCTCAGCCACACACATTATACGCTTTTCTCAGACTGAATTTAAACTTTTCTCACATTTGTCTCTCGTTTAAACACTCAAACTTTCATAGATTTTCAACAAAATGTATTAATAGTGAAGTGTGGGGGGAAGGGGGAGGGCGGAGAAGTGTGCGCACGGACACGTGTGTGATAGCGCAGCATGACCCGGCCCGTGCTCAAACCGTGCCAGGTCTAAACCAGGTCTAAACCAGGATTAGACCGCCGCGGCTCTTGCATGCGTTTGTTCATGTGCTCAGACTGTGTGCGGTCCCGAGGGGAGTCCTCGCTGCTCGCCTCAGCCGTGACTCGAAACGTAACCAGGAAATAGACCCGCACGCTGTGGTTTAGACCTGGTTCAGACCTGGTTCAGACCTGGTTTAGACCTGGTTTAGACCTGGCACGGTTTGAGCACGGGTCTCTGCTCGCAGCCCCGCGCCAGGTCATGCTGCGCTATCACACATGTGTCCGCGCACACACACCGCCCTCCCCCTCCCCCCCCACGCACGCAGTCGCTGCTCGCCTCAGCCTCAGCCTCAGCCTCGTGAGGTACACCGCTGCTGCTTGGTCTAGACCTGGTATAGTCCACGTTTAGTCCTGGGTCTACAGTCTCTACGCAGAACACAATGTTACACTATAAAAAAATGTTACACTATATAAAAAAAAACTTGGAACGAATCAGGCTTTTTCCATTGAAATAGTTACTCAACTTATGAAAAATTCACGTTACGAAACCACTTCTGGAACAAATTAATTTCGTAAGGTGAGGTACCACTGTACTTGTTCACATGTTTTGGTTGCTGACCACGCCTCTCGGCCACAAAATCCCACAAGAACAAAAATACAATACCATCTATGAAATACAAATCATGCAATAAATCATACATAGGGGAAACGGGCCGGGCTTTTTACATTCGAAAAAATGAACACCAAAAGGAATGTGAAAAGTAAACATCAGGGTCAGGGAGACTCACCAGAACACAAAAAGATAAAGCATCGCAGGAAACCCTAAAATTCGCCATATCAGACCACTGTAAAATAAATAACCACATTATGGATTGGGACGGGGCATGGGTCAATGGATTGGAAAACGACAAGTTCAAACACTCAGGGAGGGCATTAAAATCAGAAAACAAGGCACGGACAGCATTAACCATGATGATGGAGCGTTCCTCCTTTCCCACACGTGGGACACCCTCCTCTAGAGAGCACCGGGTGACGGGAGGTGTGGTCAGCCTGAGCGACCTGCCAGGTCCATCAGGCTGACCACGCCTACAGGAAGTAACAACAGCTGATATATGACACGTCACCACCAACACCGGTGACAGTTCTGAAGATGGCTTGCAGCTAGCAGCCGAAACATGTCAAGAAGGTAAATACACGTTACTGTACTGTCTTTAAAAAAAGAACCCAAGAAGTTAATGCAGCTTTAGTCCATGCATGAGGTAAAATTATTAAATATGTTTATTTTGTAATTCTAAATTAGCTTAAAGGGGCCGGTCAGAGTCAACCAAAAGGCTGAATGTATGTGACTCTGGACACTCTGGTTTGTCCCATCAACCCAAAATATGCACCCTAGGTTAAATCCTCCAGCTAATGTCATCCTGACCAATACTAGCTCAAGATAGTCCCCGGGTGCTGCTCTGCGGTCACCCACTGCTCCTGACAGATTGCCCCAGTGGTATTTAAGGATGGGTCAAATACAGAGGACAAATGTCTTTCTGGGTACAATAAAGTGTACCTTATTTATTTATTTTCTTTCACTATTTAATTGTGTTTCTTCTTACTTTCTTTCGTATGCAGTTATTGCACGTAGCTCCATGATCATTCATACCATTCCTTCCAGTTTTTGTCAAAAAAATCTGAACTTTTATTTTCTACATAAATAAAATGTACACACGTTAGATTTGATTAAACTATCACACCAATGTACAACCCAGTTCAATCCATAATTTAAAACATAATCCTTATTTCATCAGGGTGCGAAAATTGCATCTTAATTAATCTTAAGCGAATAAGCGGATTTCTCATTCATGCCACTTAGGCCGTTAATGTGTTTTTTCCATGCAGGAGAGGCTTTGGAAAAGTTACCCTCAGCAGCAGCAGCAGCAGCAGTAGTCGTAGTCACAGCTATGACCTAGAAAGAAAAGAGCTGATTGTTAAAAAGGCCGGTATGAGCACCACACAGTAGGAGGATGGTTAAAGTGGGTTTATAGGCAGTGTCAAAGTGAAGCACAGTGGGGCACCTCCACACCGCACATGCCTATATCCGGGCTTATTAACGCGGCTTATGCAGGCCAGCTCCCGGGGCCTTCACAGATCCATGTCTCTCTTCTTGGCGTTGGAAGCATGGAGATCACGACAGCGCTCACAGACTGGAGTTTTATGGAGTTTCTTCATGCTAATTTGCATTTGGCGATATTGTAATGGTATGAAGTACACTTAAAGGGATATGCCACCCCCAGGTCAAACTTGGGCATCTCCCCACAGTCCAGAGACTAAAATAAGTGGTGGAAAGCGTTTTAAAAATACAGCCGAAGCACACACCACGCTGACAGGGGAATCCCAGTTACGCACCAGGAAGGGAGTTCCCCTGTCAGCGTGGTGTGTGCTTCGTCTGTCTTTTTCCGCACTGAAAAATAGTTCCCACCCAAAATGACCAAGTCAAGCTCTCCGTGTTGATTTGCACATTTATTTGCACTCGATATGAATGCGCACTACACAGAAAGTAATTGGGAAAAGCATCGAGCAAATTAATTCTTTTGGCCGAAATCTTTCTCTGGCGACGTTAGACTCCAGTCTAACGCGGAGTAGCTGCAGATACCGCGGCGGTCAGTGCTGACAGACCTGGACAATGGCTGCGTCACCAGAAAAACGCTTCCCACCACTTATTTTAGTCTCTGGACTGTGGGGAGATGCCCAAGTTTGACCTAGGGGTGGCATATCCCTTTAAGGCTAATTTGGAGTGATTAAAATGGGCTCTGTTGATGTTCACGGAGAGCTTTCAGCTTTTTCGGGACTGCGTAGTCACCTATCCAGCTTTTCCAGTTCTGATACAGATCCCAATACCATAGTTGTAAGTTTAGATATTAACCGATTTCAGCGCAGCAGCATTTTATTTCCTTTACACAAAAATTTTACACAATGTGGTTTGTGGCTGTTATTCTCTCTGAAATACTACTGAACTTTGTATACATAAGAATTCAAATACAGGGTGTCACAAAATCTTTGACATAATTTTAAAAGCAATTATCTCGAAAACTACTAAGTCTAGCTCAATGAAATTGAACAGTTTAGGTGTTGAGCATCTTAAGTTTATTATGGGATTGATTTCATAAGTGTTCAATATGTGTACCGCCTGTGCGAGTTTGTGTAGTTTTTCCAAATTTTACCTTGGGTGACTGCGAGCGAGCATATTCACTCTTTGGGAGTGAACGGCATGGCTCAACCTGAAAACAGAACAAAAATAAAACTTTATTAATATAAAATCTTGATCTGTTTCTATACATTCTGTGAAAATTTGAATTATTTCAACAAGAATTGCCAAAATTATTTTTGGGGCACCCTATGTTATCAAACTTTCTGGACCAACTATGACCAATAAATTGTCTTATTACATTCATTTATTTATGAGATAGTATGCAGATTAATCTCACACTTCAAACATTTAAACATATAAGATGATCTAAGTGCTACAAAACATAGAAATACAAATACATGTTTTAAAAGCAGAGATTAGGTTAAAGATGTACTATGTAACTTTTCTAGTTGTCTGCTTGTTCCTCAGTGTTATTGGTTTGCCTTGAAGATTCCACAGTATGGCATTAAACATTGACATTAAATTAGAGTTGTATTGCTATTGCTGTATTCTTATTGTGAGCAGGGTTGCCTTTCCACAGATCTGACCTGTAACTTGACTTGGTGTTAGCTGCTTGCCTCTTTGCGATAGAGCATTTTAATGCCATACTGTGAAGCATTCCAGGCGAAACAAGAACATCTCCATGGAGACAAGAGGGTGACACTCCACCAGAAATTACAAGTTGCAAAATCTGATTATGAAAACCGTAAAAGTTAACAATTGTTGCTGATACAGTGAGCTTTTGGTTCAATAAGATATATTTCAAATTGACTCAATACGGTTCAGTAAAAAATAATCATGGCTGTGATACTAAAAGTCTTTGTTAAACCACTTCTTGTGCAAAGTTCATATGAAACACAAACATTTTAATCATCAAAACAGTGAAAATGTCAAGGAGGCGCACAGGCACTATATGTATAAAGAGGGAAATTATAGATGCTAATTTAGAACTTACTTTCTGTCCATTGAACCACTGTATATTACCATGATTATATATATATACAAAAAAGTGCTCCTCACCTTCCACGGTGGTTGGTCTCTCACTCTCATCCAGCTCGGGTCCTCTACCAGAGGCCTGGGAGCTTGAGAGTTCTGCGCAGTATCTTTACTGTTCCTGTACTGCACTTTTCTGGACTGAGATGTCTGATGTTTTTCCTGGGATCTGTTGTAGCCACTCCTCCAGTTTGGGGGTTACAGCCCCGAGTGCTCCGATCACCACGGGCACCACTGATGCCTTCACCTTCCAGGCCTTCTCCAGCTCTTCCTTGAGCCCCTGGTATTTCTCTAGTTTCTCGTGTTCCTTTTTCCTGATGTTACCATCGCTTGGTATTGCAATGTCCACCACCACGGCTCTGTTCTGTTGCTTATCCACCACCACTATGTCTGGTTGGTTCACCATCACCATTCTGTCAGTCTGTATCTGGAAGTCCCACAGGATCTTGGCTCGGTCATTCTCCGCAACCTTCGGAGGTGTTTCCCACCTTGACCTTGGGGTCTCCAGCCCGTACTCTGCACAGATGTTTCTGTACACTATGCCCGCCACTTGGTTGTGTCGCTCCATGTATGCTTTCCCTGCCAGCAGCTTACACCCTGCAGTTATGTGCTGGACTGTCTCAGGAGCCTCTTTGCACAGCCTACACCTTGGGTCTTGTCTGGTGTGGTAGATCTGGGCCTCTATTGCTCGGGTGCTCAAGGCCTGCTCCTGTGCAGCCAGGATGAGGGCCTCTGTGCTGTCCTTCAGACCAGCCCTCTCCAGCTATTGGTAGGATTTCTGCATATCAGCCACTTCAGTTATGTTTCGGTGGTATGCCCCATGTAGGGGTTTGTCCTGCCATGATGGTCCCTCCAGCACCTCTTCCTCTGCACTCCACTGTCTGAGGCATTCCTTGAGCACATCATCTGTCGGGGCCTTGTCCTTGATGTACTTATGGATTTTGGATGTTTCATCCTGGACAGTGGTGCCCACACTCACTAGTCCTCGGCCTCCTTTCTTCCGGCTCGTGTACAGTCTCAGGGTGCTGGATTTGGGATGGAACCCTCCATGCATGGTCAGGAGCTTTCGTGTCTTAATCTCCTCTCCTTATCTCCTCCTTTGGCCAGCTTATGATTCCTGCTGGGCATCTGATCACTGGCAGGGCATAGCTGTTGCCTGGGCCTTGTTCTTGCCATTGAGCTGACTTCTTAGGACTTGCCTTACTCGTTGCAGGTATTTGGCTGTAGCCACTTTCCTTGTTGCCTCTTCAAGGTTGCCATTTGCTTGTGGGATACCAAGGTACTTGTAACTGTCCTCAATGTCTGCTATTGTTCCCTCTGGGAGTGAGACCCCCTCTGTGTGGACTACCTTCCCTCTCTTGGTCACCATCCCACTACATTTCTCAAGCCCGAATGACATTCCAATGTCTGTGCTGTAGATCCTGGTGGTGTGGATCAGTGAGTCGATGTCTCGCTCACTCTTAGCGTACAGCTTGATGTCATCCATGTAGAGGAGGTGACTGATAGTGGCCCCATTTCTGAGTCAGTATCCGTAGCCAGTGCTTTCAATGATTTGGCTGAGGGGGTTCAGACCTATGCAGAACAGCAGTGGGGACAGTGCGTCTCCTTGGTATATGCCACATTTGATGGACACTTGCGCAAGTGGTTTGCCATTGGCTTCAAGGGTGGTTTTCCACAACCGCATTGAGTTTGCAATGAATGCCCTTAGAGTCTTATTGATATTGTACAGCTCCAAGCACTCAGTGATCCATGTGTGTGGCATTGAGTCATAGGCTTTCTTGTAATCAATCCAGGCAGTGCACAGGTTGGTCTGACGGGTTCTGCAATCACGGGCGACTGTTCGGTCAACCAGGAGTTGGTGTTTGGCTCCCCTGGACTTTTTGCCGATGCCCTTCTGTGCTGCGCTCATGTATTGATCCATGTGCCCACTTATCTTAGCCGCCATGATGCCTGACATGAGCTTCCATGTTGTGGAGAGACAGGTTATTGGCCGATAGTTGGATGAGACTGTACCCTTCGAGGGATCCTTCAGGATCAGGATTGTACGCCCTTGACACGGGGGACCCGGGTTCGAATCCCCCCCCCCCCAAGGGGCAATGAGCAAGCCAGTGTGGGTCCTTGGGCAAGACCCTTCACGGTATAGCCCACCTCATACAATGATGAGAGACAATGAAACTTATGAGATGCCAGCTCAGACGTCGCCCGGCCAAACAAGTTCTGCGTCAGGTGCTGGGGAACTAGAGCACCTTGATGGAAAAATGGGCTACTGGAACAAGGCGGAAATGGGCGATATATATATATATATATATATATATATATATAATCTCGCTTCTGATGACTAGAATAGGAATGTCTTACCCATGAATGACAGTAGTTTATAGACTGTAGACACTGCTCTTGCGCTTTGTGCTGTTAGACTTTAATCCGAGCTTTATTTTAAAACAATCTGAGAAGGTTTAGCGCACCCTTCTCACCTTTTTCACCCCTGACCTGTTTTCATGTAGAACACCCCCAGCTTTAAGTCACTGCAAAATATCAGTTCACCTTCATCAACCCTGCACTGTCACTGCGGTGGCACACATGAATCCCATTCATTTCAATGGAGAATTTGAGAAAAGCTTTGCAGCTAAAAGCTGATATTAAGGCGGCTGACGCATGTCAAATGTCCAGTGTTCATATGACCAACAAGTCACACTGATTCTATGTACGGCTTTAAAACTGCTTTGTGGTCTGTATAGAACTTATCTGGTGTCAAGATTGACAGCTCCCTAATACAACCCTAATAAATTGGATAGTTTCATCACAACATTCTAGAATCCCTATAGTTTAAATAAAAAAGAGCTCATTATTTCACTCAGTGTTGTTTATCTAAAACAGCTTAAAGCAGACCTTATTATGCAAGATCGACTTTTTAGAGCTTTTAACCATGTTCTAGTTGGTTCCCCTCATAATTTACTCACCTGAAGTTATATTTGGAGTGATTCGTGCATGTTGGAGCAATCTTTAATCTCTTCTTTTCAATAAGATGCAATTTTGCCAATCTCTTAAGACGTTTCGGCAACATCAGCTCCCATTAGGGACCTCAGTTTTCAACTCGGAAGTCAGCGGATGTGTATGTTTTAATTTTTCGATAAAGATCCACAGGTGAACCACCTGGTTAATCACTCCTAAAAGTTGAGTTTACATAATACATCCCCTTTAAATTGCAGTAGGCTATTGTTGCTGTAACAATCTAAGTCCAAGTCGATAATACAGAGAAACACAGAGAAAACGTGCTTGTTTATGCCATAACAACTTATATTTAACTCCACAGCAGAGCTTCGAGAGAGCAGGAGCACAGGGGTCCACTTCCACCACATGTATCTTTTATTATGATGTTACAAGGAAACAAATGACTCCACACATAATTTATGATGTAGTCTATGTATTTAATGTACTTTTCAATACAACACGAGGTACTGTACTGGAAAAACATGTCCACTGTAAAGATGTCATTTTCTAAGAGTACAAGAGGACTGACAGACATGTGGCAACAGGTCTATTTTTATGGTTCATATTAGAATGATATAGAAATATCTATATCGTGATACTAAATTTGGTAAAGCAGTATCATTGCCATTGGCTGCTCTATCAATATATATCGACAAGAGTATTTTTGGTATTTTTTATTTATTTATTTATTTATTTGTATATGCAGCGCCATATCATGATAAAATTGTGTATCGTATAGAAACGTGAGAGACCCAGTGATTCCCAGCCTAGTTCATATCCTTTCAAAACATTTTTACAGTTTTTTTGGTTTCCATCTTCACAAAATCACTGAGTCATTCCATCTGTATTTCTCCTTTATCAATACCAGTGTCTGCGTTGTGTCCTGGCATTTTATAAGTTGATTTCAATATTGATATTCAATATCCTCATTGGTATTAGTCAGACTGGAGCGGTGAGGAATAAACTGAAGTTACAGCAAAGTTTGGTCTTTAAGTTACCAACAGCCATGTGCTATTTTACTCCATCACAGCAAAACTTGAAATGTCAAGTTTAATATAAATATAGAGTAGTTCTTGAAGAAGCCTTATGTAACTTTTTTGGTGCAGGATCTTCTTGTCTCCATGGAGATGTTAGTGCTTGCCCTAGGGTGTTCTACAGTACATTGTGTGGCCATACCGGCTTGTCAAAGCCTGATCTGGTCAGATCTCAGAAGCTCAGCAGGGCAGGGCCTGGTAAGCGTTTGGGTGGGAGACCGCTGGGAAAATCAGTCACGAAAACTCTTGTTGTTTTGCCTTTGGCAAAGCACTTCACCCAGATTGACTAGTATAAAAGCGGTGTGTGCGTGAGTGATGGTGGTGATCGGAGGGGTCGATGGCGCAGATTGGCAACCTCACTTACGTCAGTCTGCCCCCAGGGCAGCTGTGGCTACATTAGTAGCTTACACCAAGTGTGAAGTGAATCATCAATGAACTGCATTTATATAGCGCCTTTCAAGACACCCAAATCAAGTGCTTTGGGTGTCTTGAAAGATGATTATGATTAATTAATAATTAATTAATCCCTCTGGCATTTTTGCAAAAAAGAAATGTTGCTGTGAGTGGGCTCAACTCTTCCCAGATCTGACCTATGTCTGGCTCATCTCTATGGAGGCAGATAAGTTGATGCCTGTGGACTGGGGAGCATCCTAGGAGAAGCAACGACAACAAAGTGGTGGACCCTTGACTGGAAAAGTTCCATTTTGAACCTTTAAACATTCAGAAGTCAAGATGGCGAACGTGCACACGAGTTCTGTTTACTATTGTACATTTCTTATGGGCACTCCAGTGATTTTAAGGCGTTTGAGTCCAAGATCTTCAAGTGCAAACACAACCTAAAATCTCCCACAAAGACGGAAGCACCCCTGCTGTTTAAAAATGAATAAATAATCATCTTTAAATGTATTCAAATCTGCCAAATATTATACGCACAATCTGGTCAAATTGTCAGCCTGAAGATTTTTTGCTCGCTTCTAATATTTTGAACAACCAAACAAACTGTATTTAGTTTGAAGAACATGCTAAAATGCCAACCTTGGGGGAATATTGAATTATTTTTTGTTGAATTCCTTCCTGAGTTTGATAACCCAGTACCAAAACTTTCTCAAAGGAAAAATACATATTTAGATGTGTAAAACATTTTCACAGTTCAAGGAAAATTAACGTTTTTTTTTTTACAATCTGAGCCTTCTTTCGGCAATAAAACAAGTAGTTTTACTCACCCATAGCAGTTTGGTGTCAATTGGAGCAGTATCGCAGAACTTATGTTGGAGCCGTTCTGTTCTACTAATGATCCCGTATCCGTTAACATGAGTGCTCGGGGCATTACTTTGCGGTGTCCAAATAACACAAACTTTAGCACTTTTCAAATCACAGAAGATCGCTGTGTCAGGGTAGACTTTTAGTGGATTCCAAAACGGCCTGAAACCCGATATCCAGCTATAGTTTCATTTGATGACGTCATCAGAGAGGACAGTGCGCATGCGTGAACTCAGCTGTTTTGTAAACACCGCTAGTCCGAAAGAAGCTAACACCGCTCTGAACTTTACTTTTCTGCTGCGATATCGGGTTTCAGGCCGTTTTGGAATCTACTAAAAGTCTACGCTGACACAGTGATCTTCTGTGATTTGAAAAGTGCTAAAGTTTGTGTTATTTGGAGAGCGCAAAGTAATGCCCCGAGCACTCACGCTAACGGATACGGGATCATTAGTAGAACAGAACGGCTCAACATAACTTCTACAAAACTGCTCCAATTGACACCAAACTGCTATGGGTGAGTAAAACTACTTGTTTTATTGCCGAAAGAAGGCTCAGATTGTAAAAAGAAACATTACTTTTCCTTTAAAGAACCAGACCATAATGTGTTTATAAGCACTCTCCACAACTTTCAAAGACCAGAGCAGAGTTTTGCGGTCACGGTAAAGCTAACAACAACTGGCATTCTAACGCACTTCCTGATGATTGAAAAATAAAACACATATTTAGATGCAGACAGTACAGGGCAGGCTTTTTTGGACTTCAAGAGCTGCTTATACAATAAATCTGGGGGAAAAACATCAGGTAGAGGGCCTTGAAAACAACAGTTGAAATGAAAAAGTTGCAAAAGTTTCTATTTTGATCAAGCTATCTGAAATTTCACAAAATAAAGAGTTGAATCACTAGCTTACGCACGGACTGATGTAATGAAGTTCAGACATGAATTGTACTCATTTTATTTTTTCCTATACTTCTTTGTTATTGTACTCATTTTTTTCCCCCTTCTACAGACTTTGAAGATCTTTTTGATGACGACGACCTGCTGTGACACGCAGCCTCGTTTCTCCGACAGCCTTCGACCAAGATGATGAAACTGGCGTCCAACTCTCGCTCCATCTCTGTCCTTCTTTCTCTTTGTACAGACTGCTTTTAGCGAAATAAAACCTTTTGTGTTTTTGCAAAAAGAATCCAGAGCCATTTGTGCTGAACCAGCTGTCCGCAAATTCTGAGGATTCCTGGTTTGGAGAAAATTATGAGTATGCTTTTGCCGTTTTCGTGTTCAAATCTGCTCCTGGCTGGATTGCAGGTTTGCTAGCTTTGCGAAACACCTGTTGTAAAGTCTAATTACATACAAGATGCGCGGCTCTGTAAATGGTCTATTTGGGAGCTAGATGAGACAGGAAACTACAAAAAGAAAATGTGGAAATGTAAAAGGAAGATACAAAGAAAATCAGGTGTCGGCCGCGGGCAGTAAAACCATCAGATGTCACGGCGTAAGTAATACGATGTGTAACATAAAAGGATGTTATGGGAAAACCTGTGATCTGAGCTGACTGTTTCAAATTTCTACGCAGGTGCTGTCTCTGTCTGTTTAGGAACTCACAAGCATTGTACACCAAAAATGTGATACAGTTTTGATGTAATGACACCAACGTCATAGCAGGGGGAAAACTTAGTGCAAAACATGACTATAAAACAAGAAATAAACGGGTTTGAAATGGCTAAAATCGGGTATTAACATATCTTAAAGGAGAAGTAACGTTTTTTTTACAATCTGAGCCTTATTTCGGTAATAAAACAAGTTGTTTTACTCACCCATAGCACTTTGGTGTCATATGGAGCACTTCCAGAGATGTTTTAGATTAGCGATCTCCGTAATGCGAGTTCTCTGGGCTTTTTTTTTTTTTTCCTGGCGGCACGGTGGCTGAGTGGCTAGCACTCATGCTTCACAGCAAGAAGGTTCGGGTTGCCCGGGCCTTTCCGTGTGGAGACTGCATGTTCTCCCCGTGTTTGGGTGGGTTTCCTCCGGGTACTCCGGTTTCCCCCACCAACCTAAACATGCGCCATCGGTAAAATCCTCCAGCTTAGGGCCTGACCAAAGCATAAATAACAAAACAAAATCATGGGGATGGTCCCCGGGTCAAATATAGAAACAACTTCTCCTGTGCGAGATCAATAAAGGTCAATCTTCTAATCCTTGACCACTGTAAGGCGCTTTGTGCTACAATTTTGTATGAAAAGCGCTTTATAAATATTTGATTGATTGATTGATAATATATTATCCGAGCGGTCTCCAAATAACACAAACTTTAGCACTTTTCAAATCATAGAAGCTTGATGTCTTAGTCTACACCAGGGGTCACCAACCTTTTCAAAGCCGAGGGCTACCTTAAGGTCATCAAATAATACGAGGGCTACCAGCTCAATTAAGATAATTCAAAAGTCTAAATAATCCACTTTTACGCTGTATTATTATTTATTTGATCACAATGTATGCATACATGCATTAGTTATGTATAAATGACCACATTTGTGTTTCATTGTCAAAGCGACATTTATTTTGTGCAAATGAACATGTCACAATTAGATTAGCAAAAATATACTAGTAATGTGGTAATGTAGTAATAAATTTAACATTATTTCAACTCCCTTTTTTGTTTTAAACAAATCAAACTCTTATAATTTCAACATTGAAGCAGGCTGAATGATTTCAAATAATAATAATAATAATAAACACCATTAGCTGAGCCGTACTGCTGTTGTCCACGGACTCGTCGCTCTGGATGCTGAACCACCTGTATTCACCTAAGTCCTTGTCCAGCTGCTCATTCAAGTTTTCGGAAATA